>CM053582.1:225160936-225192793 GCA_028627135.1 Pseudochirops cupreus
TTCTGAAGGAAGTATTCTCTTCAGAAAGCTTTTGATGTTCTTTTTCCATCTGGCAAAGGCGACTTTTTAAGGCATTCTTCTCCTCATTGGCTTTTTGGGTCTCTTTTGCCATTTGATTTAATCTATTTTTTAAGGTGTTAATTTCTTCAGTCAGGTTGTTGACTCTCTTTTCATGATTTTCTTGCATCATTCTTATTTTTCTTCCCAATTTTTCCTCTACTTCTCTCATTTGGTTTTCAAAATCCTTCTTAAGCTGATATCTAGCTTTTGAGGAGTCTTCATGTTTCTTGGAAGCTTTTGGTGTGGGAGTTCTGACTGTGTTGTCTTCCTCCCATTCCCTGCTTTGATCCTTCTTGTCCCCAAAGAAGGAAATCTAGAGTTTGGTTGCTGTTCTTACTTTGCTTCCTTTGCTTGCTCATGACGTTCAGTCAATGATTTTTTAGCTCTGTGGAACTCTGCTTCCAGAGGGGAAAGCTCTGTCCCAAATCGCTGAGATTTTCCCAGCTGCCAGAGCTTTTAGGAGGCTGCTGCAGCCCCCACCACCTTTGGCTCACTGAAAACGCACCCCAGGGCCACCACCCAAGACCACGATCCGGATCCAGGCTACTCAATGCAAGAGCACTTAGCCTCTGAATGATCACTTGGCCCCCCTGCAGTCTGCAGGCAAGGAGCTCTGAAGCAGCAACATGGAGGCTGCAGGGTCTCCGCTTCTTCCGCTTCCTTGCCCTGGAGGCAGTTTGGCCGGACCCGCTTTTGTCCCCCAATTTTAGCTGAGTTCCCCTGACCTTTCACTTAGTCCTTTTTTCTTATGGCTTGATAATTCTGGAAACTGCCACAGCTGCTGCTGATCCACTCTCCTGAAGCTCCACCTGTGGCTTGGCTCGGCTTGTCCGGCCACCCCCGGGGCCAAGCTGCAGTTTCAGGCTGGGCTGGTTTCGGCTCCCAGTGCCAAGATGGTCCCTTCTAGCCAAGCTGCCTTCAGCAGGAAGTGTATTTGTGTGCGTTTTAGAGCCCTAAAATTTGTTTAGAGTCATATTTTATGGGTATTTCAGGTGGCTATGTGGGAGCTGCCATACCTTGCTGCACCTACCCCGCCATCTTGCTTCCGCCCCCCTCAATGAATATCTTTTAAAGGAATATAATGTAGAACTATCAGTGAAATGTTTATGAATGCCATTGCTTTTTTTAAGGAAAAAAATAAGTATCAGTCTGAATTTCTGTAAACAGCTTTTAAAAGATGAAGTATTGAAAATCATAAAAAAAATGACAAAAATTCTAAGTAGGGAAAAAATATTGGTTAATTGTTTATGTTTGTTATAGTTACTTGATAAAGAGTATGTGTGTATTGGGGTAAGTGGGGGGAAGGCTGGGATGCAACATGGTATAACAAAGGTGGCATTTGAATCAGGAAGACCTGGGTTCAAGTCTCATTTCTAATTCATACTGACTTGTATTACTGGATAAATCATTTCTCAATGCTCTAAGAAATGCTAGTAAGATTATAATTTGAAGAAAATGTGTCAACCTGTATTGGTAGAGTTTTCTCATTCAGGAATTTCCTATATTAATGCAATCACAGGTCAAGTCTGTATACACACATATACAAAGAGAGAGAAAGAGAGACAGAGAAAGAGAGAGCAAGCGTGTATGACACACACAGAGCATATCTATAAGGCAGAAGAGGGGGAGGTGTTCATATATTTGATTTTATTAATGTTATGAAATCCTGGTGTGCAGTCACAAAAACCTAGCAAAGAGGGAGTACCTAAGAACAGAAGGAAAGTGCTACGGACAGGAAAGATGAACACTCAGAAGATGCCATTAGATTTGGAAATTAAGAAATCATTGGTAACTTTGGAAAAACTAGTTTCAGTTGTGTTATGAGGTTATACTGATGAGGCACACTTTGGCAAGTCTCTGGGTCTCAGTTTCCTTCTCTGTAAAATAAGAAGGTTGGAATAGATGGTCCACTAGAATGATTGTTACAGGTGCCTTCCAACTTTAGATCTATGATCCTATACTGTTTACTGCTACTAAGAAAAGTACAAATATAGTTTAAAGGCACAAAACATACAGTTTGCTTCTGACGTCATGGCATAGAGTATACCAGAAACTTGGAACAGCTAGGTGCCCCAATGGTCAGATTTGAGTTCAAATTAGGTCTCAGACAATAGCTGTGTGATCCTGGGCAAGTCACTTAACCCTGCTTGCCTCAGTTGCCTCATATATAAAATAAGATGGAGAAAGAAAGGAACCACTCCAGTATCTTTGCCAAGAAAATCCCAAATGGAATCACGAAGAGTCATATATGATTGAACAACAATATACCAGAAATGAAACAAATTAGGACTAAATAGCATCCTTAGAGAATAAACTCCATCTTACAGTGTATAGGGGCAAGGGGGGAAATAGATGGTTAAAACTGTACTAGTGAACAGTAATGTAATAAGCTGCAAAGTGGTTTCAAAGAAAATGGAATGTTTATTAAACTACAATACCAGAAAAGCCAAGGTCAATATAGTGTTGTTAGGAGGTACAGGAAGCTAAGCTGAGGCCAAGTGGTTTGTGCTCTTTATGCATGACTTGAGAACTATATCCCTTATATTTTACTTATTGCTAAGGGGGAAGCTTTAAGACTTTTTGGTAATGCTTGGTGTCCTAACTTACCACAAAATAAGTACCTTTGTTCCATGGATTTCTGACATTAAAATACACTAACATATTATGTATAACATAAAAAAGTAACTCTTTTACCTATACACCACATAGTAATAGCCCAAGTAACTGTCAACAGGGTAACTCCATTAGTCCCAGCTTTGTTAGAAACATGCTTTTTCTGTGTTATTCTTACTGCAAAAAATAATTTTGTATTGAATTTAGATTGTAACAACGTTTTCATATTATATTTTGAAAAGGGTAAATTTTGACAAACCCATGAAAAGAATGCCTATATGATAAATGGATTTTTGGAATCCTAAGAACTACATATGTAAAGAAGGGAATTACAAGTCCAATATTAACAAAATGAACAAAGGGTTATTTTGTGGGGACTAACTCATGCTGTGGACACCTATTCCCCTGCACTATAACCCCCTTTAGGCAACCTTTTAGACAATTCAAACTATATGAAATGACGGCATAATTGCTACACGTAAACATAAAGTAGTATAAAGGTTCCTGACTTCAAATAATTTAAAATTAATCAGAAAGAGCCTAGATACATGAAAAGTTAAGAGCTAAATACCTGTATAAGACAATTCCATAAGAGATACCATGAGGCAAAATATGTTGATTATAAGTACTGGAGTTTTATAAAAATAACATGATGCCAGAAACCAATTTTCACATTGTACAGGAGCTATGCATTCATCCAAAAAAACCTTTTTGTAGTAATCTAACAAGTTTAAAGATTGAGAGCTAGAAGAACTACATTAACTATATCATTTCTTTTATCCTAACTCCTTGTCGTAGTGTGTGTTGCTTTGTTTTGGTGTATAGTTAAGGTGTTTAGATAGATTTTATCTTGTTTTAATTATAGGAAAGCCACTGATACTTAATAGTATACAAAAGATGTGTCATGGGGGTCAAGTTCCTTTTTTAACTGCAATGAAAATATAAAGATAGAACACAGCTAGTTATTTTTCATTATGGAAAGTGGTTATTACATATAAACTAGAGAACATGGTATAATGATGATGATGATGATGATATAAAAACTTACTACAGTTTACAAATTGCTTTTACATACATTATGTTATGAACTGTAATAAAGTTAACCAATGTAATTAAACATAATTATAAAAACAAAGCAGTGTAGTAGGTCTTTTAAAAATATTTACTGGACCAAAATGTCTCAATGGACCAATTAAAGGGGTATTCAGCCTCGTTGTTTGTGATAGTATTTACTGTGAGAGGCCTATAAGTGGAGGGAATGCATTTTAGAACTCTCTACTTTGATAATCCTTACATATTTCCAGCTCTTAACTACTACCCACTGGCATAATGCTTCATAAAATCTTTTCACCTGATACTAACTTAAAATCAACACTATTATAGTTATGATCTTGCCATTACCCATAAATATACCACTTCTTTAATTAGAAATTCTGAAGTTTTCTTATATGACTAAAATCTCCTAGTCTTTCATCTCTCCCTTTCTGAACCTGGTTTTAGAACTCTAATCTCTTACCTACTCCTCAGTACCTTTTTGGGCTTTTACAAAACCCTACTTTATTTCCTTCCTCCAATCTCAATCTGATAGTTAGCTGTTCTTGCTCCTTTTTCCTTTCGCTGCTCCTGTCCTACAGCTCTGGTTTACTCCCACACCGACTTTCTCTGTTTCTATTCACAAGCTGCTAAACACAAATGGAGGAAGTTTCACAACTGTGCTGACAGAGTAGATTACAAATTAAAGTTATCCAAACACCACTGGGATTCACTGTAGCTAGGCAGCCCTTTCATTCTTCCCTGACTCCCTATCTCAAGTGCCCCACAGCTCCTCCAGTATTTTCTTTCCCTTCTCAAGTCTCTTATATACCTTGCCTCTTACTTTACTGAGGAAACTGAAACTATCCTTCTTCATTCTCAACATTCCCTCTCACTATCTCCACCATTACTACAATCTCTTACAGAGAGGTGGTTCTTTCTTTGCCAAGACCAACACCTCTCTGTGGGCACTTAAACTTATCCCTTACATATTCACCCAAAGACTTTATCTTTTTTCTTAATAATTGGAAATTGAAATCATTTTTTAATTTATCAAGTAAAAAGACCATTTTATAACACAACTGAATGATAGTAGCTCTTCCAGACATTGCTTAAAGATTTACAAAGTGCTTTCCTCACAACTAGCCTAACAGATAGTAAGTGTAAGCATTATTATCTTCACAAATGGGAGATTTAAGATGAACAATCTGAAACTCTGAGGACTGAAGCATTTTGCCTATGTTCATAAAACCAGCCTAGGGAATCAAATCCAGGTCTGCTATACCATGATGCTACCACTTGTTCTGTCACTTTCTTTTTCCTTCTTTAAGTTTTAAAATTCATTTTAAACTTAAATACAAAATACAAAAAAAAACCCACTGCCATGTACCCAGCAGAACGTAAGAGAGGATTCAATATAAAGCAGTAAATGTCCATTTCAAGAAGAACCTATATAATGAATACTACACATTATGTTCAAGGTTGTCCATCTTTTCTTTGCTTCCTTGTATATCTTCTTTTGTTTTCTGCTGTACACTTTTTACTTTACTCCCCCTCACTCCTCGAAGGCTACAATTAAGCACATATGCACACACACACACACACACACAAATATCCACAAACATACATACATACAATAAAATGCATATAGGTAAGATGACCTTATGCTTATTTCTACTTGTCATGGAGATTATATTCTTAATTATCTCTTGTCCCATCCCCAAATCTTTAACCTCTTCCTATTAACTGTTTCTTCCTATCAGCTTCTTCATATCAACTGTTCTGTACATAATGAAATATATCCAAGCCTCCCATATCCTTAAGAAAAACCTTGGATGGACTATACAATCCACATGGGCTATCCTTCAAAATACCTCTTCTCATTTTCTCATGCAAACTCCTTAAAAATGCTCTTTACTTTGTTTTCATTATGTCTTGCCTCTCCTAACAAAAGCCCTTGTAATCAGGTTTTTGACCTAATCCCTGAACTGAAATCACTCTCTACTTTAGAGTAGATGATTACTTACCAAAGATTTCTTAACTGTCAAATTCAAGGGTCTATTCTCAGTCATCATCATCCTCCTTAAATCCTTGGCACTTAGCACAGTGCCTGGCTAGGTGCTTAATAGATACTAGTGGACTATGTATGCTACATTTGCCACTGTTGGCCACCCTCTCTTATCCTGGATACTCTTTTCTCTCTGGCTTTTAGTGACATCACTCTTTCAAGGTTCACCAATCGTTTAAAAAAAAAACCCTGTTATTTTGTGTTCCAAATTATCTCCCTCTCCCTCCTCCACCCACCAGGGGGAAAGAAAACAAAACCTATTATAAACTGTATATTCACGTAAAATAAATTCTGAAATTAATTATGCAAAAGAAAAAGAAACAAGAATTTATGCTCCAATCTGCACTCTGATCACAGCAGTTCTCCACTGGGAAGTGGACAGTATGTTCCATCATGAGTCTTTTGGAGGTATAGTTGGTCACTGTGTTGATCAGTCACTAAGTTTTTCGAAGTCTGTTATGTTCACAATACTGCTATTAACTGTATAAATTATTCTCCTAGTTCTGCTTTCCATATTCACGTGTGTTCCAAAGTTTTTTTTTAATGTAATGAAACTATCCTTTTCATCATTTCTTACAGCATGATAGTATTCCATCACATTCACATACCACAACTTGGTATTGTTTCAATTGATGTGCACCCACATTCTCACATTTGAATTCTATGCCACTATGAAAAGAGCTGGAAATCATATTTTTGTGTATATAGGTCCTTTCCCTGCTTCTTTGGTCTTGAGGTTTTAAAAGGTTTTTGGGGATAGTTTTAAACAGTTTTCCACAAAGGTTAGACTAGTTCACAGTTCCACCAATACTTCATAAATGTGTACCTGTTTTCTCACAACCACTCCAGCACTTATTTTCCTTCTGATCATCTTTACCAATCTGATGGATTGTTTGAGTATCAGTTACTTTAATTCACACTTCTCTAGTGATTAAGAAAATTTTTTCATATGGGATATTTTTCCTCCAAAAAGTGCCTACTGACATATCCTTTGACTATTTATGAATTTGGGAGTGGTTAGTATGTGTGTGTGTGTGAGAGAGAAAAATTTCACTCAGTTCCCTATATATCTAGAAATGAGACCTTTATTAGAGAAACATGTTGCAAAGATTTTCCCCTTAGTTTCCTGTACTTTTTCTAATTTTAGCAACACTGCTTTTTCTTTTTTGCAAACCCTTTTTACTTCAGCATAATCAAAATTATTTCATCAGGAAAACTGGTGTATAGTTTTTCTTCTCTATTTTGACTACCTCTGTTTTAGGTATCAAGATCACATTTGTGCCATAAAATGAACTTGGTTAAGACACTTTTTTTGTAAGATAGGTGTATTAAGTATTCTCCTTCCTATTCTGTTAATCTAGGAAATTTATTCTTTAAAAAATATTCATCTGTTTGACTTAGATGATTGGGTCTATTGGTACACTGTTAGATAAAGTAGCTCTTAATAATTGCTGTTATTTCTTCTTAATTGGCTACAATTTCATCTTTGTCATTTTTAATACTGGTACTTTGGTTTTTGGTTTTCTTATTTTAAATTAAATTAGTTAATGGCTTATCTGCTTTGCTGATTTAAAAAAACTGAGTTCTAAGTATTACTTAAATTTTTAAAAATTTTCACTTTTGTTATCTCTCCTTGGATTTTCAGGATTTATCTTTTGCTGTTTTGTAGTTTTGCTAGTTTTCTATTTTAGTTGAATGTCCAATTTGTTCATCTGCTCTTTTTTTCTGTTACCGAGGAAAGATTTTATAGATATACATTTCCCCCTAAGTTTGGCTTTGGCTGCAATTCATAAATTTTGTTATGTCGTATCATTGTTGTTGTTAACTTCAATTAAATTATTCTGTGATTTGTTCTTTGACCCACCCATTTTAAAGGATTAAGTAATTTAGTTTTAAATTAATTTTTAATTTAGGTTTCAAAGGCCATTTATTGAATGTAACTTTTATTGCACTGTAGTTGGAAAAAGATATATTTACTATTTCTGCATGTTTGTGAGGTTTTCATGTCCTAATAATGGACAATTTTTACCATGTACGGTTGAGAAATAGGTATATTCCTTTCTGTTCTCATTCAATATTTTCCAAAAGTCTTTCACAGCTAACTTTTCTAAAATTCTATTCAGGTTCATATTTCTCTCTTGTTTATTTATTTACGTTTGATTTATCTAGATCTGAAAGGGTTAAACCGAGGTCCCCAATGATAGAGATTAACTTATTTCCTGTAACATATTTAACTTTTCCTTTAAAATTTAGATGTTATGTCATTTGGCACATCTCTCTGCAGGATTGCTATTAATCCATCATTTATAGTACTTTTCACTAAAACATAGTTTCGCAGTTTGTCTCTTCTATTGAGATATATTTTTGCTTTTTCTAAGATCATGATTTTTAGCTCTGTCTTTTTTATTTCACTTGAAGCATAACAGAGTCTGTTTTAACCCCTTATTTTAACTGTGAGTTTTTTAAAATAAAGAACATACTGCTGGATTCTAGTTTCTAATTCATTCTCCTTTCCTTTTTGGTTTTATGGGTAAGAGGTCATCCCCATCACATTCACAAATATAACTGTAAGTTTTACTTATTTCCCATAATCTTTTTTTCTTATACTTTCCTTATCTTTTTTTTCTCTATCTCTTCTTTAAGAGTCTGTTTTGCTTCTGACCAATGCCTCCCCTTAATATGACCTCTCTCTTATCTCTTACTCTTTTTCTCACTTAATCCCTCCACCTCCTATTTCCTTGTTGGTAAGATGAATATCTATATTGAACTGTGTTTGTATGAATGTTCTTCACTCTTTGAAACTGCTTAGATAAGAGGTTCAAGTGTTACCCACTCCCTCATCCCTCTACCACGCTGATTCCTATATTGTATAAACTCTTCCTTAACCACTACATTGTTGTGAGATAATTTTCTTCTTTTTTTCTTCTCTCTTTCCTCCCTCTGCCAGTACATTCTTCATCCTACCCTTCCATTCTTCTTTTGAGGTAATTTCAATAGGAGAATCTGATCCAGGCCCTACGACGCCTGGTGATGATAAAGTTCTAAGGTGTTACATGAATCATCTCCCAATATAAGAATGTAAACAGTTGAAACTTCTTTAGTCCTTTATGATTTCTCATTCATGCTTATCTTTTTATGCTTCTCAAGTGCTATTTTTGAATCTTAATTTTTAAATTCAGCTCTGGTGTTTTCATCAGGAAAGCTTTAAAGTCATTAATTATCCATTAAATATCCATTTTTTCCCCTTAAGGAGTATACTCAGTTTTTCTGGGTAGGTTATTCTTGGCTGTAATCATAGCTCCTTTTCATTCTGGAATATCATATTCCAAGCTCTCTATTCCTTTGTGGTGGTGGCTGCTAAATATTGTGCGATCCAGATTTTGGCTCTGTGGTTGTTAAATTATTTCTTTTGGTTGCATGCAGAATTTTCTCCTTGGCCTGCGAGTTTCAGATTTTGACTATAATGTTCCTGGGAGTTTTCATTCTGGGATCTCCTTCAGGACATGATCATTAGATTCTTTCAGCATCTATTTTACCCTCTGGATCAAAGATATTGGGGTTGTTTTCCTTTATAATTTCTTGAAATATGATGTGTAAGCTCTTTTTTGTTTATGTCTTTCAGGTAATCCAATGATTCTTGAGTTACTTCTCCTCTATCTATTTTCCAGTCTTTTGACTGTTTTCTTCTTTCTTGATTTTTCATGGAATCATTGGCTTCCCTTTGACCAATTCTAATTTTTAATGAGTTATTTTCTCCAGTAATATTGTTTACTTCTTTTACCATTTTGTTATAGTTCAGTAGTGTCCAAACTCTTTGTGACTCTATATGATGTTTTCTTGGCAAGGGTAGTAGAAAGGTTTACCATTTCCTTCTCCAGCTCATTTTACAGATAAGGAAATTGAGGCAAAGTTAACTGACTTGTCCAGGGTGACATGCTACTAAGTGTCTGAAGCCAGATTTGGAAGGAAGATGAGTCTTCTTGATTTCAAGTCTGGCATGCTATCTGCTATGCCTCTCATCTTCCTTAAAAAACAAAAAACCAAAACCACCACCACCAAATGGACAATTTTAATGTTTAAAATTATTTTCTTCTTTAGTAATATTTTGTACCTCCCTTATCAAGCTATAAACTCTTTTCTAAAATAACTTTTTCTTTTTACAGAGTGTTCATTTCTCTTCTATTTTTTTGGGAATTATTGTTCTTATTTATTTTTTATGAAAACAATTTTTGCTTCTTTTTTATGGCCTTTAACTATTCTATGAATTCTTGTGTTTGTGTCCAATCTGCATTTTACTTTGAGGTTTTACTTATAGATATTTTCAAGTTATTTTCTTCTTTTTGTGTTTGTGTTTTGAACTTCCAAGTCACCACAGTAGCTCTTTATGTTTGGATGTTTGGTATTTTTGCTCATTGTGTCTTGACTTCAGGCTTGATAATAGTACTGAGCTTTGGACACTTCCTGGTGAAGGGGAAAGGCAATGTCTGTCCCAAGTTTCTGTCCTTTTATGTCTTCATTTGTAGCTCAGCCTGGGACCTTCTAATTTTTCAGTGCTCCAAAAGTGGTATGATTTGAGGTGTGGTCTATTCACTTGCCCTCTCAGTCTATGCTCTGCAAGTTCCTGACCCAAGTTGGAGACTGTTGGCTTGTGTATAGCTGAGTTTCAGTAGATTTATCAGAGCCATATAACTACATTTCTGAAACTTGTTTGCTGCTCAGTGGGCCCATGCTCCCTTGTGATTATTCCTCCATGCCTTGAACTGATTAGCAGGAATTGGGCAATGGGAGACAGGGCTACCAGATGATACCCATTCTTGCACTCAATACCAGTTCAAGGATCTCATGCTGCTCCAGTGGTAACTACCCTGGTGTACTATCTTAGTCTTCTTTCTGTTCCTGGGTGCTGAAAAGCTCCCTGCTGTCATGTTGTTCTCCTGGTTCCCTGTCCCTAGTATCTGTAGACCTCTCTATTTCCCTAAGCTTTTCTTTGGGCTAGAAAAATGACTAATTATGACTTTTCTGTTTTCCAGATTACTGTGGAAGAAATGTGCTAGCAAACTTATTTGGGAAGTATAAAGGGACTGCCTTGCTGCAGTGAGGGCCAATTGAGATTATGTAATATAAATTTGGAATGACCTAGTCAGCACGGCTTAATGATTTTTTTCCCTAGTTCTATTTACTATCATATGAATAGAAAAGAAGACAACTGATAGTGGGAGTAATCCAAGCATGGGAGTTTGGCAAAGCATGACTGGCAAGAGAATAAGAGGATAAGGAATTTCTAAGAGTACAATATAGAGTTGAACTGGTTTATCAAGAGGTCCAGATGGGGAAAGGAGGAATGTAGCCAGTGCAAAGAAGGCGGCCTGAGAAAGAACAGAAGGGTGTGGACACTGGGAGGCTGTGGGGCAGATGAAGAAGAAGATTAGGAGGTCATAAGGCAGAAAGATAAAACAAAAAAGATTGGGATCCAATAAGGGAAAGGAGAAGTATAGGTATTGCACAGGAGGTGGCCTGAGAAAGAACAGAGGTGTATAGGCACTGAGACTATGTATGAGGCACACGAAGAAGAGGATTAAGGGGTCATAAGGCAGACAAATGGAACAATAAAAAATTATGATTTGATAAAGCAATTGCAGAGTTTATGAACATGGAATTGGAATACTTGTGGATGATGACAAGATCAAGGGCATGATCTTCTCTCTGAGTACCTGAGGTACAGTGGAGGAGGCCAAAAATTGAGTAGACTGTGCAACTGGGAAATTAGGATATCTGAAGGAGTATTATTATATATGTTGATATCTCCAGTTATGACAGGCAAGAGCTGAGGAGGACAGAAAGACTGGAAGCCAAGTATCGAACACTGAATCAAAAATAAGAGAGTCTTTTTGAGGCCAGTAAATTACAGTTACCAGAATCCTGAAGTGATAAAACTGGACTGAATGAATGTTACAGAAGAGACTGAGTGATGGAGGTAGAGAAAGAGAACGGAAGTAGTAGTGAGGACCAAGAAGTTAGGAAGTATGAGTAAAAGTGTAACTGGTATTAGAAAGGCTGGCCATAGATGCAATGTTAATAAGCAGAGAGCATCAATGAGAGCTGGAAGATGGAAAAAGTGGTAAATTAAACTGTTTAAGATGAAAGAAACTACTACTGTTCTTTCTTTCAAACTACCATGTATTTGTCTTTATTTACTAACTTTATATTTATACAATATATATATTTTTATATAAGTGTTATGCTTTAATTAGAATGTAAGCTCTTGAGAGTAAACATTTTTCATTATTTTTACTTTTATTCCTGGTACCTAATACAGACTTATACTAAGTATTGACTGATCATGCCAAATAGAATTTAACTACTGCATTCCTAATTTTTTTAAAGAAACTTTTGTGCAATTTTTGTCCAATCTCTGCAATATTTGTGGTTGTTGTTCAGTCATGCCTGACTCTTTGTGACACCATTTAGTGTTTTCTTGGCAAAGATCTAGAGTGTTTTGCTACTTCCTTCTCCAGCTCATTTACAAATGAGGAAACTGAGACAAACAGGGTTAAATGAGTTGCCCAGGTCACACAGCTAGCAAGTGTCTGACATTGGATTTGAACTCAGGAAGTGAATCTTCTTGACTTCAGATTGAGCATTCTATCCACTGTGCCTCCTAGCTATGATATCTATACCCAATCACATACACACTCTCTCTCTCTAATGTTTAATGAAAGCTACCAGGATTATTAATAATAAATTACAGTATAAGCATAACATTAGGGCAACTAGGTGGTGCAGCTCTGCCAGGACTGGAGTCAGGAAGACGTGAGTTCAAATCTGAAAATACTTACTAGCTGTGAGACCCTGGGCAAGTCATTTAACTCTCTTTGCCTCAGTTTCCTCATCTGTAAAATGAGCAGAAGGAAATGGCAAAACACTCCATTATCTTTGCCAAGAAAACCTCAAATGGGGTCATAAAGAGCTGGACATGACTGAAATGACTGAACAACAAAAAAACCCATATTATTAAAATAGCTATCGCATTAGCGTCTGGTATTTTTTTAAGTGTGGTAGCTTATACTTACCTGTGATACTAAATCTCAAAGATGTTATTAAAAGATTTCTTAATTAACTTTGTTGATTGTTCATGAAATTCCTTTGAAAGCCAAATAGCTTAGTTTACCAAAGTCAAATACTGGGAACCTGCCCAGTTTCTAACCTGTTCTGGCATGGCTCCATGCTCAATTCCAGTCCTTAGTAATCTGTAGCAGTTACCAAATAGATCCCATTTTGTGAGGTCATGAGCACTGAAAAGAAAAAAGATACAGGGAAAAGATATTAACTTAATTCTTGGAAGAAAAGGGTAATGAAAAACTAGGCTATGTTTCAATGATTGGATGAATATGGCAATTTGAGTTGCAAAGATGAAAAGCCTTTTGGTAAAACAACATTAACATTCAAGTTAAAATGATCAAAATATTAAAAAAAACAAGGTGCTAGAAATGTACTTTAAAAAAGGAAAAATACTTGAGGTTATTCCACATTTAACCTACTTCAAAAAAAAAAGGAGAGGAATCTTTTTTTGTAGATAAGTCCACTTGATTGGGTGGTGTTGAACAGCTGCTATGTAAAAAAAGAATTTTTTTTCCATTCTTTTAAGAGAAATAGATTATGTTCTATGCATTCTTAAAAAATTAACAGATAACAAATCTCTATTCAATAAATTCAACTTTGGAAACTACTACATCTGTTAAAAAAAGAGCAGGTATGTTCATCTGAAATAATTCTGAAATCCATTATTTGGAAGAGGAAAGTTTAAGCTTTTAACAAGTTGGGATCCAGTTAAAGTTAGTAAAGAGATACATATATATAGACCATAAATACTCTATATTACAACTGATTATTTTAGTATATTACCACTGCAGACCTGATAGCAGTCTACAAATAACCTCATGTACCCAGTCTTGCAAAACCAAATTTAAACATAACAGCAAAGAGAAAATGTGTTTCCAGTTCTATAACATACTACATTAGAATGAAGGCAAGAGTAGGGAAAGGAATGACAGATGGATTGAAGCAGAGATGGAAAACGTGAGAGATAAAAACATATAGATATAGCAGAAAGAAAAAAAAGAAACGGAAAGATGAACATGAAAAGAGATACAGTGATACAGAAAAAGAGAAAAATACGCTGAGGAGAGTGAAATAGAAGATTTATTAGGGTTAGTGTGAGTGTACTAATAACTCTTCAAGTTCACTTAAATTATGGGCATGTCTACAAGCTAACAGTTTGATTTTAGTTGAACTACATAGTGGTTATTTCTGCAATGCTTCTCTTTCCTTTTTTAAAATTATGAATTTTTCTTTAACATTTTTTGTTTTAGAAATTCATTTCTGTATCCCAAAGAGATCAAAGATAAAGAAAGACTGATATTTCAAAAATTATTTAGAGGAGCTCTTTTTTTTGCGGGAAAGACTAAAAAACTAAGGGGATGGAATACTGTGGAACAGCTGAACAAATCATGGTATGTGAATATAATGGAATATTATTGTGCCATAAGAAACGGCAAAAGGCTGGTTTCAGAGAAACTAGGAAGATTTGAATGAACTGATGCAGAGTGAAGTGAATAGAACCAGGAAAAAAATTTATATAATGACAATGCAAAAAAATGAACAATTTTTGAAAGACTTGAGAACTCTAATCAACACAATGACTAAGCATTTTTTAAGAGACTAATAAGGAAGAATGCTATTCAAGTCTTCACAGAGAACTGATAGAAGCAAGATGCAGAATGAAACAAGCTTTTAGGAGTAGCCCATATGGGAACTTCTTTTGTTTGGCTATGCATATTCGTCAAAAGGGTTTTTCTTTTCCTTTTCCCCCAATGTGGGTGGAAATGGGAAGGGTTTGACAAAAGAGAAAATAAACATTTAATTGAAAGTTCAATTTAAAAGAATGAAAAAAAGAGGAGTATCCTTTTGAACTTAAAAGTGATGGACAACTTATCAGTTGACTGAAAGTCCTTTTAATATGTAGAAGCTTCCCTTTGATTTATCTTACTTGTCTCAGAAAACAGTTTTTCCTCATTTTATGGTACCTGAATGTTAACAATTTGAAACAGACATTTAATAAATAATTTGAATTTTGTTTTCCCATTCCAAATCTAACTTGTAGGTCTTGGTGTGTTTCAGAATTACTAACTCACTACGGGAAATAAAATCCTATTTCTTTCCCATGGGCCCCAATAACAACCAAAAAAGCCCAAGCAAAAACAAGAAAAGAATAAATAAACATCATAAAATTTATAAGAGGAATGGATCTTGAAGGGACCTTAGAGATTATGTATTAGGATTACCTCATTCATAGATAAGGGAACTGGGGTTCAAAGAGGTAATGAACTGTTCAGGGACATGCTGTTGGTAAGCCAATAGGTCAGGATTCTAGCCCAAATTTCTGATTCCAAACTCTGTGCTGTTTCTATTATACACGGATTTAAAATTTTACTAAGTTTTATTGCTATTTTGGAATACTGCCAAAATGCTGTCATTTCCCATACTGCCTACAAAACCAACACATATTTAAAAAAAAATCATGTTTGCTGACTGAAAAATATTATATATTGGCTTAAAAGTTTTGTAATAAAATAACTGAATGCTGAAAGTTATCTTGTAGAATTCACTGGATTTAGAGATAGAAGAGACCTTATAAATAATCTAGTCTAATCCTCTCAGTTTTATACATAAGGAAGCTAAAGTTCAGAAAGTTGAAGTTATTTGTCCAGTGCTCCCCATCTTTCCTAAATGAGAGTCAAGTTATAACTATAAGTAAAACCAATGGATAAAAACTGTATTTTAATACCTAGAAGATTATTGTATAATCTATTTTGATACTTTTTACTTGAAAGTATTGAAGTAAAAACCAAATATACACTAAAAAATTCCAATCATGTAAAAACAAATGCATTTTTATTAAATCTTAATTTTTAATCTGGAAATTAGACATTAGACAGACAAAACCTTAATCACATTGTGCAGGCACAATCTTAATTCATCCTGTTCTAACATATCTTTCATTAAATCAAGCCCACATAAGAAGACGTACTTGTGAAAAGAAGTCAATCTCTTTAGTGTTGAGAGAACATTGTAAATATCATCATCATCAGCTTCTTCTCCCTATAAATAAAACAAACTTATTACTATGATTGGGATTTTTCCTTATATGAACAGGTTAAAACAAACTGGAAAAGGCCCAAGATATATAGCTGTAAAAATGTTCAGTTCCTTTTCTATAGGTAAACTAGGAATAAAAATAATAATCAGTAAGTGAAGACCTGCTGATACATATCATATTTAATTTGTAACAATACATGCAAATAACAGAAAAAGGAGACTGTGTTTTAAAAGAAAATTTGCAATCTGCATTTAAAAAATATGTCCTATTACCTTGGCCTTCATAGCTGAGAAAGGAAATAGCAAGTATTAGAGAGTTATGATTTTATGAGGATTTTTTAAAATTAAGGGTTCCAGCCCATTCCCTATAGACAGAAAATAGGTATGGCTGTTGAAACAAGGAGAATGTAGAAAATGGAGCTATATATGCTATTTTGTAACCTTTATCAGTGGTGAAATGGCATCTTCTACCTACAGAGCTAATGTAAGGGTTTTTAAAATTTTTTTATAAGTATGAAATTAGTCACATACCTGGTGCAAAGACAAAAAAGAACTAAGCCCTCTCTCCAGTAGGAGGAAAATCAGTGAAAAAGAAAGAATTGTAATGAAAATAAAAATGAAGTGTGAATACATGGACAGTTAATATTTCTATAGGTAGTTTGAAAAACTCTTTGTAAAGCTATCTTAACTAATCATAAAACAAAGTCAAAATACATGTAATTTGACTTAGAATATAAAAAACAAACCTCTTGCAAGAGATCTTCTACAGAATGATTAAATCGATCCACAAATTCATCTATCAGTTGACTCCGAGCTATATCAACTCGATTTTGGATTGTATATTCTTCACTACATAAGATGCTGTAAGTTTTACTGCAGGCTTCTAGAACATCTGATTCTACATGTTTCTCCACAACAAATTTAATTTGCTTTAATAAGGCATCCAGATGCTAGAGAGTAAAAAGAATAATTTGAGATACTGCTATAAGTAACAAAACAAGAATCAAAAGGAAAATCATTATCCATTACCAATCAAATCCATGATTATTTAAGAAAATTAAATTTAGTTGCAAAGCTCCAGTCCTACCTTTTCCATTCTGCCTGTGCTATAGATTTCTAGGTCAAAATACTGTGGAATTTGAAGCAGGTTAGCTACCTTCTCGGCATCAGCAGAATACTGGAAGGAACAAAAACATGGAAATAATAAAATTCAACGTTAAGTATAAAAAGAATAATCTGAACATCTACTATACTTTCACAGAGGTTTTACCTTTGATAGCAACATAGGAAGTGCAATAATAAAATGTTCTGTCAGTTTGTTTCTATCATCAATTTGAGTTTTCCTTTCTTTGGCAGTTAGCACCTGGAAAATAAGTTTTAAAAATGCTAAGAACAGTAAGAATTTCACTTGCTAATCTTTAAGTCTAAAATTACAACAAATCAATGATTTTTAATTCAGACATTAATTAAAATTGGATCCAGGATCTGACTTTTAAAATAAGCAATGATTTTAGAAATTGACTAACCAAAGAAGTTACAGTGATGAGGAAATTTAAAACCTGGGAGTTTAACAGGAAAACAGAAATCTGCCTTCTATATTGTATGCACTCAATTTTAAATGTATATTCATATAAAACATTCCCCAAAATGAAGTTATTTTTATCTATCAAATGGCTGCTGATTTAGGAATTCAGATCATACAAAAAGTAATGTAAAATGAGGGAACTTTATGAAAATGAATTTTTAAAGACAAAAAATTACTATCTAGGGATAAATAAATACTTTTTCTGTTTTGAGGACTCAATTTTTAACTCCAGGAAATATGAACAAATTTTCCAAAATAAAAACCAAGTCCCTCCTGAAGTTCCTACTCTCCTTCCTAGGTGGTATTGCATCTAGTTTTCTATTATTAGGTTATAATTTAAATTATAGAATTAAAGGATATAATTAAATTTAGGAATACTTTTGAAAAGTTACTTTGTCAGTAGAGATAATGGTTTCATGCTGCTCCATCTATATTCTACATGGTTCCCTAGGTTATGAGTTGCAAAAATTTCTTCATGGCTTTTGACAAGGATTTTAAACTCACCATCTCATTCTAATTAGTATTATGATCTAGCTTAATGAATTAAATGGCAATCGGCAATTTAAAGAGTAAAATGTAGGACAAATTAAAGCAGCATTTTGCCCAGAACACACCTGCTTCCATTTTGAAGTCGCTGACTTCCATAGCCTTTAACAGTTCTATGAAACAAAAATATGTACCTTTAAATGCCATCTGATACACAGGAAAACCAGTGCTAGAATTGTATTGTTAGTAGTAAGGAGGTGGGGAAGTAGAATAAGAGTGAATATTGTACAAGTTCTGCCTCTAGAGGCTTTAATTGCTTGGCTCTATTTTTAAGCATCTGCAAACCTTCCTTCTCCTCGAGACTGCTTTCAGATGGCTTCCTATTAGACAGAAGGTCTCTTCTTTTACCCCCATGAAGCAATGACCTAACATTGCAGAGTTCCCCTCCTGCTGCATCTGCCTTTGAGGCAGTTATGGAGTGGTGGCTACCAGACTTCAGTATGCTTCATACAATTATTTCTAGAGGTTCATTCCACTCTGGTAGTTTACCTCTCTGGTAAGAATTAAATGCTTTATTTTCTGCCTGCTAAGATGAGATTGTCAGCAATTCAAGAACTAATTAGATGCTCAGTTTTAGTACAAATGGACTTGAAGAACATGGATGAATAGGTGAAGGGATAAAGATAGTAAATTTAAAGCTAGAGGAGACCTTAGAGACTACCTAGTTGATGTCCATATTTTATACTGAAGGTATTGTGTGTGTGTGTGTGTGTGTGTGTGTGTGTGTGTGTGTGTGTGTGTGTGTGTGAGAGAGAGAGATAGAGAGAGAGAGTGAGAGAGAGAGAGGGGGTGAGGGAAGGGGAGAGAGGAAATCTGTGTGAGGAAATCATCATATTCTCAAATCTATAACAACATTAACTTCTCTTTCCTTTTGAACTTATCGAAATGTTTTCCATCATTTTTATATTCCTAGGTTTGATTTTTATAAACATATTTAATCATTTACAATTTCAACATGCTTAAGATCAGTTCTTTTGTATGAGGAGTACATACACTTTCCATATTGAATTCCAGTCATGATCTCATCTAAGCAAATCTTAGCAATACTTATATATCATATTTACAACCATAATATATCTTAAATCTTGGTACTATACTGTATGAAATTTCAAGTTCACTTTGCTACTTTGTTCTTTAAAACTTGGACTAAACCAAAAGGCTGCAATCAAGGACCTAGAAGGCCTCATGTGGCTTTGAAACTGCTGCAGGTTCCTCATCCCTGGTCTAGAATATTCTACTACACATGGCCTCTAACTGAATTTTCCACTCTCACAAGAACTCAATCTCTATTGTAGTAAGAAAGGAAGTGATATTAATAATAGCCTTCTAACTGTAAATGTGGCTGTTTGCAGTCCTAAGATGTCAAGAACCTTGAACCATATAGCTGATAAACAAGGCAGATGCTTTTACAGTTTCAAATTTCAAACAAGTTATCTGTTTAAATCCTATGACATTTCTTTATAACTGTGCAAAACTTCCCATGGAATTCTATGAAAAACAATTAAAAATATGCCCTTGCAAAGACAGTAGTAGCTTAGTCTGATGCCCACAAGCCAGACGAAAAGCAGGATGTGACAAGAACATGTAACAGTACCCACTGGGCCTCTCTGGAAACCCTTCCTCTTTCTGCCTCTCTATTTCTTTCTTTTTGATGCTCTATTTCTCTGACCCTTAATTGTTCTTCTATTTTATCCGTCTGTCTCTATCCTTTTCTCTCCTTTGTCACTATCTTGACTGAATATCATATAGAACTGAAGTGTGTGTGTGAGTGAGAGATCAAGTTATGTTTAATGAAGTATTTTGTCTTCATATTGATTTAAAAGCCAAAAGTTACAGTAACATATTTCTTTCAGCCTTGAAACAAAAACCACAAAAAGCAAATTAAGTTGTTTTTAATGTGTGTGTGAACCTTGATAATTTGTAATGTGGATCAGAGACTTTCTGTAGAAAAAAAGCTTCTCTTAATCATGACGTATGTGATTCTTGGCTATTATAACAGGTATGAAAACCATTAGATTCTTTCTGTTTCCACATCAAAATTTGCTGAGTCTTTTTGGACTTGCAGTTTTCCTCCTTATGCTCTTCTTCTCAGAGGGTTGGAGACAGTTAAGACCTAGGCTTCAACTCTGCCACTAAGATTTACTACTTTTGACTCTGGGCAAGGTCCTGGGGGCAATTTTTTCTACTGTTCCACAGAGATAGGTTTATCTGTTTGGTGGAAGGAGTAGTCACAATGGGAGTTTTCCTATGCCCTTCCTAAATTGTTATGCTGTAAAATGGACCAGTTTATTTAGCTTGTAAACTGTTTTGCTATAGAAGTAATCTCTTGATTTTGCAATCTTGTAGGCAATACATTTCTCTATTACCATCCTTTTGCTTTATGTGTGTGGAACTTTCTCAAATTCCTGAATAATGTGGATGATACATTTTGGTAGAGTGGAGAGAATCAGTCTTAGAATCAGGAAAAACTGGTTTGAATCCCATCTTAGACACATACCTCTGTGTCCCTGGGGAAGTTGCTTAATGTCTCTTAGCGTGTTTGCTCACTTGCAAAATGGAGATAATAATAGCGACTTCATATTGTGAGAATCAAATAAGCTAACATTTAATAAGCTGCAAATGTTAAATTCTTTATAAATGCTAACGTTTACTATTAATGTTTTGAAAGCTTCTAGGTCTATATTAGATCATTTTATAGTGTGAAATAATGACCCCAGAAACTCAATTTATTAATAGCCTTAGTTCTCTTGCCTATATTCAGAGAAGTCTACGTATTTATACATTTCCTTTGGTGCTAGATCATCGTTAATTAAATATTGATTGAGAATTAAATCACTGTGATATCCTACAAAGAGCACTACAATGGGAGTCAGTGGATTTGGATTCACAGGATCAGACATTTAGGGCTAGAAGGAAACCTGTACTCCAGATGAGATCATTAAGGGCTAGGATTTAAGTGATTTGCCAAAGGTCATACAAGTAGCAAGTGTCAGGGTTGGGATCTGAACAAAGGTTTTCTGAATCCAAATCTAGAGTTTGTGGCCCTGCCAATGATGAGCCAGATGAATCTCCCAAGTCAAGTTAGCATTTCCTCAGCATGTATCTTACCATAAAATACTGTGCTGACTGCCAAAGACAATACAAAGATGAACAGAATACTGGGGCGGCTAGGTGGCACAGTCAGGAGGACCTGAGTTCAAATCCGGCCTCAGACACTTAATACTTACTAGCCATGTGACGTGACCTTGGGCAAGTCACTTAACCTTCTCCCCTACTACCCCCTCCCAAAAGCACACATAAACAAAATCCCAAACCAAAAACACCAGAATGCAATTCCTGTCCTGAAGGCGGTGACTATATGTTCCAATTTTTTTTTTTGGACAATTCATTTCTCAAAAATTCTGCCCCTTTTGCAGATCAGGAGGAAAAAAAAAGATCCTTTGTCAGATTCTATGACCCCGTCTCTGAGGGATCCTTTAACAGAGCTGGGAGAGTAAATTTCTTCTCAGTTTCCTATTAAAGTGAACCCAGGAGAGAAATGGATTTGTCTCTTTTCCTTTTCATTATCTACTAACAGGGTGAAATGCTACAATTTGCCCCGAAATCCTGTATTTCTTTTCTGTTGGTCTGTATGTTAAGAAAAATGACCATAATTCTTAGGAAGCTTACTTCTGATGTTCTACTCCGTAAGCTTGAAATGAGAAAGCCGTTAGAAGAAGATATTTATTCTCCACAAAATTGTTTTCTGAAGGTAGGTTTGAGAAGTTCTAATGTTTAATCTGCTGTATTTGGTACCAACAATCATAGTAATTTAAAAAAACTTAAAAAAATTTTTGTTTTCTATTACAAGGGTCCCACCTATTGTGGTAGAGCAGATAGGTGGAAAAGAATTCAGAAGAAAACAGAAAGTGGAAGTAAACGTAAGGCTAGAGAAAACAGTAAAAAGGTGGTGTTTGGGAGCAATCAAAAGAAATATTAAGAGCAGCAACAGAGCTACAGAAGAGCAGACAGCGCCCAAACAGAGGGGTAAAGGACCTAGAGCAAGAAGTCAAAAAGTTCTACTTACACTAGTATCATTGCCCCTAAGGTGACGTGATAGCCTTAGCTAACTCCTACTTTTTACCTTAACTGAAGATTAGAAAGAAAAGAATTTAGAGCTAAAACAGAGACGAGGGAACAAGGGGCAGTGAAAGCAGTCAGTTCTGAGGCTTTTGCTCATGTCCTGGGCATAGGAACTCTACTAGTCTCAGGCATATGGGCCTGGCCCATCACCTACCATGCTAGAAGCCAGGTGCCCAGGCATGACAGCAGCTTTGATTAAAGTAGGCACTGAGGTTTCAAAGAAAGTGAAGGCTTATAGTGGACCCTACCTCTTTCTATCCAAACCTGGATGGAGCTGCAGGGCCAGTACTGAGGTGGCGTCTAGTAACAAAAAGACAAGCTATGTGAGGCCTGTCTATAATTATATTCTTTTTCCCTTTTGCAATGGATTTAAAATCCTTTGAACTGTTTTCATGGAACCACAGGGTTGCAAAAATGGCTTGGAAAAGGCTATGAATTGTGTGGCTGAGGTAAAAGGGTTTTTGTAAACCAAAGAGTGATAATTATGTCTATTCCCATACTCAATCTTGACCAGTATTATTTATTTCTCTGTTTAATGGATTTAGCTTATACAAGAACTAGAAAGCAGAATCTAATGTTATTAAGAATCTGTTTCAGAAGAAGAGAAAATCTGATATAAATCCAGGAGAACAGCTCTGTGCCCACTGACCATTTATAATTCTTTAATACTGGGAGAGAATTTTGGTGGCATGAATATCTTTAAAAATTTAGATAGTGAAAACTCACTATTGTTCCAAAGGTTTATAAGTCAGTTGGGACCTATGATGTATAGTCTCATATAAATGTTTCTGAAGTTAGTTATACCCAATAAGCCAACAATATCTATTTTTCTCATATTTTAAGCACAATAATCTATTAACAGTACAGCTAAACCCCCATGTTGTAGATTAAGGTTTCTATTATAGGAAAGAACATTCAAATTTCCAAATTTAGATATCAGAAACAAATCTTCCCTCTAAGTGTCTAGTGGCTTCCGTGGTTTGATGGAAGGACTCGGAAGGTGGTGGGCAGGGAGAAAGAGTGTCAGACAATAAGAAAGTGAGGAATCTCTTGACAAGTGAAGGATACTTGAAGAAGAAGGGATGGTTCTACTATTACCCTTGGTGATTTCATTATGGATGAGCTTCCAAAGATTTAATTACCATCTCTATGTTGATGATTCTTAAATCTATCTATCTTGCTCCACCTTCACTGTTGATCTCTATTTTGGCATCTGCAATTACCTTTCAGAATCTTGAAGTGGATGTCCAGCAGACATTTTAAACTTAACATGTCTAAAGTGGAACTCATTATCTTTGCCCCTTAAACTTCCCCCCTTCCTAACCTCCCTATTATTATAGAGAACACTATCCTCCCAGTTCTCCAGGCTCACAACCAAGGAATCATGCTGGATTTCTCACTGTCTCTCCCCTTGACAATCCCCATATCAATTCGTTGCCAAGATCTGTCAATTTCACCTTTGCAGTATCTTTTGAATATACCCTCTTCTCTCCTCTGACACCGCTGCCACTGTAGTGCAGGCCCTCATCACTTCATGACTGGATTATTACAATATCCTACTGGTGGGTCTGCCTGTCTCAAGTCTCTCCCTATGCCAATCCATCCACCATTCACTTGCCAAAGCAATTCCATTGGCCTTTGGACTGGCACTAGTCAGAAGTAAATTTTTAATTAGTTTAAAAAATGTTTATAACTAATGGTCCTTACTTCTTAAACTACATATATGAAAAACAAAACCATGAAAAACTGTGTCTTCCTTTTATGTATGCTTCTCCCATTCTTGCTTAAGTCAGTGGACGGAGGCTATGGAAGGCAGAAAAATTTGTACTAAAAATTTAAGTATTTTACCAATCAGAAGTATAGTCTGGACTGGGAAAATATTACACTAGACCATCCTACCTTTCTTTAGGCAATCATATTCTACTCTCCTTACTCTTACCCTTCTCAGGCAAAGGTTAGGGAAAGTATGAAAGGGAGAAAGAGATAAGGAACCATCTTAGAAAGGTTAATTGTGAAGAATTATAGAAAAAGAGGTAATCCTAATAAAACAGTAAAAGGTTCAGAAAAAGTAGAATAATGTTCCACAGTCAAGACAAAGAATGAAAAATATCCTCTTCTGAGAGGCAGATTAGTGCAGTAAAAGGAACACTGAGTTTGGTTTCCAGAGTATTTGGGCTCAAGTCCTAACTTTGTCTCTTACCAGTTACGTAATTGGGGGCAAGCCCACTCAGCTTCCCTGAGTTTTAGTTTTTTCTGGATCTATAAAATGGGTACCATACCATTGGTACTACCTATACTTCATAGGGTTGTTGAGAAGAAAATTATTTGTAAAACCACAAATAACGAAGAGCTACTATCTACAAAGTGAGATATTTATTATACTACATGATTTTCTAAGGTCCCTTTCAGATCTAAATCCAATGATTATTCTTATTATGGTTCATTATGAAAGGAAAGAGAACAAAGATTCAGGGCAAGCATGTTATTCATTAGTAAAGATTGTGCAACTAACTAGAACTTCCATAATGAGTATTATATATTTCTTAGGAACCTCAGAGAAGTAAACAAGTTATAACAGGTAGGGAACCCCAAATATTTGCTTTTAAAATGTCTCTCTTTAAGACATTTAGAATTCCCTAGCTATAACAATCCAAATAAAGTAAAATGCCTCTAAAATTTTAGATTGTGAATTGGGACTGCTGTGAACCCTAATAGAAACTTTTAGTTTGGAAATTGTACATTCAGGGAATTTGTTTTGCCTAACTATACCAATTTGTCGTAGAGGTTTTACTTCACTTTTCTGCGGTGGTAGAAGGAGAAAGATCATGATAATTTAAAAAAAACTGTATTTAAAGAATGTAGCTGTATAAATACATCTTAAAGCTTAATTGTAGGAACCAATTACCAAAATAATTTAGATGCGTTTCTCTGCCAGTTACATTTATTTCATAGCTACCTTGTGTTGCATTTCACTTATATTAATGAACTTACTCTCTTGCCAGTTCCCCTTCCAACTGGAGGATGGGCTTCGGCAGCCTGACGAATTGTACAGACCATCAGCTCTATAAGAGCACTCTCTTGCCGGTCAGACATTGCTGAGGTGAAAGAAAAAGAATATGATTAGCTGTATTCCAATAATCATATGCCAAACAAAATGATAAACAAAGAATGACAGTTAAAGCAAATCAAACCAGAAATCTGATAGTATATCTAACATTCTGCACCTAGTTTTCCATCTTATTCCTGAAAGGCTCAAAGTGTATTTCATCATTTGTTTTCCAAGATTAATTCAATCACCTTTCAATTAAAATGCTTACTAATTTTTGGAAGAAATGTTTAATTCATACATTTTTGTCTATATATTATCAGCACCAAAGTAAAATATTGCTGAACTAACTATAATGTATTGATACTTACCAAGAAAAAAAAAACCCGTCCCTTTCAACTTAGATTTCATTAACTTTACTATCAGTGGGGTATGGTTAGGGATAGAGAGGGAGTTTACAAACTTATATGTTAATTAAACATATGTGGTCCCTATGTGATCAAAATGAAGAAAATACCTCACAGTTTTTACTCACAGTGAAATACTACAAACATTTTCCCATAAAAAGCTTTCTACTACACCAAAAACTATCAGAACTTCTGCTGGACAACAACCAGAAGTTCTTAAAAGTCCTGAATTCCTCCTCTCTTTCCTTTCCTAATGAACCAGAATGCAATGAGACCATGGGATCCATATGTGAAAGGGACTTTAGAAATTATGCAACATAACACCTTATTTTACAGATGTTAATGGTTTTAGTAAATGTCTTCCTAATTTTAAATTACCATTTGGAAAAGGCTAGAATTTAGGCAGATCTTTTAGTACTTGAAATTTAACTATATCCTAAATAACCATTACATTGGTTATACTATCTGAAACCAAAATAACTGAATAGTTTTAGAAGACAGCTTTCTAAAGGGTCAAGGACAAGGGTTAAATATCCACACTAATTCTCTTTTCAAAATGGATGCTTTGGACTGTCAGATAACATAAATATTCCACTCTCAGGTATTGCCACTATTTCTTAAACGCTCTTTTACTCATTAATTTCCTGCAATATGACTTTTAGCTTCATTATTCTACTATATTTTTGAAAGTCATCAGCGATCTATTAATCACTAAATCAAATGGCCTTTTGTTCAACTCTAATTACTGAACTTCTTTGTTATAAATGACAATGCCAACTATGCTCTCTCCTGGCTGAAACTCTTACTACTTTTAGCTCTGGTAATATGAAACTATCTCTGAAAATCCCTTTCATTTCTTCCTCCTGAGCCCTGTCCAGAGGTATTCTGTATGGTTAAGCAGCAGAGAAGAGCAGTAATAATACCTGTGATACCTCCTTCAAAGGATTGCTGTGAGCTCAAATGAGATAATGCATGTTAAATGCTTTGCAAACTTTAAAATGTGATATAAATATCCCTCATTTCAGCCACCTGTACTTCAACTAAACTCAAAAAGCTCATCCATTACCATGACTCCAAATAGCCCACTATGTAAATGACTTCCAAATCCGTACTCTCAAGACTGAGCTGTCTTCAAAGCTATAATCCTGTATTTCTGAGTATGTAATGGCATCTTCTTGAATGTCTCTAGTTACCTTAAGCTCAGCATTCCTAAAACTTAATTCTTTATTTTTCCAGCTATATCCTCCTGTAACAGCTTCTCCTGACATAAGTATTCACAATACTTCTCTTCATTATCTATATTAAAGATGTTGTGAAAATCTTTGACTTTTATTTCTCCATATTTGATTCGTCACCGGGTTTTGCCAATTTCTCCTTCTATTGGTTGCCTAGATACATATTCCCTTATACATAAATACCACCCAAAAACAAGAATAATTTTGCAACTTTTTCTATTGATATGAAATGTATTTCTAACTTCTCTAGGTAGCTCAAGTCAATCTGTTCCAAACTAATAAAGTACCACATGGAAAGTAAAGGTCTCTAAAGGATTAGCTAGTAATATGGTTGTACCAGAAGGAAAGAGTTTCCTTTTGAATATTTAAGTAGCCAACAATCCTGGAATTCTTTTTGGGGAAGGAAAGGAATAAGCATTCACAGAATACCTACCATGTGAAAGACACTGTGCCAAGTGCTTTACAAATATTATCTCATTAGAAAATTAGAATTAGAAGATAAATGAGAATAACAAAATTAATCCTTGCTCATGGATGCTAGCACGTTAAAGGTAGACACAAAAGATTTCTGTTTATTAACAGTTACCTTTTTTCCATAAAACAATGTCCTAAGCACCCAAAATCCCCCTAGTCAAAGTGCGTGCCTAAATATGTACATGAAACAACACTTTCAAAATTGCTAACATTAGATATTACATTCCAAGTTTAAAAAGACCTTAAAAACAATGGTTTTTATAAGTTAGAAAATGCTTAACCCCATTAACTTATTTTTTCCGTTTAAAGAAGACAGTAACCCCTGCTACATCAACAAGAAAGAAGCTCTTAGAGGCTCAAGATAGAATTCAGCAGAGTCAGTGTCCAAATATTCAGCTAAGTATATATGTACTGTGTATACACATAAGTAAATCAAGATGGAGCAAGGGATATACATGGTTGGGACTTATTCTGCTTTTAAGTGGTAAGGACACTTCCTAAATATCCTTTCCTTCCCAGATATTGATTTTGTTGACAAGGTCTATGGTACCATATTCTAAATTCTGGCCAAAACTTGAGACTTCAACTTATCCTTCCTAGCAAATGAAAACTACCTATGATTTTTAACAGAAAAGAATACAAATGATAGCTGAGTATAACCACAATACACCAACCTAAAATACATAGTGCTCCTTGGTGAATATATTTTTATTATTTAATTTTACTTATTTAAAAATTAATAAATTAGGGGCGGCTAGGTGGCAAAGTGAATAGAGAGCACTGGCCCTGGAGTCAGGAGGACCTGAGTTCAAATCTGACCTCAGACACTTAACACAAAACTAGCCGTGTGACCTTGGGCAAGTCGCTTAACCCCAACTGCTCTCCAAAAAAAAAAAAAAATTTAAAAAAATTAGCGAATTAATTTCATTAACAAGGTTAACATTTCTGAAAGATACTAAAAGAAACTATGAGAGACAGTAGGTAATACTGAATAAAAAAAGTTAGGAGAAACTAATTCTATTTTTGAGAGGGAGCTAAGTCATTGTTATAATACAGATATGTCCCCAACTTATAAATATCCCAAACATATAGTTAGGTGGAGGAATCCATTTTTGGATCCTCTGTATTTTTTGTTTTTTGTCTTTTTGGAGGGGGGAAGGCAGGGCAACTGGGGTTAAGTGACTTGTCAAGATTACACAGCTAGTAAATGTTAAGTGTCTGAGGCCAGATTTGTACTCAGGACTTCCTGACTCCAGGGCCGGTGCTCTATTCCCTGTGCCACCTAGCTGCCCCAAGGATCCCTGTTCTAATAATCCTTTCCTTTGTTCCTCAATTTGGGGAAAATGGGATATAATTTTCTAGAAATTTACTTTGTCTTATGCAAATACAGAGGCATCATCATTATTAGTAAAACACCTTGGATACATTATATTTTTTGACTTGGTTTTTGTGACCTGGTCTAGGAAATGTTTTCTATGGGAAATTCCATTCCCAGTTACAAACAACTAACAAACTCCTTAAACTTGGAAGCTCTTGTACTTACAATTGTATTATTTTTAACATGTTTAAGGAAGATACCAATACCCAACAGTGCAAGATATTTAAAAATCCATGAATGAAACTTATGGTGCAGTAATCAAATATTCTCCTGTAGTGAGCACTGCCACTTTATTTATCCTTTATTTATATATTTAAAATCAATGAATTTATTTTTAGTTTTCAACATTCATTTCCATAAGATTTTGAGTTTCAAATTTTCTCATCTCTCCTCTCCCCCTCGCCCAAGATGGCATGCATTCTGATTACCCCTTCCCCGGTTTGCCCTCCCTTCTATCAAACTCCCCAACTCCCCCACTTCCCTTCCTCCTTACTTTCTAGTAAGGCAAGATAGATTTCTATACCCTATCTTATTTTCTAGTTACATGTAAAAACAATTTTTAATATTTGTTTTTAAAACTTGGAGTCCCAAATTCTTTTCCTTCTTCTCTCCCCACTCAACCTCATTGAGAAAATAAGCAATTCAATATTGTCATAGTATTTATTGCTTTTAAACCCAGGAAAACAATATTATTGTCAGTACAATTTTTTTGGTTTTAAGGAAATGTGATTTTAAAAAATGGGAGATTGTGATATAATTTAATTTTTTTGTGTGTGTACCTAAAAGGCCTTTAAAAATTTGCACATAAAAAGAGTTGTTAAAAAAGGAATTGGGATTTATATTTTAAAATATCATGGTTAAATATTCTAAGAAATAAAAAATTAGTCAAATATTTTCAAACAACTAAGAAAGCAAGCTTGTTGGATTATATGGCTTTTTATTGGTATTTATATATTATATTATACTTTTTTACACTTGTAAAATGATGTGTAAGTATCAAACATGGAAATATTTTGTGATTACTGGGATATTATAACTTTATTTTGTCCTTATCACTATCCTCAAGAATTCAAACTTCCCCTTAATTTTGCAGGAAAAGTACAGTCCTGTTAAACACCAATTTTATGTGCTAAAATTGAACGTTTTTCTGTTGAAATGTAAGCCAAGAAATTAAAACACCCTTTACATGACAAATACATAATCTGTAGATGTTATTGTAATTTTCAATTGAGAAACAAATATTAAAGATAGGGCAAATAAAAAATTCAAAATACTATACCTTCTTCTCCTTGGACAGGTTCTTCTAATAACAATTCTGTCATACATTCCCAATCTTTCAATAGTTCTTGAGAGCTCTCCCACAAACTGTCCACCAGGTAAGCTGCATGTTCATGCAACTAGAAACAACAAGTCAAGAATTACTTGTGATGTACATGAATTAATGAGGTGCCAATTAACTTGAGATAACGAACACCTCAAGAGCCATTAGAATGGTTTGGACTCAATGATTTTAAGATCAAATATAAAAGCCAGAAGATGAGATTTTAAAAATACTGCATCCAAGAAAGTAATCACAACTCAGAATGATTTTGAACTTCAAATTTTATGAAGCACTTTCTTTAGAACCCCTTTGTGAGGCAGGGTAGTACACGGACTATACTTTAAAACTTCAACGATGTATAGTTCCATTTATATGGGTATCTCCTCTATGGACAGAGATCACAACTTTTGTATTTGGTCTTCAACATCTGTACAGTCTTTTGATGAGATCTGTGGCCAATCTGCTGATGATATTCTCTGAATTTCGCCAGGTGACAAACATATAGTTTGTTAATCCCATTTTCCAGAGGAGGAAATTAAGAATCAGAGAATTTAAGTCAATTTTAAGATGTCACAGCTGGTAAGTAGTAAAACAGTGACTAAAACTCAGGATTCACAATTCCAAGCCAAGGTCTCTTTTCAATATAACATTATATGTAGCCTTCTTGCTAGTCACTGAACTAGAAAACATATAGTAAAATAAATTTTGGAAAGCCATGTCTTTTAGGAGTAAATTACTCCTTTAATTATGCTTAAATATTCACAAGGATCCCAAAACAAAAATTCAATACCAAAGGTATGCTTTTTAATCGCTACTCCTCTCACCTATGGCTTCCTGTCTCCTTTCTGGACCTGCTCAGGCTGTGCAGGAAGGTGTGATCTATACTAGAGAACTTAGTTACTTCACTTCTCAAATATTTTGTTGACTTTTTAAAACATTGCTTTACTTTCCACTGATCTATTCCCCATAATAGACTCCTCACTGATAAGAAAGAAATATGGTTAAGATAAATAAATCAACACAGTGGCTGTGTCAAAAATTTTGTGCCTCATTTCACAAAGAACTTTCTTTTACTAGGCTTCAGATGCGTTTGGGTAGGGAAACCCCAATTTTATTCAATTTCTCTCCTAAGCAGGAATTTCTTCTACAACATCTCTCTTCATGTGACAGGGAACATACTATATTAGGAAGCAGTCCAGTGACATCTAATATTACATAACTGAGAGAAAAGTCTCAATTATATTAAGCAAAAAATGTTCATTTAAAAAAATCCTGTACAATGAACCATAAGGTGATTCTGCTCCTTTTGGATAATTATAAACTACCAAAGGAATAAAATTCCTTAAGAACAGACAGTACTAAAAAAAAAAAGGTAAAGTATAAATGGTAGACTTTCTTAAATGTACTGGGAAAAAGAGAAAAAAAGAAAAAAATGATGTAAAAAGGCTGGATATCCCATAGATATCTCAAACTCAACACAATATCACCAAAATCTATGTAAATAGATAAAGTATTTAAGAAGTGCTTACTACTAGCCAGGAGCTAAGCTAAGCCTTAGGAACACAAATATAAACATTTAGGATACGTTTTAAACACCTTTAAGGAGTTTAAATTCGAATTGGGAAAGACAAAGCATAAAATGGAGCTTGAAACTGAAGTTGAGTGGGTGGGTCCCCAGGTGGAGAAAAGGTGGAAAAGTTCAGAGCATTAAGAGGGGACCTAGGAGAGAAGTGAGTAAGGGTGTGTAACACCACACACTAGCAGATTCCCAAAAGAATGCTACTATGAATAGCTTTTTTTTTTTAAATTTTTTTT
>CM053582.1:225193293-225263111 GCA_028627135.1 Pseudochirops cupreus
CTTCCCAATTTTTCTTCCACTTCTCTTATTTGGTTTTCAAAATCCTTCTTCAGCTCATCTCTAGCTTTAAGGCAATCTTCATGTTTATTGGAAGCCCCTAGTGGGGGAGCTCTGGCTGTGCTGTCCTGCAGCTCTCTGCCTTGGTCCTTCTTTTCTTCAAAGAAGGAATCTAGGGTTTGGTTGCTGTTCTTACCCTGTTTCTTATGCTTATTCTTACTCATGGTTGGTCAGTTCGTGATTTTTTTTTTTAATAATCTCTGTCAGGCTCTGCTTCCAGAAGGGAAAGCTCTGTCCCAAATCGCTGGGGTCCTCCCAGCTGCTGTAGCTCTCAGGAAGGTGCTGGGTCCCTTTCCCACTTCCGGCTCACTGGATAAAGAAGACTCACAGGAGCAAAGCTCAAGACCATGATCTGGATCCAGGCCGCTCAACGCGAGAGCAGTTGTCCTCTGAACGATGGCTTAGTCCCCGTGCAGTCTGCAGGCCAAGGGCGTGGAAGCTGCAATGCGTAGGCGGGTGCAAAACCTCTGCCTTTCACTTTCCCGCTCTGGAGGCGTTTCGGCTGGACCACTTTTCTCCCAAGACCTCGCAAGTCCCACTGACCTAGTTCTGAACACTGCCACAGCTGCCGCTAATCCGTTCTCCCAAGGCTCCTTGGCTCCTCTCGTCCAGCTGCCCCCCCGTGCTCAGCCAGGGCTTCAGGCCAGGCTGGTTTCGGTTCGCAGTGCTGATATGGTTCCTCGTAGCCGAGCTGACTTTAGTGGAAAGTATATTTGTGTGTGTTTTGGAGTTCTAGGATTAGTTTAGAGTCATATTTTATGGGTAATTTGGGGTGGCTATGTAAGAGCTGCGATATGTTGCTGCTCCTACGCCGCCATCTTGGCTCTGCCCCCAATTTCTCTGAATTTTCCTTTCTATTTCTCTTCCCTTGTTTTTCCATTCTTTTCTTTGGATCACCGAGAACCACTTCCAGGGCTTGCCTAATTGAACTCCCTCTATGGACCCACATGATGGTAAAGTTCAGAGAAGACATGCTTTAAGATCTCTTGAAATAGGATGTCTAGGCTCTTTTCTTTCTTTCTTTTTTTTTTTGGGTTATGACATTCAGATATTCCAATGATTCTAAAATCTCTCCCCCACCCCCCGGCCCATTTTCCAGCTCAATTGTTTTTTCTATGAGATATTATTTTTTTCCCCAGATTTTTAATTTATTTAAATATATTTTAAGTCTCTGATAGTAATTACCTCATGAAACCACTGATTTATATTTGATCCATTTTAATTTTCAGAGCGTTTGTTGCTTGGGCGAGGTTTTGTTTCTCTCGTGCCAAATGTTAATTCCCTTTTCAATTTTATTCCGTAGCTCTCATTTCTTTTCTATTCCTCCTCCTCCCCCCCCCTGCCCTGTCCTGCCAGCACTGTTACTGCATTTACAAAAACATTTTCTTCTAAACTCATTTTATTTCTTCCAGGAATTCTAGCTGAGTTTGTGCCCAAACGGTTTTTTATGAATTTTTGACTGTAGAAGTTTTGGAGTCATTCTCTTATTTTTTTGTCTTGAACATCCCTACTATCATAATAGCTTATCGTGTGCTTCTTTTTAGTTTGCTCATAATCCAAGCCCATTTCTTGACTCTGGACTTGATGTTAGGGGTGGGCTCTGCCACACTTTTGGAGGGAAGGTCTGGAATGGCCCTGTTGCTGTTTTCTTGGAGTACTAAGTGTTGTGTTATTCCAGGACCGCAGCAATAAGATACAGGTTTCCTTTCAGTACTACCAAAATGGTCTGATTCAGAGCAAAGCCTGAGCTATGTAAGCTCCTGAACCGGTTTTGGGTGTGTAAAAACAGACTGCCCCTCTCAGCCAACTCATGAGGTCTATTGGTTCAGAGAGGCAGAACTGCAGGCTTGCTTTTGGTTTGGAATTCCAACCTTACTTATTCCTGTGCAGGTGAGGCTAGACACTAGAAATGAGATGGTACTTTTAAAAAAGAGTCTAAGCTACACCACTACTGCTAGAGCTGGCTTTTGAACTTTCTGCTTTCTTGGTACACTGCCCAGGGACCTTTCTACCTGGGAAGTATATGGGATACCACTGTGTCATGTTCCCTTCTCAGCCTACCTTGGGTCTATGACACAGTAGGCAACAAAACTTCTAGTTAGCACTTATACCTGTTTCAGTGCCTCTGTTTGAGTTCGGTGATAGTCTAGTCTGGAACCTCCTCTTTCCCTGGTGCACAGCCTTTCTTCTGCGCATTAAGATCACTCAGAATGTGGCAGATTTGTGGATAGACCTATCCTGAATGTCCTCAAATCTCCCTATGTAGAGATGGGGTAGGCAAAGGAATCACTGGGACCTTTTCTGGATTTCTTCACTAGAATTCAGTCTGATGAATTCTCTAGATGTTTGGAGAAGTCTGTGGAGGGGAGCTCATCATACTGCTCCCCATGACTTCACCATCTTGGCTCTGCCCCATGACCGCTCTGTCTTCGAATTTATAACAGAGTACGGGAAAGCCAGGCATAGTCTGATGAACATTCAAGATTTTGAGAGAACAAGTTTCATAGGGGACATAAATCCATCAAAGGATAGGAAATTCTCAAGAATGAAATTCTTAAGAGACGTGAGAAACAACCTGTATGAGAAGGAAAATGGAGCTGTACAAAAACATCAATGCAGATGTATAGGGAACTCAGTAATAAATTTGTACTTAGCTGTTCCTTCTCTCACAGCTCTAACAGTGGTCCTAGATGGGAAATCAAAATGCTCCTTTTTCTCCATTGCCATTTCCAGATTCTCCTTTTACTGCTATCACCCCCAAAACGCTTTTTCTTTGAAGTTCCCTCTTAAAATTTTTTATCCTATATGGATTATAGTGGCTGTTGTCTACTTGCCCCCAGGTCATTTTACCTGCTTTCTTCCTTACTTCCCAACTTCTGTTTTTATAGCATACTAGACTTCAAACATTCATGCTGATGCTCCTGAAGAACCTAACTTCCATATTATTCAATCTTTGCAAATCATAAGACCTACTCCACCACTGGACCTTAGTGATTCAGAAAGAAGGGTCACACACTGGAACTCACCGTTACCCACAAGTTTTCTATTTCCTTGATTAAAATCTCTAACATTCCTCATTCTAACTTTAACATTCTATTCTTCTATTTCTCCCTCTATCTCACCCCTCTTAAGTCTATTTTAAGCTCACATAAAGATATGAAAGAACTGTGGCTAGCAAGGAAAGTTAACAATAACAAAACAGGATTTCATTTTTTAAAAGTTGCATTTGGTAAAGTGACTTCTCCATGGTTGTACAGATATAAACCCACATTTTCCAGATTAATTTGTTAGTAAATATTAAATACTTCTTAATTATCAACATTTCAAATTACCTGGTCACCCTCTATATAAAACTTATATTTTTCTCAGTAACTAGTGCCTTCTACCCAAACATATTTTGTACATAATTTATATGAAATTAGCAGGACCTCTATAAATGCTTGCTGAAAGAATGTATAAATAATACTTTTAGGTAAACAATAAACAAGTAAAATAATTTATAAAAGCTAGTGATCTTTCCATTATATTGGAAGGTATTGCAATAGTGAAGGGAAGTAACTTTTATGAGGCTCACTGGATGAAATGCAATTCCCAAAATGTAAGTCTTTCAAATATAAAAACAAAATCTTTTTTATTCTCTTCCCTCCTACCAGGAGAATTAAAAAATATTCTTGCAATCCCAGTTCCTGTAGCCTTTCTAAAACCTGTTCTATTCCTTCCTTTATTGTCTTGAGTGTTAGACAATTATTTTAGATTGTAGACAAAGTTTCCAGGACTGGCTTTTCTTCAGTGTCCATTCTACCTCTATGATAGGCTTAGGGAAAAAAAGGTCCTCAGCAAGGTTCTAATACTTATATTTTAAATTTTCTATTATTTAATTTAATATTTTTGGTTGTCTTAGAAAAAAACAATAACCTGAATTTGAAAGTCCTTTGATTACAAGATTACATTCCCAATTAACACTCATTTTTGCATTCTTTACAGTGTCCAGAAAAGCACCTCTGGAATTAAAAAAGGACTAGATTTGGCTACTCTATACTTTTCTTCTTTAACAAATTTACATTTTTATAATGCTCACAATAGGTACAGCAGCTGTTACCTCCACCCGTTCTGTCCAAACATGAAGCTGAGAGAAAGAGAGAGAGAGAGAGAGAGAGAGAGAGAGAGAGAGAGAGAGAGAGGGAGAAGGGGAGACGGACAGAGACACATGTCTGAGTGGTCCAACTGTTGTGGAACTTTTCATTTCAGGAAACTAATTCTAGATGGAGAGTTATACTGTCCCTCTTCTTCCTCACTCTCCCAATCAGAGAGACCTTAAATTCAAAGTTCTTTAAAATTTCTTTATATTGGAGCGGCTAGGTGACACAGTGAATAGTATATAATAGTACTCATAATAGGCCCTGGAGTCAGGAAGACCTGAGTTCAAATCCAACCTCAGACTCTTAACATTTACTAGCCATGTAAATTTACCTTGGGCAAATCACTTAACCCCAACTGCCCTGCCTTCCCCACTCCAAAAAGCAAAAAAAAACATCCCAACATTTCTTTATATTTCTGTTCAATCATGCCACTGAAAAACTGGTATAAGACAAAATTAATGCTTGATCACAGCATACAAAACAAATACGTAAACTACTGTTTCTGCCTTGTTGGTGGAGACGCTGGAAAACTTAATCTTGGTTTTAGGATACTGTAGCTAGCCAGTTGGGCTGCAAAATCCTAATCCTGAACTCTAACGTTCAATCCTTAACTGCACAAAAACTTCTTATAGTCTCATCTCTTTTTATGAACATAAAGCAGTAATTTTATTCATCAAGATTTAATGTGTTTTATAATATCAACATTTATATTCTTTAGAAATCAGTAGCACAGAGGGAATTTTTATTGTGCCTTCTAGGATCTTAAATATCAATAGTTTATATTAAATTTAGACTTAAGGAAAGTTGCCTTACATTAGTCCTCTTTATGAGATTCTTGGGCAGCTAGTGTTCATTGCTTGGATTTGAGTTAGGGAGGGCTATGCAAAGTCACCAGCCTCACTTTCTCTTCCAGAGTCATCTGGGTCCAGTGGCCTGATATTTCAAGATGACTGGAGATGGCCCAGGATGCTCAGGGAGACCCTTCCCCTTTTAGGTTATTGTCTTTTTAGATTCTCACTTTTAGTGAGGTAATGTCCATTCAGTAACGCCCACTCAAATGCTCTATTTCTCCACTCACCATCCCAGGACTAACAACATATCCCCTTGTGGGCCACCATCACACATATCTTCTATGTGATACATGTTGTCTCCTACTGGAATGTAAGCTCTCTAAGGTTAGGGCCAGTTCTGCTTTTATATAGTCAGCACTGAGCATAATCTTTTAATTTCTTTATTCACCAAAAGATCCTGCAAATATGACTAGCTTTAACTTTTTCCTAAAATAACATTTTATAGTAGCTTCATTGGATATAGCTTGCCACTATGCAAATTACAAAGTAGGAACACTGATTTGCACATACTCATACTATGGGTGGTATCACCATTAATGGCACTTGTCTTTTTTTTTTGCTTGAGCATATGGAGTCCCATGAAATTATTTAAGATAGTTTTGAAATTATTCAAATGAACATTATCTAACTCTACAACAAACCATATTTGTAATATGGTCAGCTGTTGCTGCCTCAGAGTTAAAATATTTTATATCCGATATACAACAGAGGGAAGTGTCTTGGTTCTGGAGCCAAGGCACACAAGTTCAAACTCTGTTTCTGTCCCTTACTACTCTTGTGATCTTGGACAAATAAAATACCTTGGTTTCCTCCGCTATAAAATGAGAATGTTGGACTAAACGGTTTCTAAAGTTCCTTCAAGCTCCAAATCTAAGATTCTATTATCACTTATGAGTCTTCCAGTCATCAAATTGTCAGATGAAAATACCTGAAAAAATTTTTGTCTCTGTGGACAGTGTGATTCCAGTTTTAATCACTCCACTAAGTAGAATGTTTGTTAATGAATGGCAGTACATAATTACATTTAGGGAATTGTATGAAGTTGTTTCAGTTCTATGGCTAGGAAATGTAATCTTGAAAATTTCTTCCATTATACTTAGTACTAGCTGAAGAAATATAGAGGACCATAGGAGCATAGACTTAGAGCTGCAAAGGATCTTCAAGGTCTTATAGTTTAACCTTCTTTATTTTAAAGATGAAGCGTCCATGGCTCATAGAAGTCAGTATGTGTCAGAAGTGGGTACGTGAACCCAGGTCTTTGTGGCTTTGAGGATAGTTCCCTATCCACTATCCCATGATGCCTCTCTATGAATTAAAAGAATTGCTAATAAAGAAAAAAGTAATAGGAAACACAACTTTCAAGATGATAGACTTTGCTAGACATTAGAAATCCATATATCCTGTAAGAAATGAGGCATGTGTAAAAGCATAAGAGTCATTTAGATAATCTGCCTGATAAAAAATTGGTTAGTTTAGAATTAGTGTGCAATAAGACAGCAAATTATGTATTTAGTCAATACGTCCTTTGACTTGTACTTTGGGGTAGCTTTATTACTTTTTAATAAATTATCTAAGTAACATTAAAAAAAGAACCGCTAATAATTCGTATTTGTATCAAGTCATGATTTAAGTCTGTTGTTTAATAGGATGGTGTTGTTAAATGCTGTGTATTTAATGAAGAGAGCAGAAATAGGATGAGGAACACATGAACCTATTTATGAGAATGTCAATGTTTATTTCCACAAAAAGGAGAAAAGGCTTAGAAGATTCCCCTTGCCCAGGTTGAAATCCAAGACTAACTTTACAGAATAAGATTTTCTAGATGGTACAGCAAATTTTTTGAATTCTAATGATTAAAAAGAGGCACATAGAGGAGGAGGGAAGTGGTAAGTTAACAAGCACTTAATAAGCACCTACTACATGCTAAATACTTTATCTCATTTGATCCTCACAACAACCCTGGGAGGTAGGTGTTATTATTATCTCCATTTTACCCTTGAAGTGACTTGCTCAGGATCACCAAGCTAGGAAGTGTCTGAGGCTGGATGTGAAAACTCAGAGCATTAAAATAAAAAAAGTCAAATGGCTTATGTAAATTTGATGTTATATAGTCCCTTTGGTTAAAGTGACAAGCCAAATTTAAACATCTTCTAAGGTATGAGAAACAGTGTATAATAAAGTGAGTAAAATTAATAAAATATTTAAAGTATTTCCCCCCCACTTGAGTTTTCCAAGTAAGAGCTGAAGGCACTGAAATTTATATCGAAATTCAGCATGATGAAAAGATATAAAGTATTATGTGAGTATTCAGTTATCATTGCTCATAGGATCCCAACGTCTTCCTTAATGGGACTTACTTTTCTTTTTGGAGGGGGGAAGGTAGGGCAATTGGGGTTAAGTGACTTGCCCAAGGTCACATGGCTAGTTTTTGTGTTAAGTGTCTGAGGCCAAATTTGAACTCAGGTCCTCCTGACTCCAGGGCCAGTGCTCTATCACTGAGCCACCCAGCTGCCCCAGGGGACTTGCTTTTGATATTCCCAGAATCTTATGATGAGACACTAGTGGCTGGAGGAGGAAGGCTGGGACTTTTGTCTATTTCTTTTAATTTCAAGACAGAAATACAGAAAGCTGTTTGTCTTATATACCATTCCAACCCTCAGTGCCTTAGTTATTTTCTGCTTTGAAACTGTGATTATGTTTAATCTCATACCAATCAAACTGGCAAAGATAACAAAAGTGAAAAAATTTAAGGTTGCAGGGGTTGTAGAAAATGTTCCCTAATTGTCAAGGCATAAGTGATGCCACAAAATATTTATCACTTTTTACTGGCTGGATATGGAAAAAGGGCAAGAAGAGAATGGTAAATAGTCATTCCTCTACTTTCCAGTTATTTTTCATAAGAGAATCAAAGATTTCAAAGCCGGAAGTGATATAAAATAATAATAACAATAATGACATTTCATTTGAGCCTCACAACAAGTACTGCTATTGCTGTTTTATAGATGAGGTGAATGGGATGTCAAATGACTCGTTTAGGGTCACATAGATAAAGTGTCTGGGATGAAAATTGAATCAAGAGCTTCCAAATCCAAGTCCATTGCTCTATACATAGAATTGAGAGGCCCTCAAATCTAACCCATATCTGTACAAGAACCCACTGATAAAATCTTCAACAAATGCAGTTTCTGCTAAAACAATTCCATCAAAGGGAAGCTCTATCTCCTGGGATAGTCAGTCTGCGCTTAGAAAGTTAGGATGGTTCAGAAACTTTGCTTTTTATCAAACTTAAATCTGCTTTTATTTCATCAAGTTCACTCTCCTCATTTGAAAGCTGAAGAGACTGAGATTGAGAGAGAATAAGCAGCATAACGGAGCAGAATTCAAAACACGGTCACCAATACAATCCTTGTGCTCTGACTCCTGCACTAGACACATCCTTCTACTGTATCCCTTCTTTAGTGTTTATGCCTTTTATGGACTGGGATTATAGGTTTGTTTGAATATGGATGGTAGTGAATGCAGTAATTACAACTCAGGTCTAAGGACAAGGGCATTTATTCGACATCTCTGTGAACCTGTAAATCCGAAGTACAACATGTGGCAATGAGCCGTAGGTGCAGCAGCTGCCTGGCCCTTTTCTTGAGTCAAAATGCTTAACCTTTAAATACAGAATGTTAATAAAAGTACGAAAATCAAAGACCAACTTTAAATGATTCATGTGGCCACAAAGAATTAGACACAACAAACAATAACAAAAATAGATTCATTCAGTTTTACTCAAAATTTCTACCCTGGCCCAAGTACAAATATTCTGCTACATAAAAAATACTTTTATACACATATCACTACAATTCTTCACTTAAGTCTTTTTCTTATTATAAATAGTGCTTTTTGGGAACAGAAAGGGAGAAGTATCAGAAGTTCCAGATGTCACTTAACTTGATCACTGATTGCTGTGTAATACTGGATGAAAAACTCACAACATTAATAAATGTTAATAAGGGTAGTAAATGTCAGGCATGCGCATAATTATTTCCGTCTCCCTTTCTTAGTGAAAAAAGGGGAGAAATAAGATGAATAAATATAGCAATACCTATTAGTATGATGAAAATTAAATTTATCTGCTACTTGGCCAAGTTCTCCTCAGGTATCTTGACCTCAACAGGACCAGCCTAATCAGAACTCATGTGAGTTATCTCTTTAGAAAGGGCAACTAGGTGATGCCAAATTACTTATATCCATGTGTATGTCTGTCTGTCATGCCTGTCAATATTCAAACAATATTTTTATGCAAGAAAAAACATACCCTTTTGAGTGGGATTTTTGTTTGTTTCTCTATCATTTATATCTACACTGTAGTAGTTCATGAACATTTTAAGGCATACTAATTTTTTTCCAAGAAAATGTGGTTTTAGATCATAAAGAATAGGGATGTGAAATAAAAATAAAGAAGGATAAATTGTCATTGTCTTACACAGATCCTAAGATACTACAGATAACATTTTACCTGTTCAGAAAATAGCTGTGATTGAAAAAGTCTAAAAGGCCTCTGAACAGTCAAGTGCCATTAAGTCCATGTCTTAAAAGTTCGTGCATTTTGGACAGCCTCTCAGAGAATATGTACTCTTAATCTGCCCACAGTTCTAACAAGATTGGCTATATGGTTTCCAAGTATACAATAAACTAGAAATAGCAAAGCAGAAGAGGGGAGAGAGATAACTATAGGCAAGTATAGACATAGCATTAAAAAGAATCATGACAGCCTTGTAGCAATAGATAAGACAGAAATCATAACAAAGACACAAAAACTAAAAATGTACAACAAGGACCGTTTTACATAGGAAAAAACTATATGGAATGCTTCAATACCCCCTAGGAAGATCACTCTACTCTATGGCCATACAGTGAATACATTATGATCACAATGACAGTACTAAGTAGTCAAAGAAAGCTTAAATTATGCTCAGTCTATTCTATGTAGGAAAGGAAGAACATGTATAACTAAAAAAAAAAATCCATGCCACAAATGGTTAAAAAAAAAAAAAGGTTTGGATACACAAAGAGTTAAGATTCTCAGATATCCAGAAAACTTAGCTACCCATTTACTAAGATTTACTAGATAGCTGAGGTGATTTTCAAAAAAAACAAAAACAAAAACAAAAACAAAACAAAGCCAAAAACCCTGCACACAAACTGACCAAGTATTTTTCTAGTAAGTTCCATCGATACTGAAGATAGGAAAATAGAAGGATAAATCAATGTATATTTATTCTCTAGAACTAAATGCACTGTTTTGCATAGTCCCCTCCCTCCTAAGTTACTTACCAATCAATGAAGTTCTTTGAATATACTGCCTCCACAGATTCACTCTTGGAACTGCAAATCATGTTGCCTGGATCCTGGAATTGTTAAAAAGCAGTTATCCTAAGAAGGTGTGGTGAGCCTTAATGCATGAGCAGATCAGTGCAGAAATTGGAGAAGTTTGTTGCCCTATCTCTTTAATTTCCTATATGTATGTGCAAAATAAAGAGTCCCTGAAAAGGAGGGGAGAGAGGAAATTTGAAGATGAAACTATGGAGGCAATATATATTCAAAGAACTTTAATTAGCTCTAAGTAACCTAGTTTTCTCCTTCATGAAACTGTCTCCACTGAACCCCACTCTTGGAGATTAGCTAATAACAGTATATTACCAAAGGTTAATACTGAATTAATAAGAACAAATTTAGATTAAATGCTGAAAAAACAACATAGAATTCTATGTATCTTCTCTAGAAATATAACCAACTTGCTTAAGATTGCACAGCTTCTCATACAAATCCAAGGACAATAAAATAATTTCTTGTCACCAGAGAAAGGATTTGACACTGAAATATTTTCCTGTGGCTATTTCCTATAATGAAAGAAGAGATAACACAATTTCCTGAGGACCTTTCTTATAGTTAGAACCTCATGATGCCAATGATCATTGGTACAGTAGCTGGAAAACTAACCACGAAGCCAAGATCTAGGTTCAAATACCACCTTTAACACACACAGGCTGTATGTTCTTGTGCAAGAAAGTAATTTATCCTCCCAGGGCTCTAGGTAACTCTCTAACAATAGCAGCAAGAAAGGTGCCCATCTACATTGTTAGAAGAAATTTCCTCATTACAGAGTTCCTTATACCAGTAAAACCACAGTTCTGGTCCCTATCCTTAAGAAAAGGATGAAGTCAAGATGGTCCAATATGGTGAATATGGGTGAAGGTTAAAAAACGATTTATTAGAAATGTTAGCCCAATAACTAAACATTATTGTTAACTATAGCTAAGAAAAAAAAAAGAATACAAAAAGAACGAATAATCGAAGTTCCAAAAAACAGTTTATGGCCCTATTGTGTTACACATACTTTAAAATTACATCACCTATAAATTAAATATCACTGGATGAGCTGAAAGTGTTTATTACTGGATTAAAAAGAATTAATGGTTAATAAAATGCCACAATAGTTAAAACCAAAAGGAAATCCTACCATATTTCACACTCATAGGGACAAGTCAAAACTTAATTTGGTCATCTACGATGGGAATCAAAAAGCCAGAAAGACTAAATGTAGTTGTAGTTTATTTTAGCTGTTTTTGCAGAACTGTATATAAATAACATTTTTATAACTAGAATATAGTATTCCTATTGATTTATATTACGGTTTTATAGCCAGCTTTATCTTCATTTCGATTGACCTTAATTAGGCTTCAAAATGAATTTAATTTGAAATTTTTCCTACAATTCACTCTCAAAAAGTTAACGATCTACAAACAAACACAAATCAATGGAGTCATTCTATTTGAACCAACCTTAGAGCATATTCTTTTGTAAAGTAAAAAAAAAGAAAAACAAAAACACACACATAAAGTAGCTATGGATAATAGGAGCAGTCAAGGACTAATATACACATTTGGTAATTTCTGATTTCCTGAATTATCTTTTTTCTTAAAATCAGATTCACCTTTATTAATATGTGTTGATTTGTGAAAAAACAGTTTTTTTAATGATCACTGATCCTCATATAACTTGACTTGATAAACAAATATTTTTCCTTCTTCATGTTTACTCAGTCAGTCAATAAACATTTATTAAGCAGCAACTATGTGCTAGGCCCTGCTAAGCCCTGGGGATACAAAGAGAGGCAAAGACTGCCAGTCCGTGTTCTCAGTGAGCGGACAATTCAATGGAGTAGACAACAGGCAAGCAGATATGAACAAACAAGCTATGGAATAAAGAGGAAGGCGCTAAGGTTAGAAAAGGTTTCCTGTAGATGGGATGTTAGCTAGGACTTAAAGGAAGCCAACAGGACAATATGAAAAGAGAGAACATGCCAGGCTTGGGAGAGAGCTAGAGACAATGTCCAGAGCTGAGACATGGACAGTCTTTTTAATGGAACAGCAAGGATGCTAGTGTCACTGGATTGAAGAATATGTGGTTGGAAGTAAGGAGCAAGAAGCCTGAAAAGGAAGGAGGGGGCTAGGCTACAAAAGTCTCTAAATGCCAAAAAGAAGACTTTGTACCGATCCTGGAAGCAACAGAAGGCCGATGGAGTTTAACGATTCAGATTGACACTTGAGGTGGGCAGACCCGCCAGCAGGGTATTGCAATAGTAAGCTATGAGGTGACGAGGGCCTGCACCAGAGTAGTGGCAACGTCAGAGGAGAGAAGGGGTTATTTAAGAAGTATTTTTGCAAAGGTGAAATTGAGACGCCTTGATATGGGGTGAGAGACAGTGAAACATCCAGGATGATTCCAAAGTTGTGGGTGCTGGTCTCTGCAGGGATAGAGAAGTTAGGAGGAAAAGATGGTTTAGAGTGAAAGATGAGTTTTGTTTTAGACTTGCTGAGTTTAAAATGTTTACTGGACACCCAGCTTGAGATGTCTAAAACACAACATTAATTAGAGAGTATATGATCGAGATGAAATTTACTTTTGTTCAGGTCAAAATATCAAACAAATGCACTTTAAATACAGGAAAAAAACTGACACTGTCGTTAGTGATTTTTAAATCATATTTTCCTAACAAATGACTTAAATAACATTTTTAAGACGAATTGATTTAAACTCAGTCTATCCTAATTAAATATATAGTTTAGTAAATAACTAAATTATGAAACGATTATAGATTAAAATCTGGTAAGGGCCTCAGAGGCCATCTAGTACAAGCTCTTGTGACTCTCTAAATGTCTTATGGGCAGTGTCATAAAGAGAACTGAACTTAGGCTTTCCTGACTAGAAGACTACCACTCCATTACCATACTGCCTCTGATGTAAATGTAATAAACCCCTCATTTGTGAGGCAGTGGAAAGAATACTGGTTCTTAAATCAGAGACCTGGATTCAAACATCAATTCTGCCGCTTAATATCTGTGTGATCTTGGGGTAAATCACCTACCTTTGGGTCTAAGCTTCCTAAGCTGTAAGACTTGCCTAGATGCCTCTAAATTCCTTATCAGCTCTAGATCAATGATCTAGATAAAACTTTAATCTCATACTTAATAATTTTAGACTCCAGTAGCAGCTCATTTCAGATTTCCAAATAACCAAAGTGGATTCCATAGTCGATATGGAATAGCCCTCCTACAATTGAAATCCTTTCAAGTTACATAAAAAAATAAACAAAACCACACCGTTCACACCTTAAAAACAGCTGTTTTTTGAGGAGTTTTAACAATTTGCTGTTTCCCATAAGCAAGTCTCTATTATATTCATTGACAGTACAAGTAAACCTACTGTATAAAAGGCATTTAATTTACAAAGCTTCGAGGGGCTTGTTTGCCAGAGCTTTACATTTTAGGAAGCAGATCAATTAACTTAGTTTTTGATGACTTGTAAAAGAGGTCTAGTCTGAGGTAACAGAAGTTCAGAGAAATAGAGAATCGGTATATTCTAAGGATTTAAGGCCTTTGGAAAGACCTTCCACAGATTTATATTCTCCCAAAGTAAACCCTTCATAACACAATGCTGAATCATAGTTTTTGGAGAGCAAAGTTGGAACTGAGAAAATCAAATAAAACAATCATGTGGCTGGACTGCTGACCAGGGAAAGACACAAATTTTAAAGGAAATCAGTTCAAAGCAAAGACTAGTTAGAAAATTAATCAGCTGTGAATTAAGTACTAGCTCATAAGTCTATCTTCTAGGAGGAATCATACAGAAGTCTGAGAATATTTCATATTTTTCTTTCCTTCAGTTGGGTTTTCATCAACTCTACCTCCACAAAACCTCTTGCATCCAACCCATTTTTCTCTATTCACAATGTTACCATCCCCCCACTCCAACTCTGGCCCCTTCAGGATCATTATCACCTCTTGCATGGACTTCTGAAATGGCCTCCCACTCACCTCCCTGCCTCTATTTTCTCCCTTTTTTCCACAAAGTGGGCAAACAGACATTCCTAAACCATGTTACTCTGCCTTCTCAAGACACTACAATGGTTCCCTATTTTCTCCAGAATAAAAGATAAACTCCTCAATCTGGTGTTTAACACATCACGCACATTTTGTCTCCAGTTTGTCTTTTCAAATTATTGCACATTATTCCTCTTCACATACTTCCTGCCAAAATGGCCTACATGCTATTCTCCATACACAACATGCTATCTGCCACCAGCACAGCTTGCTCCCCATACATGAAATATATACTTTTCCCTCAACTCCCCTTCTTATGCCTCTTTATAGCTTTTTCAATATTCTGTTCAAGCACTTCTTACACGAGGCCGTTCCTGATCTAGGTAGTTGTTTCTGTCCCCTTTCCCCATTTTATTTTGTATGCACTACTCTTATATTACAGGTGTGTTTATATATCTACAGGTGTGCATCTACATATCTATATTTTGTATTTACTTAGTTCTATACATGCTCTTTCCCCCCCAGGACTAAGCACAATGAGGTCAGTCTATTTCATTTTAGCTTTTTATTCCTAGTAGCTAGCATAGTGCTTCACACAGAGCAGATACTTAATAAATGCTTGCTGACTGATTGTTGTTGACAAGCCTGATAATCCCAAGCTTGTCCTAATTTACTTTAGTAGGGCAGGAATGACAAAATGATTATGTACTTTTGGACTCAGGAACCTATTACTTAGAGGTGCTGGAGAATTTCATTTCCTGAATACAGTGGGATATCCTAAACAGTAAGCTACTAAACTATTAGTATTTATTTCAAAGTTTAACATTTAATCTAATCAAGGGGGTCTTTACAGGTCCCCAAATCTGTATTAGTACAGATAGGATGATCCTACTTCTCTACACATTCAGTATTAACATTATAATACTACTAATTTATCTAAAATGCACAAATGGTAATCTCTTAGGCAAGAAAAGTAACTGATATGAGGGCCTAGTAATAGGTCATGTCACACACACAAAAATTACTTACCTTTTGACACAAAACAAAACAAAAAGGACTGATGGTAGCTGTGTGAACATACGCCCTTAGACCCCACTTTTCTTAATTATACAATGAGTGAGTGGGACTAGATGACTCCCAAGGCTCCTTCTAGCTCTAACATTCAATGATAATCCCCATTTTTATGATTAGTGATTTAATATATATACACCACCAAAACCAAACTACAAAGAACATTATAAAAACCAAACAAATAATTTAGCTTCTCAAAAGATTTATCCAAGAGAGAGTTCCTATACTACAGCAGGCACATAACTTAACTAAGAGCGTCCTTATGACAACATAGTCTGATTGGTAAAAGTACACATCAGGCAAAGACTACTAAATATAAGCAGTCATACAAGTGAGTAAGATTCAAAACAGTCAACTTATATCTTTTTGGGAAAAAGCTAAACATACAGTGAAGTGAAAAAAGAGGGAATGAAATACTAGTAAAGAATATTTATAGCTATTTAAAGGGGACTATATAAAGCTACCTCAATATGATAACTATGAATTGGCTCAGGCATGGCAGAGTCACATAGCTAAGGCCTGCAAGCACCAGTTTGGGGGTTCTCCTGGCATGAGTACCAGCAGCAAAGAGACAACATGATTTATATTTCCACACTGAAATAAAAGTTGTCACAACATCATATAAAACATATGTAAACAAAGACTACTGGAGACAACTAAAAATTACTGAATATAAATAAACTAGGAAAATTAAGTAAAACTGAGTCATTACTGTGTTGAATAAAGTCATATGCTTAAGAAATTAAAATAAGTGAACTTTTTTTTATTGACCTTCAGGGACAAAAGACAGACAAAACTCAATTACCAAAAATCTTAACTAAGCCAGATCACCTTCCCTGAGTATTTCAATAAGTAGCAGTTTGCAGTTATTTATTGTTGACACACACATGCCGTATCTTCTGAAACTGTTTTTGTAGTCCAGCTCATCCTTAATATAGGAAACCTGATTGATGCAAATGGGTATTTGTCACATTACACTTAGAGTCACTGTTTCCCCTTATGTCCCAAAGCCAACTCCTCAGCTTACTTTCCCCCGTCCTTGTTTATTTCACACTCTCCTCTCTTAAAACACCCCTTACCCCCATTCCCTCACCAATGCCTAGTTCTCTCTTGCTTTTGGTTTCTTTTCTATTTTCTGCCTTATTAATATGTTGGTCTCCAACATTCCTTTTTCTTTAGTTTCTATAGTAAACTCTGCTTCTTTCTCCTCTGAAGTAAATACTTTCCCATCAACCTGTAGCTAATGGTTACCTCATTTTCTTTCATAATTCTTCTCCAATAGCCATGCTCTTCTCTATTTTTCAAATCTTTACCCTTCTTGTCCCCAGATGTTATCAGTTGCAAATAATACTGTGTTCAAAAGAGCATTTTAAAGATAAACCAATACATGTGAAACAAAAAAAAGTTTTGATAATTGATATAAATACTAATTTTCAAAATAGCCTTCAAGTGATGACCATGAAATAGAGACATACTGTTCTATAATTCTTAATAATAATGTTTAACTCTTAAGTCTTTTCTTTTATCTCTGCCTGGATAATACTTGTGCTACAAGTGAAATTTCAAAGAACTAAGCACCAAATTCTTAAGGAGAACACCAACATCAATTAAGGACTATTTGTTTTAAGTCTATAATTTTAAAAAATGACAAGTATGTAAACACAAGGAAAATAACAGGTAAAAATGAAAGAAAAGAAAGATATGCAATACTGCTAGAATGTGAAAGTGGAGTAATAATTTTCCTAGACTTCATCTTTAGTGTTGATCTGCACATGCATCTAAGATCACAACTCCTTCCCTAGGCTAACCACTTTTAAAGGTTCCAAGATCCACAAAGTGCAGCACTGGTTCCATGAGTGGGGATCTATGGAGGCAATTTTATAAAGAACAATGGGTTTTTGTTCCACTGGATTGAAATGGACGATAAATCACTTTAAGTTAATGACATCAAAAATTTGTTCAATGTGTTGGTTAAAAACACATTAAGTTGGTTTAAAATATTTCTCTTAAATATCTTTACCTCACTTTCAAGAAAGAAAAGAACCAGCATCCTAATCAGGTTCCCATTGGGACTGTTCCGACCCCTTCTCTTTGCTAATGCTTCTTCTGCTTGAGGGTCATGCCTGCTAAACAGCCTAGAAGGAAGTAACAAAAGAAAAGACTATAAATTTCAAAATAAAATATTTTCCTCTTTACTAAATTTTAAAAAGCCAAACAAAATAAACCATTTTCCCTTTGTATTTCATTGTCTTTTACTGCTTTATAAAATTTTCTCAGAAGACAAAGAAATTAAGCTCCAAATGAACAATACAGGCTGAGCAAAATACTCACACCAGTTAAATATACTTCAACATAAAAGTTTATATTTAAGAAATACTATGAGTAATAACCTAACCATGAGTAGTCTATGAAATAAATTCTACTATTATGATTTCTGAATACCTGGTACTATAATTTTCTACTACGCCTTTGAGAAACTTGCAGTCTCCAAATTAAAGAAACTTAGTAGGAAAAATAACTAATTCTAATTAAGATACTAACTTTATAATCAATGAAAGAACTTTTGCATTTAACCAAATATTATATTGAAAAGCATCTCCATTCACTCTGCCAAAATGTCTTCCTCAAAAAAAGACTGCTGAGGAACAGTAAATGAAAGGAATAATAATATAGGAAAAATTTTGTTCAGTAAATATACATTTAAAAGCAAAGGTGCTTATTTCTATAAATTATTCAAATTATTTAATTGCAAAAGAATAAGAATGAAAACACAATAAATTCCTACATGTTTAAAAAAATTCTAAGCACCAGGTAATTTAAAATTTATCTAAATGTGCAATTCTACTCAATTTCTACAAATCTCTGTGTAGTAAGTGCTATACCTACACAACTACTGGTATTTTTTTTTTAAATGAAGAAACAAATCTTTGACCTTTTAATGAAAAGCGCCTATTTTGCATATCCTCAATGCATTAATGTAATATATTCTGTGGAGTAGGGGAGAAAGTGAAGATGAGTTCTGAGATCAAAGGATTGTGGACTTAGAGCTGAAGGGACCTCAGAGCCCATCTAGCACTGTTCCTTCCCCCCTTCCTCGCCTCCCCTCAGCCATTTTTAAAGAGAAGGCAAAAGGTGACCAAAGAAGAACTTAGCCAAGGTCACTTTAAAGCATCAGAGATAGGACATGTATCCAGGTTTACTGACTCTGGTTAGTGTTTCTTCCACTGTTGCATTCTGCCTCCATAGACCTACTCATAGATACAGATATATTTAATTCCAGAGTACCCCAAAAGTCCTTTTATATGCCCTGTATCTATTGCTTTCTTTCTTTTTTGGCTTTTTGGAGGGGGAAAGGCAGGGCAGTTGGGGTTAAGCAACTTGCCCAAGGTCACACGGCTAGTAAGTGTTAAGTGTCTGAGGTTGGATTTGAACCCAGGTCCTCTTGACTCCAGTTCTGGTGCTCTATTCACTGTGCCATCTAGCCGCCCCCTGTATCTATTTGTAAAATGTTAAAATACTGAATCTTTTACAACCTAAGTTATAAACTCATTCTATTAAATTTTCTAAGATGAATCAAATCAATGTTGAAGAAAGAACATAATGAAAAAAAATCTATATTCTAAATGATAAAGCTTTTTGGGTAGATAAACAATTAACTCAAACTGCCATTTGACTCTATACCTAGAGACTATTAGGAAATACACCTGTATGCAATGCTGTTACAGAATATGAACTGACTAGCACTATCATGTCAATGGCAGAAACAGAATTCATACAAATCTAGGCTTAAAGTCAAAATGGCAGAAGTATAATGAGGAAGAATACATAGAACTGGTGCTATTGCTATTTGCTCTAGTCCGCTATAATCTTACTATAAAAGAGAAAACTGGACAAAAAAAAGAGTCTTAAGTAGGCTTCAATCTGCTACGGTCCTGGGACTAGAAGACTTTTCTATGTACAATCGAGCATAAGCAGAAAAAAGCAGCTGAGATCACCCATAAGGACTCACTTTGATATAAACTTCTGGGAAAATTGGACAACTTGTGCCAAGAGAAGCTCCAAGTTGATATGTGATCAAGATATACAAGATAACATTTTAAATAAATTAGAGAAACATGGAAAAAATTACTCATCAAATTTATGCATAGGAGAAAAATTCACGACCAAAAAAGGGATAGAATGACAGAAGATAAAATGGATAATTTTGATCACATAAAATTAAAAAGTTTTTGCACAACTAAAAATAATAAACCTAAAATTAAAAGAGAAACAAATAACTGGTGAAAATGTTTGTATTAAGTTTCTCTAATCAGTCTCATTTCAAACTATGTAAGGAAGTATGTTCAATTTGTAAGAAAAAGGACCATTTCCCAAATAATAAAGGATCTAAGCATATAGACAATTTTCAAGGGAGGAAATCCAGGCTATGTATATTCATGTGAAAAAATACTCTAATTTACTAATAATAAGAGAAATGCAAATTAAAGCAAATCTGAGAATCCCTACTGTACCCATCAAATTAAAAAGATGACAAAAAAGAAAATGATAAATGTTGGAAGAGCTGTGGGAAAACAAGCCTACTGACTTGCTGTTGGTGGACCTGTGAATGGTTATAGCCATTCTAGAAATCAACATGGAATTAATAACAAAAAGTACATTCCCTCTGACCCACCTATACTATTACTAAGGCCATATATCCAAGATATCTGAGAAAGAGAAAAAAACAAACAGGAAATTAAAAAAAACATTCATCAAATAGGAACAAAGTGTCATATATGAATGTAATGAAGTACTACTGTGCTGTAAGAAATGAGAAAATAGATGATTTCAAAGAGACATGGACAGAGTTTGAACCTGAAAAATTTATTCTACAACATCGATATTAGAAAACTGAACACTTCTAAAGACTTTTATAAACTGACGAAGGACTAGGATAATGAGCACAAGGAGTAGAATAATCTATACAATTAACCATGACATTGTAAAAACAAGGAGTAGAATAATCTATACAATTAACCATGACATTGTAAAAACAAACAACTTTAAAACTTACACAAATTCTGATCAATAAAATAACCATATATAATTCCAGAGGACTGATGATGAAGAATGCACTCCACCTCCTAACACAAAGGTGATGGATTCTAGCAATAGTATGATATATATTTTTGAACATGGCCAATGAGAGAATTTGTTTTGCTTGACTATGTATATTTGTTAAAAGGAATTTTTTTTTACTGGGATAGGTGAGAGAGAAAATAGATTTCTGTCAATTAAAAAATAAAATTTGATTTAAAAATTTCAAAAAGAAAAAGTATCGTCATGTAGTTCATAATTTTTCAAAATTAATATAAATAACTTTTAAATCCTACACATGTTGGTATTGAAGGAAAAAAGTTTTAAGGCTGGGAGGAGTTCTGGGCATCTGGAGATTAACATTCATGTGATATAAACATTTAAAAATATGAACAAAGCAAAAACAAGATCTTTGCTTGTCAATGTATTCTGCCTTGGTGGTTTTCCAGTATTACTTCATTGAATTCACAAATGGTGGAGAAAAAAAGGACATTTTTTGGAATACATGAACAAGTTTAGCAAAATTTTTAGATTACAGGTGCACGAAGAACTGAAAATAGATGTCCAAAATTTTTCCTTAAATTTGAAGCACTGTAAAATCAATGACAATTTGTGAAAATGTGTCAATGTTAAAGCTTTTCCAATTCCATAGATGAAAAGATGACAAACTACTTTGATGGTCTACCCAAAGGACCAGCCACTTAAATTTGCGCACTGTACTTAGGGATATACTTTCCCTACCTGTCACATTAGTTTTCTCCAGTTAACACTACACAAACTGTCCATGGTTACTGTTAACTCACTTTTTGTGAAGGAATTCTCCTGCTGCTACTGCAACAGGTCGGTGCGCTGAATACACCAAGTGGTAAACATTTTCACAGTCTTCATTGGAAAGTGCTTCTTCACTTCCACTGAAAAATTCACAAAGTAACATATGAACCAAAACAGTATTTATATAAAGTCCTCATTCTCCAGCTAAAGACATTTATTATATAGATACATAGAAACCAACATGACATTTCAAGTAAACTTATTTTATAGGAGCCAGTGAGATCATCAAATGAAACAATATAGAAGGAGAAGAAGAGGGAACAGGACAGAATCCTGCAGTACATTCATGGTTAGCAGGAGTGATCTTGATTAAGATTAAGCAAAGGAGATTGAGAAATATACTTAGATATGTGGGAGAACTTGAAGATCTGACTTTGCTTATTTGTAATGGTACACACATTTGGAAGAATCAGAGGTAGGTGGGGTCATAACCAGAGAACCAGCCTAGAAGTCAGAAAGATACTGCCTCTAGTCCTGCCTCAACATGTATGAACCTGGGCAAATCACTTCACCTATGTGAGTCGTGTCAGATCACAGTGTAATTATAAATTGCAAAGCGTGTGATGATTTGATTCGGCAAGTAGGAGCTCCTCAGCAGGCACTCCCAGAACAGATGAAATCAACAGGCTTCATGGAGTAAGTGGGAATTTGGGAATTGAGCAATGAAAATCTTCTGGGGAAAGTATGGATTTTCTCTTAAATCCTGCTGATTTTTTCTTAACAATGGCTCTCCCAAACTTTTTTTTTCCCCTTCCATTTCCACTGCAATTGCTCTAATTTCAGGATTTCATTATCTGACATTTGGACTATTAACCTCCAAACTGATCTCACTGTTTCTAGTTTTTTCCACCACTGGATTAAATATTCCTAAAGCCCTATTTTGAGGCAGGTAGGGGTTGTAGTAGAATGGACTTAAAATCAGGAAGACCCACATCCGAACGCTGCCTTAGACACCATGAAAGTATATTTAAAAATCTCCTTTTTAGTAAAAGTAAAAATGTTAAGAAGTAATATTTTCCTCTCAAGTCATCTACAGGTCCTTGGAAACAGGATGGACCAGGACAGAATGGATTAAGAGTGGTAATAAAGAAAAATTCTTTATATCACTGCCTTCCCTATACAGAAACTCACCTACCTAATGGCAGTCTCCATTTTATCAGACTCATGGAAAGACAGGGATAAAGGATTAAGATATTAACAGAAAGAAAGAAGTTCCTGAGGGGTCCAAAAGGAATGGGAGACTGACCTGGTCACTCAATTCTAAATAATGGTAAAACAGACTGTATTTCAAGATTTCTTGTCCTTGTTCAAGATTCTTATAAATGTTACATGAAATCTTTTTAGGGCAGAAAAACAGGTTTGGAGGGCACTGGGGAACTACACCACTTTGAATCTCACTGTCTATAGCAAAAAGTATCACTTTCTATCCTGTCATTCAAAGCCCTTCACGATAGACAGTTCAAATTAACTTTTCCAGTTTTATCTCCCACTACTACCTTAACATGCCTGAACTAAAACAGAACAGTTCTTGTGCTATTCCCTCTTGGTTTACTTTGTCCTCTCTAGCTCTATGCGGTATAGATAAAGGGCGTTGTACGTTGTTAATCAACATACAAATAAGGTCATCAACATACAATTTTGAACTCAACCTTCACAATCAAGCTGAAATGCCAAGAACTCCCCCTTCTCTGAACTCTTATACAAGTATTTCACCCATCTAGAATAACTCACATATTGTTTTATATTGTAGTTATTTATGTACCTTTAAAAATCACCTTTACTACATTTTAAACTCTTTGTGGAAAGGGTAAGATTCATATGTTTTAGAGTATTATGGAAAAACCAGTGAGTCAAAAAACATTCATTAAGTGCCTACAACATGCCAGGCACTGTGCTGAGAGCTGGGTACACAAATAAGACCAAAAGATAGTGTTAACACTCAAGCAACTCACAGTCTAATGACTAACAGAGAAGAAAATGTGCAAACAACTATGTACAGACAAGCTATAGACAGATTTAATTAGGGATAGGGGAAGGCTTTCCTGTAGAAGATAGGATTTTAGCTGTGACCTGAAGTAAGCCAGAAGGTAGAAACAAGGGAGAGAATATGGAAGAGCAAGGAGGTCAGTGTTACTGTACTAATGTATATATGGAATTGTATAGAGGGGAGGCAGGGAGAAATATGAATAAGAAGACTGTAAAGGTGGTGGTGGTGGTGGTGGTAGTAGTAGGGTTTTGAAGGGTCTAGAAGGCTTTGTATGCCAAACAGGATTTTATATCTGATCCTAGAGGTGATCACTGCAGTTTATTGCGTTCAGGGGGTGAACACAGTTGTGCTTTAGGAAGATCCCTTTGGCAGCTGAATGTAGGATGGGGAAAACCTTGTGACAAAGAGATCAACTAGCAGGCTATTGCAGTAATCTGGGTGTGAGGAAATGGGGGCTTCTACCAGGGTGGTGGTAGTGTCAGAGGACAGAAGGAGAGTATACAAGAGATATGTCATGGCAACAAACTGGATGTGGGAGGTGAAACAGAATAAGGAATCAAAGAGGACACCTAACGTGTGAGCCCAGGAAGCCAGAAGAATGGTGATACTCTCAACAGTAATAGGAAAATTAGAAAAAGGGAGAGGCAGAAGATAGAGTTCAGTTTCAGACATGGTTAAGTTTGAGTTGTCTATGGGACATATAGCTTGAGATGTCAGACAGGCAGTTGGAAATGTGAGACTGGTGGTCAGCAGAGAAGTTAGGGCTGGATAAGTAAACTGCAGAATCTTCAGTACAGAAATGTTAACTTATTTTATGGGAGCCAGTGAGATCATCAAATGAAACAATATAGAAGGAGAAGAAGAGGGAACAGGACAGAATCCTGCAGTACATTCATGGTTAGCAGGAGTGATCTTGATTAAGATTAAGCAAAGGAGATTGAGAAATATGCTTAGATATGTGGGAGAACTTGAAGATCTGACTTTGCTTATTTGTAATAATGGATAGCCTGATTCCCTACTCTAAAATATGTTGCTACTATCTCGTTCCATCTGATGTCAAAGGAGTTTTTTGTTAAATTTACACATTTTGATTTGTCAACAGACTCTTGTCAACAAATGCATAACCAAGCCCTCCAATAAAGTAAAGTGTTCAAAAAAATTAAGCAAAACTGCCTAATAAGCATAATTTCATAGTTTATCAAGGAAACACATGGATGTGTATGTCACTACTGAACAAAGAAAATCCATCAACTGTGATTACATTTATTAGAACTGAATTCACCTGGAGTATATGTCATAAATCTCAAGGGAAAAGACACTTCCTGAGGCTAGAGACTATCTCACTTTTATATTTGCATTCCCAGTCTTGTACAGTATCTCACAGATAGTAAATATTCAATAAACTTCTGTTGAATAAATTTAAGCAATTTACCAAAAAAAAAAAAAGAATGGATTACAAGATATATTCAATAAGTATTAAGTTGCTTTCTCTAGTTTCTGGAAAATACTTATATCATGTTTGGGGAGAGCAAACCTGTAAATTGAACATGTTTCAAATTTTGTACTTTCCACAAAGGTAAGGGGGCAACAGATTTCAGGTCTATAGAGATGTGGGAAGGAGTCAAGAAGCATTATCCCTTCCTGGCTATCTAGGAATCACCAAAGCTGTGGAAATGGCATGAATATGTTGAAGAGAATGAGAATAGCGGGTATTAAAATGTGGCTGATTCCTATGTAAAGAAAACGCTTATTAATGACTATTTTTGTCCAGTAATTCTTCCATCATGTCGTAGATATCTCAATAACATGTCCACAATTACAGCATGAAAAACATTGATGAAATCTGGGTAAGCTATATCTACTGTATTCTCTTGATCTACTATATAAAAAGTGTCACAGAATCATAAGATTTAAATCTAGAAAAGAGATTTAAAAGTAACTTAGTTCAAGTCTACTGATTTTGTAGACAAGGAAGCTGAGGCAGAAAAGTGAAATGGTTTGCTACAAACCCAGCACTCTCTTCTGACTATAGGTGAGTACTCCAATACCAGATATAAACATACTGGAGGAGGATTAGGTTATCCTCAGCCTTGAGGTAATTTATCCACATTATTAAGAGTACTCTGTCAGTACACTTTTTTGATCCCTTATGGAATAGAAGGGTTATTAGGGCCATCTGGAGTTTAAAGAGAGTGACTCAACCACAACAAGCATCATGGCATCTGGTACTGTGTGATCTTCCCATCCCTACTGAGAGTCAGATGAGGTCCCAAGTAGGCTTTTTAGTTTTCACTTGCCCTGCAGTTGAATTTTCCTTTAATTGCTGTCTCCCCCAATTAAGAATGTGGGTTCCTTGAGAGCAACTGCCTTTTCTATTTATATTCCCAGTGCTTAGCACATAGTAAACCATAATTAAAGCTTTCTCACTCAGTATCTTCTTAAACAATATATACCTAGATTATCTCTAAATTCTCTTCTAGCTAGCAAATTCTAAAATTTCTTGTTCACTGTCACCCGGTGATTTGGTAGAGCAGGCTGTATAGGACTAGACAACTAAAACAAAAATAAACCACATGGTAATAAAGAGAGAGAATTTTTATGTAACAAGAAACAAAAGGAATTAAATTCCTTCTTTATTTAACAAAAGTTAAGAAAATCAGTCAGTATAAAACAGAGCCAAATAAAAACAACCAAGGAAATAAGTATTGTAAATATCTCTACTTCTGAAGAGTAAAGTTACTCTGATCCAATGTCAATCATGGAGTCTATTTTCAGCAGTTTCTAAATTAAGTCTTATAATTTCAAATTCATATTACTTTTATATATCTTATTCTGTGAGCCTGCTTTCCATAGTCCCACCCAGACCCTTAGTCATTGCCACCCAAACTTGGAATCCAGATTACATTAACACCCACTACCCTACTTCTTCATCAGTACATGTTTGTGAGTCCTGCTCCAATGGTGATACCAAGGTGTCATTAAAGGGACTATAACTTTTGATTGCTTTTTCTTAGGTCTATACGCAAAACTGTATCCCTACCACCATTTCTCCTATTATTTATAATGAACAAGAATAAACTAAGAAGGGTTTATATGAGCACAACATTTTGGTTTTTTTTACACTTTGTTTCTTTTCATTTCAATAGATAAATTAGCTGCAACCCCCATGGCAACTTCTCATGTTAGCCAAGTGATTTGACTTTCAGCCACAGCATTAATGATGTATTTTGTTGTGCTTGAATTAAGGATGGTTTCTGAACTCAAGACATTGCTGTTAATACTTGAAATACTTACTGAAGTATTAAAGTAACTAATCGAATGGCTTCCACAGCAACATCATATTCCTTATCAAGTGTCATTGATACAATGCGATCCTAGACAAGAAATCAAGAAAAAAAATTCACAAAATAAACAAGCTTACATATTTGGTACCTGTGAGTACAAAACTCTTTTGTTCTTGCATCTCTTTGCTGATAGCTACCAGGTACATAAAGGCACAGCATTGTGGATGGGCAGAAAGGTGCTCAGTTAAGCACCTAATAGTAGAAAAGAACATGAGGATATAGTTAAATCAGAAAGTTTTCATATTCAGGACATAAATGATAGAAGAGCTTTCCAAAGTATAGTAAAACAATTATTAACCACATTTTATTTATAATGTGGTAGTCTGTTTACTTTTTTAAAACCACCTAATATAGTTTATAACTTAGAAACTTTAAGAGTAATGGAATGAATTTCAGTTATCAGGAACTCTTAACAACTTAGGTTGAATGTGAATTTGAATACTTTTGAATTTATAGCCCCAATTTTATTTTCCAATCAACTGTAAAAATCTTGATCCCTGGAGCAATGAATGACATATGGAGAACTGCAACTGCATTAGCTTAGAATGCAAAATATTTAAATTCTAAAAGTTACCTCCTCACTTCCTCTGTTTTGATATTTATAAAGTCTAAATGATCTTACTTCCACAATAGGTGTCTTGAATCTAACATAATATATATGATAATCTGAAAAATTACAGAATTAATCTAGAATTAATTTTTTACCTTATTATAAGTTTGACATTCTGCATACAAATTCATGATAAAGGATACCTGCTAATTCTATTGTCTAAAGCTAAAAACAGCTACTGAAAACAAACTGTGAACTTTGTTGTTTTATGTATATTAAAGTGAAATCATCAATACTTCAGACAATCACCTTACTAATCTGATATAACACCACAGCTGGGCATATGTGAAAACAAGTAAAAGGCTGGTAGAAAGGGTGCCAGTTCCATGCTGCACATTTAAGAAAGGAATTATCATGACTTTCAGTAGCATTAACCCTACATAGTTTTATGACAGACATTGCAAGTTGTCCTTTCAGTGTTTTATTTTTCATGCTAATTAAGTACGCTAATGTATATACACTACATATAGTAGAAATGTAAGCGCATATATATATAGTACATATGTAAGTACACTAATATAATAGTAAACAAACTCAAAATATCTAAAGGTATGCAGCATTTTAAGTATGTTCTCGAAAAGTATGTATATATAATCTTAAATTAAATGTGGGAGGACATTTCCCCACATTTTTTAATGTATTAAACACATAGTGAATGGTTATAAAAAAACTTTTTTTTGTACTGAAACTAATGACCTCCATCCTGTCAAAGTATGTTTTCATATGAAAAGTGAGGAATGCCTACATTAAGGAAATATTATTGCAGTAACATTCTTTACTACATATCAGAAACACTAACTATTAAAGTGATAAAGAAGCAAAACAAAAGCATTAATAATTAGATGGTATAAGTTATGTTCTTTTTTCAAATCACAGGTTTTTCATACATACCTTGAATCTGTTCGTGAATAGTTCCAATTTGGGGAACAATTCTCTGTTGGTATACAGACTCTGTAGAGCTTTTAAACACTTCAGCCTGACTTCACCTTGCTACATAAAAACACAACAGGATCAGCCAGTATCTTGAGTATATAGTCAGGCCAATTATTTTAAAGGAAATCTAACTAAAAGATTCTAGCTTTGTCACTTATTTAAAGTTATACTGCAATTTGTTGTAGAAATAGAGTTAGACTGGAAAAAACTGTGTTCCATTTATAGTTAATTCTTCTAATAATTTAAAATTCATGGAAAAATTTCAGTTATTTACAAGTAAGATAATTTTTCTAGAATACATGTAATCACTGACGATTAGTACAACAGGTTCTTTCTTATCCACACAACCTTAGAATCTTAGGATAAAAGTCTCTTTGTTTCTGTAGAAATCCATATTTAATCAGCGAAAAGGCATATACTCTCACCTCCTAAGGTTACTACTAGATAAAGTATGGCCAAGATGCTCAAGTCAGGAAGTAAAATATGAAATTCAAACAAAAAGTTAGTGATTTTAGAGCTAAGTATTTTAAAATTTATAGGGAAAACAATTGGGAGTTTCCTGGATAAAAAGATAATGCAAATGTGAATAACTGAAGAGGGTGGGTGGGAGAATTATTATAAAGGTAGAAAGCTCAAGCTCAATTGAATTCAGGTGGCCTGACAAGTCTATGTCACAGGGCTCTGATGAATGAAAGGCTCTGAAATTTTAAATATATTGAGGCATATGGATTATGTTTCAGACAGAGAAAGAAGTTAGCAAGATACAAGATAGATTATCTTAAGTAATATATAGACCAACAAGAAAAACTAAATAAAAGCTGAAGAGAAACCTAGATAGAAGAAATCCAATATCATAATAATAACTATGATGATAAATTCACATATATCTAGTTCTTACAAAATTTGCAAACTGCTCTCCTTAATGCATCCTGAGGCTGTAAGTAAAAGTATTATTAACTCCATTTTCTATAAGAGGAAATGGCCAAGAGGTAGAGTGTATACCCTCAGCTCACAAAGGGCAGAACTGAGACTTGAATTCAGGTCCTCTAGCTTTATATCCAATATTCTTTCTATTACAGAATCCTGCCCCTATTACAAGACCAAAAAGGAAAATCCTGGGAAAAGGGCTTGAAAGTAAGGTCAAAAAGAAAGGAAACATGCAGTAATAACATTGTTAGGCCATATTCATAGTTGAATTTACCACCACAGTAAGATATAAAAGTCGAGACCATGATCTAAGTTTATACAGAATAGTTTAGTGTGAGGAAGAGCTAAATAAAAGCTGAAAGGATTCTAGGTAATAAGTCCTCTACAAACAGAACTTTCCTAGCAGATTTATTTGTACGAGTATTTCTGAATCAGACAGGAAGTCCTCTGAGGTCTTTCAAAACCCTAAGATTTTGTTACTTCTAGGAGAAAATCTCACAAGTTAAGCTGGTTAGGGAGGAAGTTCCAAAATGAAGATTCTGATCAGAAGACAAAAAACAAAAAAAAACAAAAACAAAAAAACCCTACCCCCAAACCAAATCCCCCAAAACCCAAAAAACCAAACACCTCACATGCTAAAGAGGAAAAGACATTCCTTCTCTTGAAAGCAAAATAGGTATGATGATTATGATCTAGGCTGTAACTGAGGGATGGGAACAGGGCTAAGCCAAAAAAAGAATCACAGTCCTAAAGAACAAGACCTAGAGGACAGTACTATAGGAAGAGGGGTAGTGGGACAGTATGCCTGGGTAAGGCTGTCTGATACTTTAAACTGGTAATATGAAAGTATTTATACATGTAATACACATGTACTGTAACACATAAATATAAAATTTATATATGAATAAAGTGTCTATTATGTGACAGAAAATTTTCTTACATATCGCTGTAGGCAAAGAAACTAACAAACTGGTATGAAAGCCCATCTTCTTACTAAGTCTCCCCTTTCCATTCCACTTCAAGGTCATCTTCTCTAAATGCTTATAATATTGATGTCACCATTAATCACTGTATAACTGCATGCCATTTTCATGTATACATTGTTTTCAGAAATAAACTTAAGGTTTTTTTTTTACATTTTATACAGTGCAACCCACATTATTATGGATAGTTAAATGTTCATTATGTTTTAAATAGAGAGACAGCACTCTACCTGAATTCAAATTTGGCCTGACACATACTGGCCATGTGACCTTGGAAAAGTCCCTCAGTACCCCCAGCAAATCTCTAAGACTAAGACTTGGGACTAGTGCAGATTGGTACTGTTAGAGGGATCTTCTTCAGGGGTAGCTATCTATGCTGAAGAAATCACAGGTTCTACCATAACCCTTAATTTGATAGTATGGCAATGAATTAAAGAGAGAAGAAAGTTCATTTACCTTTTGATATACTATCCTGGAAAAGGAAATTGTAACTGGTCATTTCTTCAAATCTAGCAAAGGAATAGATTTTTACCCAAATTCTTACACCGATATTAGCCCTTCTTGACATGCAATATTTAATTTTATTTTAAATTCTGAGTGCATCAAAACACTAGAAGGAGAGATTCAGTTTATGTCTGTGTGTCTTAGGACCACAGACCAACGTGTGAACAATTACGTTTAAATAATTAAAAAATTTTCATCACTTCGAAAATATAAATTCAAACACAAACACTTCAATTCCTAGAAATATAATACTGATATTACAAAAAGACTATCAACAAATAAGAAAAGTCACAAAACATCTTTCTATAATTACTTACCCTATCATGAAGAGTCCAGCCAACATATTTTAAATAACTGTCATTTAGAAAAGCATCACTATACATTTTCATCCATACTCCGATTTCTTCAATACAAATGGCTCTAATCTCAGCAATTGCATCACTAAAGGGGAAAGAGATCATGCTTTTGAAAAACATTAAAATATGCAATTTCATCACCCTAACTCCTAATAGTAATTATTTGTTGATCCTTTATGTAAAATTAACAGCTGCCAAGAAAGACTTTAACAATGAATAATAAAGGAGCTCATATTTTTAAATTTACAATTTATTTACATTTTCTAATTTGAACCTGAATTGTGTGTTTTTCAAAACAACAACAAATATCTTTGAAAGAGTGAATAAACGAATGGATGAATGAAATATAACTGGAGCAAGGAACTTTTTAATTTTCTTGACCAAACCTGTGATTTTATCAGTGTGGGGATCCTGGTGTGGAACATCCTTTACCAAGGTAAATCAGTTCCTTTTCTGCAATTTAGTCTTAGACAGTTGCCTAGGCTACTGAGAAGTTAAGTGACTTGCCCGGGGTTACACAGCTTGTGAAAGAAGTGAGACTTAAACTTAAATCTTCCTGACTCTGATGCCAGTTCCTTATCCATTACACCATAATGCCTTTCCATGCAGAGCAAGGAATAAGCTTTGTAACATCAACTATATTTCTTTGGAGGTAGGAAAACATATGGAAAACAACTGAGTAGGATAATCAATTACTGATATAAACACTACAAAGGTGTGGAATTTTGATAATTTAATGGATTATGCACTTTTAAACCAGAGGCTTATAAAGAAATCTTTCATCATTTCATCATAATGCTATTTTCTTAATTTTCTACTTTTTCCTTAGGCAGAAAATTAGAGACAAAGTAGCAATAAAATTAATTCTAAAACTTTTTCTCTTCTCATTTTCCCCTACTTGGCTGATGATCCTTTATGAAGAAACAGAAACTGAACTCTTCAACATTTTGGTCTCATCCTCAGTAAATCTGTTTGTTTGGTTTTTTTTTCCCTCCTCTAAATCTTCCACAACATGGGTCTTCACATGTTCTCTCCACTTTTAACATCTCTTGCTTTAAGCCACTTCTAAGTGTACTTATTGAAGCTTTGATATGTTTTCTTCAAAAAGAATGCCTGTCTTGTTCTACTCTTTTGTTAGGATCTTTTTTCCCCTTCATAGGTTAACTAGACAAGGGGTGGGGAGCCTGTGGCGGGGCCACAGGTTCCTTATCCCTGAGTTAGACTAATAGTTGTACACAATCTAAGGAAACATTCCCTGGAAACTCTAGCCAATACTCTCCCTTTCTATGAAATTCTAGAGACGTTATATAATACTGCAGATTATTTTTAGGCATCTAACATTGCTTAGGATAGATAACAGAGTCTTTGAATCTAGGAAACATGTCAGACTCTTTAGCATCCTTAATATCTGGCACACAATAAATACTTGGTAAATATTTTTAGATGGTAATGATGGTTGAAAAAATTGTAGTAACAATGTCACCACCCTGCTCTGAAAGATACATCCTTTGCTTTGATATTTAGTTCCACTCTCTTCATAATATATATACTTCCCTGGAACATGGACTGCATTGTCACTTGATGCAACTTAGATACTCTATTCTTTGGTTCATCAGTCAATACTATTCACGTTAGCTGCTCTATCTCATGTGTTACATTCTACATGCATAAGTTATTTTCTGGACAACAGCATTTGAATTTTGAAAACGTTCCCTGCAGGTTTAAACGCTTGAGACTAGAGCCATATCCAAATCAAGGTTCAGTTGTAACTCCCCTTTCTAGGGTACCTTACCAAAGACACTCACTTACATTGAGTGTGGGATGCTTCTTTCAACATCCTTCGGACTCCTCCAGACCTCATGTTCTAACACAATGGCATCTCTTCACCTTTTTATTTTCATTTTACTCTCCCTATAGTAACTAGGCTGTCTCTTTGAAGGGATTGCCAGGATTCTGACAGGCTCCACAAGAAGTACTAAGGTAGGTGGTAAAAGGGTAAATGGGCAGCAAAGAAATGGCTATGTAGGAGATGATATCATCTGTTTCACACTGTAAGAATTGCTAGGATACGTGACTCACGGTATAGAGTTTGTTTTGTTTATTTTTTTAATAAAACTGGAACACCTCAGTGAAATAAATAAGGGTAACCCCTTATTGTACAACAGAGTAAAAAGAAATATTTGCAAATAGGAATGGCAACACACATTTCTGAGCATCTATCATGGTTTTAGGTTTCCACTGTCGTCAATAAGAACTACATTCCCCTTATCATATCAACAAAACACAATTACTTTTCCAATATTACACACTTATCTAACTTGCTATTTCTGACCAAAATAAAGTTCCTTTTGACATCACTATTTTTATTTCAATAAATAATAACACTGTGTTTTCACTTTTGTATTATGGATTACTAAGGGCATTTTCTGTTGCTGGTGTTTTTCTTCCTCTCTGACTAAACTTCACTTATTTTCTGTCCAAAATTTTATTCTAATTGGATTTTTTTTTGTTTTGTTATGTTTACAAAATACTCTAAGTATCACCTGTAACGTTAATGCAATATTCCTTGTAACTACTCTTCTTCATCCAGCCTTTAATTATATTAAAACTACACCTGTCTTTCTACACCCTCCCCCGTACTTACTCTTCTCCTCTCTTACCATCTTCGCCAAACTGCTGGGTGGTTTTAATTTGTATTTCTCTTCTTAGTCATTTGGAGCAACACTCACTATTGCCATCAGTAGATGGTAATTCTTTTTTGAAAACTTCTATTTTATCCACCTATTTGTGGATAAAGTTAGCTGACTTTGCTTTCTCACCCAGTTATGTTAATTTTGCTCATGCAAAAGCTTTTTCAGTTCAGGTGATTGGCTCTTTATATTTTAATCTTTTTGGGATATTGTTGAGAATTCGACTGCTAGCAATTCCTGTAAAAAGTATCTGATCTGATTCTTTAAAAAACAAAAAATGGCGTGACAGACTTTAATTCTTCCTATGATTTTACAAAAGAATGTGAATGATAACCTAGTATTGCCTTTGAAAGCCACTGTTCATCAAGGAATGAATGAGACAGCATACTGAGAACACTTTACAAACCTAAAGTACTATGTAAAAGCTGTCATTACAATTTGGTAAATTATTCATAAGTTTTTTGACTAAAGTATTTTCTGAACTCTTTTGGTTATCTAATTGTGGTAACTGATTTACACTGGTTAACTTCCACATGAAATAATAGTCAATGTTTATATTATTTCTGCTATTTCCCATTTTTATTTTTAATTACTTGTTTAAATGATTCACTCTTAAGTAATTTCAGTTGTATACCATTTCCCTCATTATCCCTTCCTCTTGTTTTTAATTCTGTTAAGTGGATGGTTTGACCATAGAGACAATTGATTTAAGGATAGCTCAAATAACATTTAACAAGTTTTTTTTTCCTGTTTGTTAAAATAAAATCTATTTTGTTCTTTATATTAAGCGAAGCTACTCTTATCCAAAGACAACCACTTATTTTTTTTTCAGTTATTTTTTCTAAGAACATTCATGATTTAGAAATGTAAGGCTACACAAGGATCTTTAATTCAAAGTACATCCATTTTGAGCTTATTATAGTTTATGGTGTAAAATACTGGTCTAAGCCTTCTCTGGTGTTAAAAATATGTTTCACTGAATTAAAGAGAAGCTTGAGGTCATTAAAAGCACTACGCAATTTTGCATAATAAATCCAGTCTACACACATTCTCCTGTTCAATTCTAGGGTCAACTCACTGTTTATTTGTAGTGTATATTCCAGATTGATTAACAGACACTAAATAAATTGTACCAAAAAAACCTTATAGACTGGATACACACACACACACACACACACACACACACACACACACACACACACACACGATAATAATTATTTACTTGTTTTCTCTCATATGGACATTAAGGCCAAATGATAAAATATTTGTGAAGTATGAGTGAATATGAGCACCTGATTTAGGAAGCTATGCAACATTCTGAACCTTGATGAAATTAGTAAAATATCATATGCAGAAAGGAGCATTTGTAGGATGTCAACATATACAGCAATTCCTTCTCTGACTTGGACTCTGCACTGTAATTCCTCCATAACAGTGTCTCAGGAAGAATTAATCATATTCCCCACTGTCAAGTATGTTCACCTGTTCTTTCCACATGTTCAATATCTGCTGGTGATACCATCATGTTTTAATGTAAAAGATTTAAAAACTTAAGTCATTTCATCCTTTTGTCTTTCCTCTAAATCTCCCTTTTCTGCATCCTTCCCTTTCTCCTCTCTTTATTTCCTCTGTCCTATCAATAACCGGAAAGGATTTAATAAGTGAATTAATTTTCATCACTGACAATATTAGTATAAATAAATCCAATTAAACTCAATATGATATAACCATATTTATCAAGGATCTACTATGTAGATCCTTGTGCTAGATACTGTGTTAGGGGTTAGGGACACAAAAATGAAAAATGCTCCCAAAAAAACCTTTCAACCTAATGGAGTATCGAGATACAACCTGCGCATAGATAATAATAATACAAAGTAGGAACTGGGCTAAAGAGTATAAGACCTTTTGATTTAAAAAATCTGAAAAGGATGTTATTTCAACCTGCTTTCTATTTCCAAATGTAGAAGATTGAAATTGTCCTCTGTTAAAGGAATTGTAGATGGGAAGATTTTTTTTTTCTGAGTAGAAGTGTGCCTAAAATTACATAGCTATGGTCTCTCCCCAAAGATGACTCTACATTTCCATGGGGAAGATAGGTTACTATAAGACTACATGAGGTGCTAGCGCAGTTTATGTCCCTATGAATAGCTCTGCCAAGAACCCTGAATTTCCTACCTCAGCAAAGGTCCATGAACAAGATCATTTTTTCTTGAAATCCTCTTCCCAAAATCTGTAATCCTCCCTGTCTAACTGCCTTAACAAAGAACATACCTCTCCCCATTTCTTTAACCCAATTTAATTTCTTCATCTGCTCTTACATTCATATACATGTTATACATTTTCTGTTACATTTGATATTATTTTGCTTAATATTTAAAGGCAATTTCATGTCATATTGCTTCCATATGTCTGGTAACACACCTGGAGGTCCATTACATATTTTCTTTCTCTTATAAAGGTTTTGTAAAAAAAAAATGTATCAATATAGAATACATCTCCATTCACAGTGGGCATTACTATCTTAATATGTAAAATTACTGCAGATAGACAGAATCCAGGATATAGGACTAGAACAAGAGTTCTTAATCTTTTTTGCATCAAGGAACCCTTTGACAGTCTGGAGAAGTCTATGGTCCCTTCCTCTGAACAATGTTTTTAGATGTATTAAAACATATGGGATTACATGGAAACCAATTATACTGAAATACAATATTTTAAATACGGTATATTAAACATTAAACTCATGGAATATAGTTTAAGAACCTGTAGAACAGAGTAAAACTGAGGTGATTGATTGGTTAATATATCTATTACACAAGACCAGCTTGAGGAACTAAGGGAGGGAAAATGTCTAGCAATAACTTGGTGTCCTTTAATTCAGTTTTCCAATACTGTAAGGAACTTTGATTTTCATATATGTGACTACGTGTTCCACTGATTTAGATGCAAATGTGTGTTACAATGTATACCCAAAATCTTATAACAGTAAATAGTGTTTAAGAGTTGCTGTGGCTGATAACATCCTGCATCCAGCCTTATATTAAGCCCTTCTCAACTTTCCTAGACAGTTTCTTGGACAACAACTATGTCCATCATTCCTACCTAAAGTCCTCCCTATATGCTCTGAAATTTAAATAATTTAATAGCTTATAAAGAATCCCTATAAAACTGCTTCAATTACAATAATTAAGAAAATTCATAGCTTCACAGAGAAAATAAAAAAAAAGTGTGGTATAGGTTAAGAAAACACCAGTTGTTTTAATTATAATTTCATCTCTTACCGGTATCTATGAACAAATATACCCTTAAAAATAGAGTTCATCATGTTTTCAATTTCATCTTGGTTTTCTTGCAGCTGAAATAAAAACCAAGCAATATTATTACTCTTATGTTGAAATAGTGATCATTTCTTTTAGGAAATGTCAAAAGGTATTACTAGATAGGTATTTAATTAGGAATTAAAGAGTCATTTCAGTATAATATACAGTTTAAAAAATTGTAGTTTCTCTTATAAATTTAAACGTTTTTAGGTATAGAAATGATAATGCATTACAAACATAATGTAGATGTAACTTAAATAATATTAGCAAGAAAACATGATTTAAAATTTTAAATGATTTCTTCTTTATCACAGATTTTAGAGCTAGAAGGGACACAAGAGACAATCCAGCCCAAATTCCTCATTTAGCAAGGAGAAACTGAGGGTCAAAAAGCTGAAGTGACTTGCCACATGTGGGTAGTAAGATACTGAGTCAAGAATTGAACTCAAGTACCTTTGACTCCAATCTAGCTCGATAGCTATAGCACTATGCTGCCTCTAGTTTTAATTTTTAAATTTCAGAAACAGAAAAACATTTGTACAAATTAATTACATGAATGTGAACTGACCAAACTAGTTTTCAGGGAAAAAAAGCAGTACTGTATAAAAATGGATTTATTTATATCTTAGGTAAATAATGAATTTCTCTACATACATATAAAAAAGCAAGGAAACCAATTCTTTCACTTACATCTTAGATCTGCTTACCTCTTTGCGTTTCTGAAGTAGTAACTCTAGCCTTTCATTAGCTCTCTTACCAATCATTTTGTTTCTTTCTGCTTCATACTGTCTTTGTGTATTATCCTGATGAATACTTAGGTTTAAGGCAACATTCACCAGAGCAGTCATAAGCTTCATGGCTATGAAAAATAAATATTTTATCATAAATTATTCTAAATTGCAAACACAAAATTATAAAATTACCTAAGTCACTGATGAATTTAAATTCCATGAGTTATATCATCTATATCAAAATTCTATTATAAAATAAATACATGAACTCCAGCCTTCACATTATATGTTCTCTATGTCTTACATGCTGTTCAAGACTTACCTACTCTTTGACTAATTTCATTGAGATTCAGCTACTGAATTCATTTAAGTATTCCAGTACAATTTAATTGGCTTATTCTGAGAAACTCATTTGGAAACAGATGGATTATAAGCTTCGCAAAAAATCTCTAAGAATTTCCCTAAGTAAAACTACCTATTTTCATATGGCTATTTGCAGATGAGAAGATGAATTAATACAAGAAGTAAATCTAAAAGTGTTATATTAATGCGAGGTATTATTGTTATTATCTAATTGTAATGTAGTTTCCACTGTGTATAAGTCAACAGTTTTAACATGTTAGATTAAATCAGAATTTCTTAAGAAAAAATGTAATTTAATTGTTGTCATTTTTGAAATGCCTTCAGTCTCAACATTTTTAAGAAGGCAAAATATACATATTAAATGTATACCTGAGTATCAAACTCAAGTCTAATATTATTTATTTATTTGGAATTTGGTGATAGAAATATGACAGAGAATAGAAGGATAACACATGTTGGGTAAACAGATATGCTTTTTTCTCTTCCTTAAGGCATTCCTGGGAACACTGGGATGGAGCATATAGAGAGGAGTGAAAAGAACTGAGAATTTTTTTGGAGTGGGGTGGGAAGTAGTTGCCTAATAGTAGACTGATGGTACCCTTTAAATAAGGTCTGTGAAGTTATGCTTATTTTGTTTCCCCTTCAGGAAAATCTAGTAAAATTAAGGGACAAAGTAAATTTTATGATTATTTGGTCCAATAGTCAAGAAGTAAAAGTATTTCCTTGAACTTTCTTTCTTTCTTTCTTTTTTGCTTTTTGGAGGGGGGAAGGTAGGGCAATTGGGGTTAAGTGACTTGCCTAAGGTTAAGGACTTGGCTAGTTTCGTGTTAAGTGTCTGTTGACAGATTTGAACTCAGGTCCTCCTGACTCCAGGGCTGGTGCTCTATTCACTGCACCACCTAGCCGCCCCCTTGAACTTTCTTGTTTAAGAAAATTTTAACTAACTCTCATGATATCTCATTCATCCATGTCACTCTTCAGTTTATGAAGACCCTTAACTTAAGAGATAATAAAATAATAACTTAAGAGATAATAAAGTTCATATAATTTGTCCCAAATGAACTTCTCTTTTAATCCATTCCATTCCAATTAGAAAAGCTCATGTTTTCCTAATAATGCATGCCTTAACACTTCTCATAAAGCTCTTATGGTGATCAAGTAAGATGATCAATGTGAAAGCACAATGTATATATATATATATATATATATATGAATCTTTGTCAAACTTATCTGCTTCATCATGAACTAGAGGTGAACTGGGGTTCTCCAAGGCTCTACAAAGTTGAATGCAACCAATGACAGATTGTACGTAGCCAGGCTATAAAGGTTTTAAGGGCCCAGTGATAGATTATGTCTTCTCTCTGAGGACCAGCCTAATTAAGTATGGGAATCTTATAATTCTATAATTAAACAAAGACATGAACTTTTATTTTTCACAGAATTATCTTACTTATCACCGGAGGATTAGCTACCAATTAATTTTTTAATTTTTTTGGCGGGAGGTGGGGAAAGGGTGGTGGATCTTGGCAGGACAAAGAGTGAACTAGAAAACAGAAAAAAATACAAAGTAACTGTCAGTTCTGCTTACAGTGTCAGAATTGGAAACCGGGATAGTGGGTGTTAAGAATTACATAATTCCTGGTACTCTTAATCTGTGATTTTTGTTTAGTGACTAATAAGCTGACACACAATTAGAGAAACTGAATCATATCCCTATTGTCATTCTTGCTATAAAAGAAAATGTGATCAGAAAAGGAAGTAGGCTGATCAAGTAGCAAGAATGAAACAATAGAGATTTCAGTACCTCAGGAGGTAATTAGTATTTTTTAGATACTAAAAGAACATGGGGAAGCATTCCAATGAGTTAAATGGATTCTCCATGGAGGATTTAAGAAAGGACACAGATGAAAATTAAGACTAACATAGGAAGAGAAGACATTGTAAACTGGTTGGAAAGAATAACTTCCAATGGAGATACTCAACTATCAAAGTAAAAAGAATGTTTCCCTAACTTAGCTAATATTTCTCTCCCAATAAACGCATACCTTCAGGAACTTCTAATTTTAAAATGAAACATCATTATTTACTGAAGTATTACTGACACCTATACTTTATTTTCCCGTCTTCGGGGGAAAAAAAAAGATGAAAGCCTAAAATATAAAATTTTAAATCAAACATTCTTACTAAAGCAACTAAAGCACTCTTTCTCTAATAGTCCTAACAAAAGTACTTTATATTTGGGCAAAATAAGTTTATATTTATTTTTCTGCCCATAAGAATGAGACCCTCCAACTGTTGTGGCACGGCTTTTCTCAGCACTTGAACAAGATTAACCTGCCTGAGTGTTAACAGGTTTACAAATTTGGAAATAGATACTTCTCCACTAATGAGCCCTCAGGTAGAATTCTATTTAAATAAATATCATCAAAATATCCAATTTAATATGAGATTATCCTGTAGTCATCAATTCCCCATAAAAACAGAGCTTTGTTGATATTCAAAAGTCAATCTATTTAAATGAAGTATTAATTTGGCCATAAAAGTATTTTTTAAAACTGCACACTCTAATGATTTTAGTAGGTTTTATATGTTGTCTCTTGATAATTTCACTGGGTGTACATTATTTCTTAATTTAAATATGTAGCACTGCAAAAATATACCGTGTAGGGGAGTTGAGAGGTAGGACATAGATCGATAAGGGCCTGAGGCATTTGAGTTTGGATGGGATATTTTTAATTTTAAACGTCTTACACTTAGTAAACAGTACCCAGCAGATCTTGATTTTAAATATTCCTGAGTATAAGAAGTCATGGAACCTAAAGGTTAACTGAATCTGGATTTTCCCCAGTCACATTCAAACCTCAGGGTCCCCTGATGTGCCATGAATTAGCTTTTGAACTATCATCCCAAAACTGGTTAATACTTAGATGTAGTAATTCACATACTAACATATTAACTAATAATTTGGTTATGTCTACATGTGAGCCACCTGAACTCCAAGCACCCATAAGCAAGAAGTTTTTTCCTATTTCTCTCCAAACCCCAAAAGTATAGTTTCAAAGCTATATTATATTTTATTAATATAATACTAATAATAGTAGTATAATAATATTAGTATACTAGTAATAAAATTACATACTACTACTACTAATATTACTAAGATACTTTACTAATATCTTATATAATGAAATAGTTATAGAAAAAATAATAAACAAAGGCAATATTGACTTGTCCATGTTCACTGTTTTAGAAACAACATTCTCATTTACAGAATATTCCCATGTTTCCCTTCTTATCTTTTTCCCAGTATAAAGAAGATAACTTTTCTAAACATAGTATTTGGAAAATGTTGTTATTTGGGTATTTCCTTTAAGTGAGAAAACACAACAATATTGTTTTATATACTACAGTAAAAAAAATTCATTTTAAAAAAGATCTAGATATAGCACAGGAATCTTAATCTCTGTTTAAACTTTTAAAGATTTTCTACATACAGGTATTACTCAATAAACACTGCTACCAATGATAATGCAGTCTGCAAAAATTTACATTCTTTTAAGCAAATGGCAAGAAAGACACGGTGCTAGGTAAGGAGCACCCCAGTACCACCTTGGTGATTCTGTACACACATGAGAATAATGCTCTGGCTTAGGACTTTTGCGTAGAAACATTTTGGTTCACCCCACTCCTCTCTACACCAAGCACTTCACTTATGTGTGCCTACATTCTACCATTCATCATTACCTGTCTGCCCATTTGCACTTTCTTTATATTGGAGATAGATTTAGCGCTTCAAGAGACCACAGAGGCCATCTAGTCTTTCTATTGCATTTATTGTCAACTACGTGTCAGCACATTACTTATGCAAGTGTCTGGAGAAATGCTAGTGCTACAGAGGTATACATTTTCAATCCTACTTAAACTCTAGGAGAATTAAAAACAGTTGTACATTGATACATTATTATTAAAATGGGATATTCTTTCTTCCTTCACTGTTTTAGATTTCATATTAAACTTTTTAAAATTCTCAACAGAAGGGGGAAATTTAGATCTGAAATAAAGTGTCCTCTAGTATGCCAAAGATGATTTATACTACATCAAAACCAACAGCTAAGTAAGTGGTCATGAAGTTATCTATCATTTACAATGATTTATAGCTACAGACTAATTATTAATACTATAAATATGTAATATTTATAATTTATACATATAAATTTATAATATATATTATAAAGTTATAATAATAATTTATAGCTAGAGGGTAGGAGTAGTTGTTAAAGATGACACTTGAAATAAAGTTCATGAGACAATATTAGGCTGGCAAAAGTTAGGAGGACACAGAGGCCTAGAGAAGGTGATTATAGGATCTGTCCAAGGTCACAGCACTAGTCAGGTTCATTTCTAGGACAGAAAGGAGGGCTTCCTAAATCTAAATGCTTCTCTTCCTAGTGCTCTTTACTGCAAAGTTTACTTATAAAGATCTTGGCATAAAGGTAGCAGGGTCAGAATCTGAGCAAGGAGCTCACAGAAGAGGTGGACAAGTAGCCAACAACAACAAAAAAAGGAACTGGGGGTGCCAAGAGGTCAGCTGCTCATTAATTAAAAACTCTCAGTATAGTCTGGCTAGTCTGCTGGAATTCAAAGGTAAAGGTTTTATTCTCGGAATTTTTTTTTCCATTAGAAAGTATAGAGAATTCTGGGAAAGTTAGAGGCACAGGGTGCCTAATGTTACTCCTCAAGTACATAGATATGAGCTGATTATCTGAAATAATCATGTGTCACTGTGCTCTGGATGCTCCGCACAGTAATACAATAAGGTCATTGCAGTAAAAATCAGAGGCCCTAAAATCATAGAATTTAAAAAGTTATAAGGGATTTTGAGGTCAAAGTACTTCAGCATTTCCCCTAAATATAAGGATTCTTTGAATTCAATGAAACATTTATTTAGTTTGCTATATGCAGGGAGCACTGTGCTAGGTGTTTGGGATATAAAATTGAAATAAGGCATAGAGCTGGTTGTCAAGAAGCTTATTCCTACAACAGCAAGACTTTGTTCTAATACATCCAGTGAACTAGAACTAACATTCTAAAGAGAGCATCACTCCTCACTTTAGTCTTTTCATGCCTAAACACTACAAACTCCTTTAATTATTCTTCCTACGATCTGATTAATTTTCAGACCTTCATTCACTGTGAAATTCTCTAGTTTGTCACTGATCTCAAAAGGTGGCACTCAGAGAGAAAAATAATACTATACACATGCTTTATACATTTTTAATGCATCTACTAACACAATCCAATATTGTTAGCTTTTTCTTTAAATTGTCTTCATATGCTCTTGGTTCACACTGCACTTGTAGGATACTAAAACGCTAAGATTTTTTTTCATATGAGCTGCTGTTAAGCCTGATCATCCCCATCAAGAAAATGTGCAATTAGGTTTTTGAACTTAAATACAGGACTTTATATTTATGTCCATTAAATTTTATTTTTGGATATATTAGTTTTGAATATCTAGAAAATTATGCATCTCTATGCTACTATCAGCTTATGAGCTACTACCTATATAAGATTTGTACAATGTGCAAATCTGATAAGCACACACTCTATATTTTTCTTCAGTTCCCAAACAAATCTTTATGAGATGTCATTAGTTTCTTTCTTCCAGGAGAACCTCAGCTTATTTAGCAATATATTCTTTGGGTAGGATATTTAACCAGTTACAAAAAGATGTAACTACACTACCATTCAGACAGTATAACACTATCACATTCACAAAATATCGTAAGAGATTTTCACAAAATGTACAGAATATTTAGAATATATAACTGCAGAATCAGCGGTCCAAATACCAGAGAATTCAGAATTCTATACAATTTATCTAGGCAAAAGGATTTATCAGAAATATTTGGTGAAAACCCAAGGTTATTAAGGCTAGTCTAAAGCAAAATATTTAAATAACATTTAGATATAGACTTGATTTTGTGCATATGTGTGTGTATACATCTGGCTGTGCGTGTATGTATCTGGCTGTGTGCGTATACATTCACCCAGATATCTATACCCACCACCAACGAGAAGAATAGAGAAAATTTTTAAGATTTAGACATTTGGAATGTGATGACATATCCATCAAGATCCAGATAAGAAGGCCAAATCCTTAAAGGAATAAAATGTGAGAAAAGAGTTGACACTCATATTTCCCTTTGATCACCACTTGATTCAACTGCTAAGATGATGTCGTCACTTAACAAATATCCTATCGTACAGACTATAAAAGTAATTTAGACAGGTCTCAAAGAAGGAAAGGACATAAAACAGAGGAGGGAGGATAAAGAATAATCAAGGGAGTCAATATTTAATTTAGTGAGTCAAGTTAAATGGGTCAAAGCTTTCATGACTCAGATGCTTAAGAAGGATCAGACAATTTACAAGTCTTTTTTTTTTAAACTAAATTTATATCCATATTCTATCACACAGCTAGCAACAAATACATGTATGAATTCAGTGAGCAGCCAGGATTAGCCATATGTTCCACTGTGACACCTAAGCAGGGTTAAGTTGTCAATTTTACAATAAAGCTCTACTGACTATAAATTAAGGGTAAGAAAATGATGTGGATAGCAGTTGAAAGTATCTTTAAATTCACATAACTATTATTCTTAAAAGAGGATGAAGGGTAATTAGATAGCTATTTATGGTCAGGTCAGTTCTCTATTAAAAGTCTTAATCTGAGGATGTTGCTATAGTCTTCCAAAAACAGCCAAAGGACCGTCTATATCTAATGACATGACATCATTCTTCATCTTTGGAGAAGCATAAAAGCCTTTAAAATTTTTCGTGAGGAGGAATAACTTTTATGCTGATGCAACATTCGACATTCGAACAAAATAGAAATTCAGAGTCTCATTTACATTTGACTGCTCTCCCTTCACACAGTCAAAGATTATTTTTTTCAATACTTTAAAAGGAAGTTCAGGATGGTTTGAAGTACACAGAATACATTCCCAAAGAAAGTAATATTTATCTTAAATAAAATTAAATCTGGAGGTCGAATGTAATCTAGATTAAATATTGGCCAAAGCACATAAAGATAGAAGTTCGTAAAACTATAAAAATTCTTATTTATATTTTAAGTGCTTGTCAAAAGATTTATGTATTATTTCTGATTTTTCACAGCAAGCTGGAGACTTGGTAAGAGAGATGAAGTTCAGTTTGGGCAAAAAAAAGCTCCTCTAAGAGGCTAGATAGTGTAAAATTGTTTAAACTTCTTTGACTTAATACAATGACAATGAAGGGAACATAAATATTGTATAGGAATTGCATATAGCAGTTTTGAAAGAAAGTTACAAAACATTTGCCAGTCTGAACACAACTGGAGAACATGAATTCATACTTTTAGTAAAGCATACCAAAATTAATGAAGTCCCATTTACTCTACTCTACCTGCCCCCTCAAAAAACCCAAACACTAAACATGAATGTGGGAACTGGAGTGAACAAGGAAGTTGGCAGGAAGGTAAGAGAAAAAGATGCAGGGAAGAAGAAAAGGGAGCAATGTCAAGATAACTGAAAATTTATGCAGGTAATTATTATATATTGTTTCTTTTGGTTCAACCAACAAAACGGACCACTGATTTTGTTGGTTTGTGCCCTAGGTTCAGGTATCAAAAGTAATTTGTTTGAATAAAAGGGAAATTGTCCAAGTTAAATCATTAGAGGCTGGATACTAAGAGCTAGAGTTATCAACAGGAAAAAGGAAGAATGAGATTAAATTTCTTTAGCAAGAAAACAAAACAATCATATAAATACTTGAGCTAGTGAAATGACACGTAAAGTCAAAAGTTACATCCCTACTGAATGAGGTAAGGAAGCAAGGTAGTTTGACGAAGGAAAAAAAAAGTAATACGAATGAGTATAGTCATAAATAATTATGTGTATTCAAAACTGAGAAAAAAATTACTGTTCCAAGGTCATCTTGGAACCAGACTCTTATTTTCCAACTTGTTGGCCCTGTTAACTTGACGTTGTTATTTCTTTCACTGCTTATATCTGCAGACGAAAATGTTAAAATAACATTTGGTCTAGAATATATACTATTTTTTCATGTCTCTAGGCTGATAATCATGTATTATTAATTACTGACTTAAAAATGTTTTTCTGCCCAATGATGGATCAACTTAATAGCTGTGTGTTAATAATTCTATATTCCTTGTTAATTATAAATTTTAGAAGAGATGAAAACCCCCCCACTTGTTTATAATATAGATTTTTATCTATCAGTTCCTTTTTTGGGAGTTGGGGGAGTGTGGAGGGGAATATGTCTGACAGAACGAATTTCTTGGCAAATATTCTTGAAGAATAATGAACTGATCTTTGAAAAATCATAGAAAAATGTAGAGATTCAGACCATTGAGGGGGGAAAGGGGAAAGCACATTAGTGACCCTGCAAGTTGCTGTCTACTAAATGACAATCAGTTTAGCAAGGAAATATATTTTCTGAGATAATATGTGGAAAACAGGTAAAGGACAAGAGAATTATGGCAACTGAAAAATAAATCTTTTAAAAATAATTCTTTTAACGCTTAAAAGCTTTTGATTTTGTACAATTAGTAAAATAAAGAACCATGATATTTTCTACATATAATTTTGGAAAGTACATTATATATACTGTCTTGTCAACTAGTTCTATGTAAACTGATTCAAATTATAAAGCTATACAAAATTCTGCAATCATACATACACTGAAAGCTGACAGGAAGAAAGTAAAGAATAAAGCAAGTGACAAAATATTTTTTCCTGGCCATTTAATTATATAGGAAAATTTCTCTCTTAAATAATACATACACATATATATATGTGTCTATGTGCATGCATGAGTGTGTATTCAAACTTTAAAAGATACATACATATATATTCCAAAAAACCATAATAAGTTTAATAGGGATAAATGTATATGGGGTGGTAGTAATGTTACTGTATGGACTTACTTGATAAGAATAATGAGTTTGGTTTTAAAAACCCTGTAGATTACATGTTGGAAAACACAGTAAAGTCCATAAAAACAGAAATCAAACATGCTGACCTTCAAATTATTTTAAAATGGGCAAAGGACTAATTATAGCAATATTAAGAATCTTACTGAATAAACTTAATGGACAGAAAATTGTAATGCCAAAAGAATAAAAACAAAAAATTAGTAACACAACTAATAATAAGCATTTATGTAACAGTATGGCATTCAAAAGGAGTTAAGGACAAGTTACTTCCAGATGGAGCACGAAAATGTCTTTTCATAAAACTATGGTATAGTCATATTTGAACTACTACTACACAGTTGAAATACAACTTAGCAGCAGAATGATAAAATATTATGAGAATTCAAAGAACATTAATCAAAGGGAGGTAAAAATGAACTTATAAAGGATAATGAAAGCACTAAACAATATTACTGAAAAGTAGCTAGTTTACAATGTAACAACATATAAATGACTGCAATGAATAAACACTAAGCAAAGGGACAAATTCTTTAATTAATCACAAGAAAACAAAGGGACAATTGGAGTATATATTAAAAGTACTACTTATATGACCACTCTAAACATGATGCCATAGATAACTTAAGAAGCTCTGAAGGAAATCTTCACCATATCTGTACCCTAGCAAGATAACTAACCTGATTGTCTCTCTTCTCATCTAAGATATAAGCAATGTCAAGGAGCATTTTATTCCAAAGACGATAACCATATCTGGCCATAACTGCCTTGTAACTTTCCATGCACATAGTCAGTGAAGCAGAGGATTAAATGTTCCTGCCCATTTTATCTAGTCCCCAAGACTCGTCCTGCAAAGTGAATAAAAACGATTATCTCTTCATCTACCCAACGCCACAAGACTATCAAATAACAAAGGACAGGACAAAGATGAGAATACAAAATCCTGAGGAGTCTAATTGTGGAATCAGGAATCAAGTTCTCATTTAGTCCTATGAGTCCTTGTTTAAGAAAAGGTGACATACCCCATGATAGCAATATGTCCCACAATTACTGAAATTTTTCCTTAGCAGATGATAATGACCATCCAACTAGAGGGATGGGAATAATAGAAGCTTTTAATTTGTATTACAATTGCAAAAGAAAATAGAATACTTGGAAAAAGTTATCTAAACATAAAAACAGTAATTTTATTCATTCTTCCTTGATGTTTGACTATGAAGACGAATAAGTGAACCCAACTCTTAAGAAAGTAATAAGATGATGGGAGAGGAAGTTTAAGGTAGCCATGTATAGTGTGACATGGTGGAAAGATGAAGTATGTAGGGGAAGAGAAACAATGAATTTTTAGGTAGCTGAGAAAGAATAATACTGGAGTCAAAGGAAACATAAGGGGAGCCCTAACAAAAATAAATGGAATTTGAAGAATTGGGAAATTAAAAGGGACTTGAAAAGAAGAAAAGAAATGGTTGAAAACTGGGAGTAAAATGGATATGACAAAATAATAGAAAATAAAGAACAATGAAAAAAGGGACTACAAATTACAAACATAAAGGAAGAGGGTAATACAGATATATAACAGTTCATTTTTTGGCATTTTTCAAATATCTGAACATTCTTCCCTTAAGGATCAACTTTCTTTTTCAAAGTTCTGAATGATTTTGGAAGAACGCCTTTTTCTTTTTCTGATTTGTTATAGAGTATAATGTATTTAATGATTGCTAGATGATTTGAGTTTGATCATTATGAATATTACTAATGTATTGTCCTGTAATATAGTATTGCCATTTATGACACAACATTTTTTTCTGCTGTGCCTATTTGCCATCTCAGGAAATGGCTTTTGGAGTTCTTAGACCTGCTTTTAAAAAAAGGAAAAGAAAAAAGATCGTAAGCTGGTTTTCTTTTGTATCATTTTGTTGTAAGTTTTCTACTTCTTCTTTCGCTGTGATAGCTTAAATCCTTTTCGGAGCTCTCACCCCTTTAATTTCTGCTTTTAATATGGTTAGGGCCGAGAAACCAAGTAACAAAAGTTGTTAGAATGATGTCCAAACAAAAATCTGAGGGCCCTGAGTGAGAGAGGACTCTAAGCATTGGCCAAAAAGAAAACAGCTGCCTAAAGTGCAGGTTCTTGGATGTGCTTCCAACGATTAAAGTTGATGGAACAATGACTTCCAGTTAAGTGGTACAGTGCTATATAAAAAGAGAACAAAATGAAAAGAAGCAGAAATGCTAGGAGAAAACATTTTAAAAGAGAAAGCTGAAATGGAATGGAAAAGGATCATAATGATCATAGTAGTTATTAATACAGAAAGGTAAAATATTTGGATAAGAAAATGGTGCTTTATTTCACATTTAAAAATGAGAATAACTCCACTAAAAAAGATACAATGTAAAAAGAAAAAGATTTAAACTTTTAAAGGAAAAAGAATTAAAGAACTGATATATGCTTGTTTTAAAAGTGGACTAAAAATATTATTTTCCTCTCTAGTATAAGGTTTGTGGCTCTTTGTGGTTCTTTCCCAACACTTTAACATGCTGTGATTCAAAGTGTCATTAAGGTAGAGTCAGGAAATCTGGATCTGAATGCTGGTTCCAGCACTGACTAGCTATTCGATCATGGGCAAGTTCTTAACTTCTTATAACCTCAGTTATCTCATTTGTAAAAGGAAGATAATAATATATGCATTTCCTATCTCACACTATAACTGTGAAGAAAGTATTTTTATTTAAACAGTAAAGTACCACATGAATAAGAGTTAGTTAAATTATTCCAACTGCAATTTCACCTAAGGAACTTTCCACAGTGTTAATATGTTCTTAAAATATTATCTCACATTTCTACAGTGTTTTAAGGTTTAAAAAGCACTTTCCTCACAAGAACCCTAGTATAAATATTATTATCTCTATTTTATAGACAAGAAAGCTGACTATGAAATGTTTAAGAACATAACCTATATTCACACAGACAGTAATTGTCTGAGACATGATTTGAACCAAGGTCTCCTAAGGAGACTGTATGCTAATGTGATTTGGAATTTAAACTGACCTGAGAAAAAAATGAAAGAAAAAAAGATTTGGCAGTACTATGTCAGCTGTACCAAATGGCCAAAGTCTATAAGCAAACAGAATATAAAAGAAATTAAGTGGTAGATAAAGTGAAATTAAATATTAAATCACTAATAATTAATATTTTATTTAAGATTAATTGGGATCAAGTTAAAAGGGAGGTTGTGTCTGATACATTTTGGTTCTACCTTATCCCCAAATACCTTTTGAAAACTTGCATTTGGTGAACAAGATAACTCTGTATTTTAGGATAAAAGCTCAGTGATAGACTCAATGGGAAATATGAAGGGAGCAATGGAAGCATTTAGTTACTGTACAACACAAAAAGTAATAAATGAATTTGACTAGGAGTGTTTGTATAGTGTCAAAATGACGACTTAAACAAGTGAAAATAATTACTTTTTCTATATAAGAAATAATCAGTTTTTAATCAAATGAACATTTTTGTATGTACAGGATAAGAAGGTATTGGTATAGCTCTAGCTTGTGTAAGATTACATAATTCTGATAACTTCATAGGATGTCCTAATATGAATGTGATGACAATATGTCAAGATGTGAAATTTTACTACACAATGAAGAAATAAATGCAGATGAACTAAAAACACTTCTAAATTAGCATCTTGATTAGTTGAGTTCCTAAAAAAAGGGTCCAAATAACTCTCAGGTAGCTTCCCAAAATGGTTTTGGGTATAAAACAAAGATATGGGAAAATGCTGGAATTTGCAGAGGATTTTCATAGTCACTGCCTTAAAGCATGAATGGTCTACAGAGAACATTCACTTAAAAGTACATAAAAAAGTTTTATCATTAAATTCACATAAAATTCAAGTGAGCAAAATGATTAATAAAAACATAACAAAGAAAATAAACTACATTATGTTTCTATCCAATAGTATAGTGGTTATTTCATACTGACATTTAGTTTTAAGAAGTTAATTGAATGAGGAGAATCCAAATTCAATAATATTGAAAAAAATGCTAATAAAATCAAGCTTACTCACCAGCCAAAGTACTTGTATGCCTAAAAGCTCGGACTTGGGAATCTGATAAACCAGTCAAAAGGGAAATAACTGTATCCATCATATACTCATCATAAATTATGCTATATTGACACTGTCGAATCAGAACTCCAATAAATTCACAAAAGTTTGAACGAAATTTTTTCCACTGAGGTCCAGGCATGGTTAAGGGATAATCACCACTGTCCTATAAGAGAAAAAAAATTAAATGACGTCAAAATGCATGGTATTAAACTGCTCTAAAATGTTTTTGTCCCCCTGTATGGGCAGCTTTCTCTTTACTTACTGCAATCTATTATGCTTTAGGCAAACTAAAAAAACAGGGCAGAAGTAACAATCATAATACTAGCTTTCATAAAACAACCAAGAATAAAGAGGATAGTAAAAGACAGGCAGGAAAATCTTATCATACTTAAAGGCATTATATTTGATGACTCAATTAAAAATATTTTATACACACATACATATACATACCAAGTAGCATCAAGTATGAATATTTAAAAAGTCAATCAAACTGCAGCAAGGTATACACAGTAAAAGCATAACATGCATGCATATAAAATATACAAAAGTATAACATACCTTTCCAGTATAAACAAATAATTGGAAAGGACTTCAGGGGGTCATCTAGCCAAACCATGCTCATCTTATAGATGAGAAAACTAAGTCTCAGAATTAAGAGATTTATCCAAAGTTACAAAGATAGAATGCATTAAAAGTGGTATGTGAACCCCATATCATTTGCATTCAGAGGCTAGATAGGTCCTTTATACCAACTTTTTTTCTTGTGTATTTCTTCATGCCATATCAGGAACTGAACTTAATAAAATTCAATGATTATAACCACATGTCAAGCAAGGTTACAGATGATATAAAGTGTATATCTCATAATAATAAAGTTTTGTACTTTTTATCTTTATAAGGTCACTAATACCATCAAACACAATATCACACAACTAAATAATCAGTAAATGTCATCTGTTTCAATAACTGGAATTACAGTCTATGAATCCTCACTGGGAGAAAAGGGACTTTCTAATACTGTCAATTCCTAACTTTTCTTTTTTAGTACTCTCAATCACTCCCAATCCATCTCAACTGACCAAAAGAAAAAGAAGAATCTTAAAACTAGTCGAGGCAGGCAATACTCACATTGACTGTATACAAACTTTATGCCCTATTTTGACTCCATCACCCTTCTGTCATGAAATGTGTAGCACATAGTAGCTTTGGTCTTCTGGAACAATGGTTTGTAATTGCATCGATCAGTTTTCAAGTCTTTCTAAGTTGTCTTAACATTGTTGCTATGTATAAATTATTCTGGTTCTATCCCATTTCACTTTCAGATGAATTTCATTTTGCCTCCATACTCCCCCCCCCCAGCTCTTTTGGTACTCTGATTGGCATGCTACTGAACAACCTAGTTAATTTAGGTATTATTATTATTATTACATTGTTTCAATCTATCCATGAGCAACTAAAACAGTAAGTTAAGCAAAACTAGATACATAAAATAAATCCATGAGAGGAAGAGGAGAGGTGAGAGGGAATGAGTGAACTTTATTGTCATCAGACTTACATTATGGAGGGAATAACATACACACTCAATTGGGTATGAAAATCTATCTTACCCTACAGGAAAATAGGGGGAAAGGGGATAAGAGAAGGGAGAATGATAGAAGGGAGGAGGGGGTAGTAAGAAACAAAGGGTCAAAGGACAGAATAGAATAAATGGGAGGTGGGATAGGATGGAGGGAAATACAGTTAGTCTTTCCACAACATGACTATTATGGGAGTGTTTTGTATGACTACACATGTATAACCAATAACAAATTGCTTGCCTTCTCAATGAGGGTGGGTGGGGAGGGAGAAAGAGAGAGAATACTGAACTCAAAGTTACAAAAACAAATAGTAAAAATTGTTTGAACATACAATTGGGAAATAAGATATACAGGCAATGGGGGATAAAAATCTATCTTGCCCTACAGGAAAAGAGAAGGGAAGGGGATAAGAGAAGTGGGGGTGGGGGTGGAGGGGGGGAAGGCAGATGATAGAAATGAGGGCGGATTGATGGAAGCATGCTGTTTTGGGCTGGGGGGAGAGGAGAGATGATGAGAAAATTTGGAATTCAAAATCTTCTGGAAATGAAATGTCAAAAATGAAAAATAAATTAATAAAAAAGAGTAAAATAAATCCACATAAATCACAAGCATTTCTGCATATGACCAACAGAAAAGAGACAAATTCCATTTAAGATAACAAAAGAATGTATAAAATACTTGAAAGTCAATCTTTTAAGATACACAAAAACCACATTAGTTAAAAAAAATTCTCTTGCTAAAATTTCAAAACCTATTTCTGTGAAAAATATAAGAAATCATAAAATACAAGCATTTTTAACAAGTAGTGTCTACTTAAAACTGAAAGCAAACATATGTAATTGAAAAAAGAAGCTTTTCCATTCAGCTCAGGGGTAAAATAAGGATGTTCATTATCACTATTACTATTAAAAATACAGCTAGAAATGCTATCAATATCAATATGACAAGAAAAATCAAGACAGTTAAGGCAAAGGGCAAGCAAAAAACCAACATTTATATAGCATGTACAAGGTGCCAAGCATTGTGCTTCACAATTATTATTTCCTTCGATCCTCACAATAATTTTGGGAGGTAGCTGCTGTCATTGTCTCCATTTTATAGATGAGGAAACTGATGCAAACAAAGGTTAAATGACATGCCTAGATTAACACAGCTAGCAAGTGTCTGAGACCAGATTTGAAATCAGATTTCTTTGACTTCAGACCTGGTACTCTATCCATTGTGCCACCTAGCTGCTCCTAAAAAAATTATAAAATCCTAGAGAATCAGTAAAGATAAAAAAAATTGACATATAGCATTAGTAAAGTTGCAGGCTATGAAGAAATCCTCAAAAACTGACAGCATTTCTCTATAACAATAATAAAATCCAAGAGGGTGTAACTGAAATGGAATTCTCATTCCATATAAATAAAAAGATGCATAAATTATCTGGCAATCAATACACAAAAGATTCAATTACAAAATGCTTCTGTAGGAAACAAAGAGCAACTTAATAACTGGAAGAATATTTAGTTCTCATGGCTAGGCTGTGCCAATATTATAACAATGACAATACTACCAAAGTTAATTTACAGTTTTAATGCTATACCAATTAAATTATTAAAGGGATAATAAAGAAAACAAGATAATAACAAAATAAATTTGGAAAAATCAAGAATAACAAGGGAAATAATGAAAAGAGGTAAAGATGAGGGAGTGGGGGAGAAACAGCACTTCCAGACTGATTCTATATCATAAAGCTATAGTCATAAAAACTATTTGGTACTAGTTAGGAAAAACAGAGTTTGATCAATGGAAACACTAGACAAGGGAGAATCAGGAAAAAAAAATAAATTCAACAGCCCAAAGCTTTAAGAAACCAGAAAACAATACCCCATTAAATTAAAAACAGAACAAAACAAAAAACCAATTGCTAGTAAAACTGGAAAGCAGGACAGAAGGAATTAAAACTCAGACCAACACTTTATTCGCTACTGTACAACTAAATAGATACATGACCTTAATATTAATGATCATATCAGAAAAAATTATAAGAAGCAGATCATACGCCTCTCACAAATATGGGTAGAAGACAAATCCTTAACTAAATAAGAGATAGAGGTAGTTAAAAAAGATATGATACTTTGATTATAAGAAACTGAAAGCTTTTGTACAAATAAAGTTAATGTACCTACTATAAGAAGGGAAAGGGTCTAATGGGAAAAACATTTGGCATCAAATTCTGGTAAGGCTTTTGTACTCAAGATGTAAAAACATTCAGCAGATGTCTACATACATACAAAAGCCATTCCTCAATAGAAAAAGTTCTTAAAAGAATTGTAAACTATAAAAAATCATATAAAACCAATACTCCAAATTCTAGTAAGAGAAATGCAAGTCAAAACAAACTTGACATTTCACCTTATACCCTGCAAATTGGCAAAGATGACAAAAGATGGGAATAAGTCAATATTGGAAGGGTTATGGAAAGATAACGACACTTAGTGTGCATCATTGCTGGAGGTGTGAATTGGAACATTCACGGTGGAAAGCAATTTTGTATTATGCAAATAATGGAACTAACATGTTTATACTCTTTGACACAAGGGATTCCACTACTAGGCTTAAACCCCAAGGCAGTCATCAATAGGAACAAAGTTTCCATTAAAACACCAAAATATTTTGAGCAGCATGTTTTGAGATGGCAAAAAAAAAAAAAGGTAATAAAGTAGATTGTCCATAGATTAGGGGTTAGCTAAGTAAACTGTCATGCATGAACATAACAGAATAATGCTATGCTATAAGCGATGTAAAAAAATGTTAACTACAGAGAAGCATAAAGATTTATATGAACTGATGTAAAGTAAAGTAAGTGATCCAAAAAACTAAATGATTACAATACTATAAATGGAAAGAACAACCAAAAAATCCCATCAAAAAGACTGTTGCAAAATACAAAAAAATAGATATAGCTCCAAAGAAAAGATATGAAAGGACATTTCTATCCCTTTGCATAGGTGGGAGGTATACAGATATAATACTTTTTACATATTTTAAGGCTTTTTTATTATATGGATCAATTTTGTTATTTTTCTTTTTTTAAAATTATTTGCTACATGGGATGGCTTTCTTAAGGGGGGAAGGACACTGTGGCAACTTTTGGCCATGTAAAAAAAGAGACATCAATAAAAATTATTTAAAAAGCATTTTATAAATGTTAGCTATTATTGCCGAACCACGGAATCTGATTCATTCTTTTTATAACTGCTATTCATGCAGCATCTAAATTTACTAGATTGTCTATCTTAACTGACCTATGGGGCCAAGGCCAACTTACTACATTCCAGGCTCTTGCAATGGCTTCTCAGATTCAGAAGATCCAGTCAGTGTAGGTATCTGAGAAGTGATTACTTTTGGAGAAATACTTTAGATCAGACTGTAGGCAGTTGGAAATAGTACTGAAGCATTGGAAGAGTTGACTGCACAACTATAAAATTAAATTTTTAGGGTGTGAGGTTATTAGTAAGTAGAGACTTTTAGGTTTCAGGAGACAATAGGCTCTTAAGCCATATAGACTACATGCTTCAATGTAGAGTCTTTTTTTGGGGGGGGGGTGTATAATCAGTTCAGCACTGTATTTAAAGTTAGAATAGAAATTATTTAAATTAGCATTAGGTAAGGAAAAACAAACATTTTAAGCTTTATACTTGAAGTTTTAAAAAATAAATACCTTTATGGTATCATTCTTATTGACCCTTTCCAAAGCATTTATTCCATTTAATTACTGAGATTTTGAATAAATTGCACTTGCATTTAGGAAGATTATATTACCTGTTACCCAGATTCACTATACACCAATGTGGTGTCTTTTAGGCAAGAAAGTATAAAATGTATTAAAAAGATCACCACTGAAAAAAAAATTAAAATGAAAAGTTTGGAATTTAATGATAACTATGTGATCCAGAAAACTCATTAAGAATGAACCATTCCTTAAATGTTAAAGATACATGAGGTTACAGTGTATTCAGGTAAGTTTTGAAGATCAAAGGCATTGAAAGTGTGAGCAAGAAAGGGGCCCCAAATCCAAAGAGACAAGTCAGAATAGGAAGAGATGAGAAATCTAGACAATAAGAACTTAGCAAAGAATTTGGGAAACAGAAGTCAAATGTTAGATAGTATGGCATAGTGGAAAGACTACTAGCACCAACCACTGAGTGTTTGAGTGTTCAAATTCTGCCACTTCACATAAAAAGTCAGAAAAAACCATGTCTTCCCAAAGCCTCACTTTTCACTATAGAAAAAAGGGGCTACTCTTGCTTATACTGTCTGACTCACAGGGTTCCTAAGGAGAAGTATATACAAATAAGAATTTAGGCAAAGGGTCTGGATAACATGTTTGGGGTCATAACCACAGCTTTCTATCTGAGACAGTTTTTTTTAAAATAAAAAATACACTGAAAGTAATTAAGAGTTAATTAAAGGGGATTCTTTTTTAAAAGGAAGGCAAACCCCAATCTTAATATACCTAACTTAGGTTGTATAGGTAGAAGCAAATAATGGAGAACAATTAATCTGAAATTAACATTTTTTTTCACTTTACTGAGAGACTCCTTTTTCATATGTGATTATGACAAACTATTTGATAAATCTTTTCACACAGTGCTTGGAGGTATAACTACAGGAAGTTCCTTGCTGGACTGGTGGTCAATTATTCTTGACAGAAATTAACTTAGAAGGAGGTATTAATGTAATTAATCAATTGGTAGAGAACTGTCTTTTTCCACTGTACAATATCTTACAACCTGGAGGAGGGAAACAATAGCACAATAAATTAGGAACGAGGTTTCCTAAATAAGTGCTGTCACCTTAAACAAGCCAACTCGAGGAAGCAAGTGCCCAGAACACAAAGTGAGGAAAGGATAGAATGGTATGCCTAGGAGCCATGAGAAAAGAAAACAGAAAATGAAAATCCTGGTCATAAGAGCTTGGGTAGAAAAAGAATACGATTACTCAATGAAGAATGGAAAAGAGAAAATTATTTCATGATACACCATATTCTTGTTTTTTGGATCTACAAAAGAAAAATGTTGCTCAGAGGCTCACTAATCTCATGGAGCCAAGCCTTGGGTGATAGGCACAGAAGTGAAGCAAAACTCATGAAAAGTTAAGTTACATTTTTGACTAGAAATGCCTAGAGGTTAGTCACACATGGAATAGAACCCATTTTTAAAACCACAGGGAAATGAGATGATAGTGTAGCAGGAAGACAAATTTAAGTTCAGTATAAGGAAAAACTTCATAAAAATTATAGATATTCAAAAGTGTGATGGCCTGCCCTGGGAGTTGGTGGGTTTTTCCTTAATAGAAGCTTTTAAATGAAAGTTGAAAAACAACTTTTGGAGATGCTATAGAAAGAATTCTTTAGACAGATGGTTGGTGAGGTGAAAATCCTAGCCAAAAAGTTGGAATGAGGATTCAGTGGCAATCACTGTGGGAGCTAGGATAAATGGAGGAATAAATGAAGAAAGTACTATAACTGCAAGAGTGTTTGTGAGCAAATGAATATGGAATAAGTGTGTGTATTGTGGATAGGGTGGTAGTGAGAGGAAAAGAGAGCACTTTTCCATCAATGACTAGGATGCTGGTCTGAGAAGAGAATAAAAATGAGAAAAGTGGCTAGATCACATTTAGGAACAAGTGCAGTGTTTTCAATGATCCCATTTTGAAGCCTGCTGAGAAAACACAGTTTTAAAAATCCCATCTCCTTAAGTTATTTCCATAAGTGGTCTTTTTGTATTCAGATCACTGAACAGTTAGAACAAAGGTTAAGCTCAACAAAAGGACTCTGAACAACACAGGATTTTATATTTTATCTTGGAGGTGATAGGAAACCTATGGAGTTTATTGAGGAGAGGGGTGACATGGTTGGATATATGCTTTAGGAAGATCACTTTGGTAGTTGAGCGGAGGAAAAGAATGAAGCGGGGAGAGCCTTGTGGTAGACAGACCAACCAGTAGGCTATGGCAATAGTTCAGGTATGAGAAAATGAGGCCTCAATTAGGGTAGTAGCAGTATCAGAGGAAAGAGGGGAACAGATCTCAAAGATGTTACATATGTAAAATTGACAGGCCTTGGCAACACACTGGATAGAGGACTGTGAGAATGAGGAAATGAGGATGTTCAAGGTACAAGCCTGGAGAGGGGGCGGTGCCCCTGACAATAATAGAGAGGTATGGAAGGAGGGAGGTTGGGGGTGGGGAGGAGATACCGAGTTCAGTTTTGGCTGTGTTGAGTTTAAGACGTCTATATAGCAGCACTTCTTAAACTGTGGGCAGTGGCCCCAACAGTAAAAGGTTTCTGAACACACAATGACAAAAAATTAATTAAAAAACAAAGGCATAATGAATCCGAGGTGTTTCTGGCAGTGCTCGCCTGTGCTGCATCCTGCAACTTCATAGCAGCCTTGGTTCTGAACACAAAGCATGTGCACTTTGCAATGTGCATGTCCTCAGGCCGCAAAATACCAACAAATGCTGCCAAAACTGAAAAGGTTTCACAAGCAGAAAAAGTTTAAAAAGCCATGGTCTGGAGGACATTCAGTTCAAGACTTCTAATACGCAGTTAGAGATGCAAAACTAGAGGTCAACAGAGAGGTCAGGGCTAGATAAATAGTTGTGAGAATCTTCAGCACTGAGATGATAACTCAATCAACGAGAGCAGCATGAGATCATCAAGTAAAATTGTATAGAGGGAGAAGAGAAGAGCATCTAGGACAGAGCCCTGTGGTATAATCATGGTTAGTGACGGTGGCCCTGAGGAAGAACCAGCAGTCAGATAAGAAGATAAGAACCAGTAGTCAAGAGAAATGTCCTGAAAACCTAGAGAAGAGAGTATGAAGGAGAAGAGGGTATTAACAATATCAAAGACCACAGAGAGATAAGAGGATGAGGAGTGAGAAAAGGTCATTAGATATGGCATTAAGAGATCACTGGTCAACTTTGTAGAGAGCAATTTATATTGAAAGATGAGGTCAGAAGGCAAACTATGTAGAGTTAAGAGAGTAAGAGGAGAAGAGTGGAAGTACTTTGCTGAACTGCTTTCTCTCTTCTTAAAATGATAGCTAATAATAATATCTAGGATTTACATAATGCTTTAAAATTTCCAAAATGCTTTATAACTTTTATCTTCTTTGGCTCTTACAAGAACCTTGGGAGGTAGGCACTATTATTATCTACATTTTATAGCTGAGGAAACAGGCAAACAGTGGTCAAGTGACTTGCCCAATGTCACAGAGCTAGTATCTATCTGAAGCTAAATTTGGACTCAGGCCCCTCCCTGATTCCAGGTTCACCTTGCTTTATTATATGAGATGGTTTGCTGTGTGTGAGAAGTTAAGAAATGAAGGTTTTTTTAATATATGTATGAATACAAATTTTATAAATGAAAACCTTAAAGCAAATGTTAACATATCAAGAGTGCAATGCTATTTTAAATATGCATCTTCCAAAGAAATGCTCTTTTATAAGATGTGTCATTAATCACCTTATGCTACATCCATTTAAGTTAAAAATTGAAAAATGATTGCCTTAGTGATCTTTCCTTCCTTCTTGGAATTGCCCAGGTTCCTTGAGCTAAAAATGTTTTCTCTCCAGAGACTTCATATATTTTTACTGGGGCAATCTGGGTCTTTGCTTTGCTTCCATCATATTTTACTTTGTACCACTTATTACTAGGTAATTCTTATTTTTCCCCCTATTAGATTGTAAACTCCTTTAGGTAAGGTTTGTAAAATTATTTTACCTATGTATCCCCAATGTCTAGTACAGCCAGTACCTTATACAAAGATGACATTTAAGAAATGTTTGTTTAATTGTTAAATTGCCTATTTTAATTTTGTATTGTATTTACTTAAACATATTTCTCTTTATTGGACTATAAATAAACTCCTTGGGGACAGGACTTCTTATTTCTCACCCTTGCCCACAGTAGGAAGTCAGAGATGATCTGCTGAAATGGATTTTTTGACAACTACAGTAGGGATAGGTTGTGAGGTCTTTAAAAGGAATATAAACCACACTCAGGTCTCATTCCCACTTCTTGTATTACTAAGAGTTTGTGTTTTTATTGAGAGACATATTTTGAATAAAATAAAGCTAGCTGTGACTATAGTAAAGGCTATATGGGGGAAATTATTTTGCTAATTGTGAATGCATTCCTGCAGTCAGGGAGTCATGATATTAACTAGAATCCAAAAAAAGGATTTGAGGATTAGTACTACTAATGGAAATGTATTTATTTATTTTTTTTTATTATCAGTCAAGCAAAGGGTTTACAATAGATGACCTCTGAGGTCACATCTAGTTTTAACTCTATGTTCATAAAAAGATCAATAAAACTCCCTTTCCTTCAGTTTTTGGCTACATTATTGTAAACAAAAACTTGTGACACTTACAACATATGGTTATGGTAGCAAAAGCAAAAGTTTATATTGTCTCAGGATGTTCTAACAGTTTTTTTCCTAAAAAGAAACTTTCTGAATTTTGAAATGTTTGTAGAAATTTTAGAAAACATATCTAAACAGGAGATTGAATTTTGTTGTTGTTGTCATTTCAGTCGTGTCCAACTCTTTATGACCCCATTTGGGGTTTTCTTGGCAAAGTGGTTTTCATTTTCTTCTCTAGCTCACTTTACATATGAGAAAACGAAGGTAAATAGGGTTAAGTGATTTGACCAGCATCACACAACTAGTAAGCGTTTGAGGTCATATTTGAATTCAGAAGATGAGTCATCCTGACTCTACGTCTTTGTAATGGTTATGGGATTTGAAGATCTTCCATACCCCTTCAACTTGCTGACATAGGAGGAAGGGGTGGGGCAAGAGGAAGCCAGAGCTGACCTAGAGCCAGTGTGGTGACTGGAAGCAGAGGCGGCAGCTGTGGTACTCCTTTTTTTTTAAGCCAGCCTGAATTTCTGCTAAGGACTCCTGCTGAGGACTGCTGGGGACAGGAGCTATGGCGGGGCTGGAGCTGCTGGGAGCGAGCTCTGTGGACGCTGAGCAGTTGCCATGAGTGAGGAGAGGGGGATCTTCATCTGAGGGAGCCTGTTCTGTTTTGAAGTCTTGAGAATGTGGGTGTTTACTGCATTAACTACGTGTGATGGCTTTGACTTTCTAGTTTTGGGACTCAGTTTTCTGGTATCTGAATAAATGTTCTAGCTATGTCCCCAATGTAGAGAACCTGCTACATTTTGTGATTAATAACCATATCAGCATATTTATAGTTACTGTAAGCATTGTGAATGCTGCATTGTTGATATAGCTTAGCACTCCATCTGTACTATCTGGCTGCCCAGTACTTAGAATACCTATCCAAAAAAAAAAAAAAGAATCTTTTTGCTTGGACAAGCTTAAATCCCTTATTTCTTTTGTGAAATAATTTAGGAGAAACATTAACACCAACCTTCTTGTGCATACAGTTTTACTTTATGCCTTCATCTACTAATCCTAATATTGGGCATGAAAATTTCACTACCACCTCAACAACAGTAAGAGCGGGCAAGCAGGCATTTTAGTTTAGGGGAGTCTAGGTTTCACTGGCATAGAGATATCTGTCAAAAAAACAAACCCCAAACTTCTTTCACCAATGCAGATCAGCAGGTTTTTTGTTTTTTTTGTTTTTGTTTTTTTTTTTTTGCCACTATTCTCTCTAGTTTAGAGAATTACCTAGGGGCTTTAAGAGTTAGGTAAAGTGTCCAGGGTCACAAAGCTATTATGTGCCAAAGGTAGAACTTGATTCCAAGTCTTCTTTGACTCCAATGTTTGCTCTTTGGCCTCTATGTTAGCCATCTTCCCATTAATTTTCTAAAAATTATCCATACTCTGTGAAAATTATGAAGAAGAGGTACAGGTTTTATGGTGCCACTATATATCTACTCAACATGTAATGTTCAGTCAAATCCAATCAAAATAGATGGTGTTCTGAAGTTACCTATCATCCTGTGACTTGAAAAGGTTTTTTTTTAAATTTTAATCATGTTATTTAACACAAAGCACTGACTAAAATTAAATTTCTCATTAAATCTATTCATCACTTTTTTTTTGCAGAGACTCTACCATGCTCTAACAAAAATGACCACAAAAACCAATTATTTAAACATGAATTTGGCAGACTGCCACTATGCAATTAAAAAGAAGCTGCTTAGGAAGGAATATAAATTTGCTGTCAGCTCTTTAGTAATTAAGCCCAAGTTCCTGATTCTGGGCTCCAGCTGTTATTTTATGACATGAAGAAGGGGGGAAATCCCCAGCAAAAGTCTGAAAAAATATTCTAACACTTGGCAAAAGGCACAACACTGTGTAAGAACTGCATTTTTGCCTTTCTTTGTATTCCCAGAGCTTAGCTCTGTTGATGGCACACAGTAGGTCCTAATAAATTCTTGATTTTGAAAAAAGTAGAGGAAACATACAAAAAATATAATTAAAAATATTTAGAAAGAACAATGACATTCAAAAAGGAATAAATGCAATTCTTTAATTGCAGTAAAACCTTAATATAACTATAGGCAAGATGCCAAATTAATAAGTTTGAAAGGACATAATAAGAGATCATTGCCAAACTTTATGAAAATGGAAGCATAATGTTGTTCTACACAGAAATGATAAGTTTTTCAAACTGCTGTGATGGTGAATTTGGTGTGTGTGTGTGTGTGTGTGTGTGTGACTGTATATATGCAAACAGAAAATATATGTTGCAAGTCAACTGCCAAATTACCCTCTCCTCAGCAGAAGTTTCCTGCAAATTTTATATATATATGTGTGTGTGTATATATATATATATATATATATATATATATATATATATATATATATATATATATATATACACATATATATAGATACCCTTTCTATGTTTATATGTATGTATGTACATACAGAAAGAATATACTTCTTGTTGTTCAAGGAATTTAAATATTGACCAATTATGAATATTGTGAATTGTAACATCTAAACTAAGTTGCTGATAGAGTGATTAAAGTATTTTTGATGCTTTATAGATGCTTATAAAGGTAATCTAGCTTGGGGCAGCTAGTTTAGGTGCATAATGAATAGAGCACCAGCCCTGGAGTCAGGAGGACCTGAGTTTAAATCCGGCCTCAGACACTTAACAGTTACTAGCTGTGTGACCTCAGGCAAGTCACTTAACCCCAATTGCCTTTTCCCTCCAAAAAGCAAAAAAGAAAAACGGCAATTTAGCTTTATGGAGTTATGGAGGCCTCATGGCTTAGTGATTAAAGTACCTGCCTAGTAAGTAGAATATACTGGGTTCAAATCCCAGAGTGGCCTCAACCTTTTTGAAGGTAGTCAGGTGGCTCAGTGGAAAGAATGCTGGGCCTGGAGTCAAGAAGACCTGAATTCAAATGTGACCCCAGACATTGACTAGTTGTGTGATCCTGGGCAAGTGATTTAACCTCTGTTTGTCTTAATTTACCAGAAAAGGAAATAGCAAATCACTCCAGTATCTTAGTCAAGAAAAACCCATGAAGAATACTGGCGTGCTATGGGGTCATGAAGAAGAGTTGGACACAACTGAATGATTGAATAACAAAACTCTTAAGTGAAGGTGACATAAAGAACATGTGAATTTCCTATCTTATCAACCTCACCTTGGATAAAAATATGAGAATCCCATTCAGATAACTGTTGTTATTCAGTGGTTTCAGTTGTGTCCAAGTCTTTTGTGACCTCACTTGGGGTTTCATTGGCAGAGAAGAGGGGTAGCTTGCCATTTCCTTCTCCAGTTCATTTTATAGATGAGGATACTGAAGTACACAGGGTTAAGTGACTTGCGTAGGGTCACACAACTTATACTAGAAAGATAAGTTTTTCCTGACTCTGGAAGGTCCTGCACTCTATTCACTGTGCTACTTAAGATGCCCATCCAAATAGTACAGCCCATCAAAAACCTAGATTTTGCATCTCCTTGCATAAACCTAATATCCTGTGTACCACAGCTACAATATTCCTACCTTCACCTTTCTTCTACTAACGATAGTTTATTAGCGATAGTTCAGAAGCATGGCTAGAAAACAAGAGATTCCAAAAACTAAAGCTGAAATTGTTCAGCACAAATATGTACTGCAAACCTCCTTACTAAAACACCAACATGTTATTTTGGAAATGAGGTCAAGTTTTGTTAAAACTATTTAACATAACACAAGAAACCAAATATAGGTAAATTTTCATTGGAAATAGCAGGAAAATAACAGTATCTTGCTAAAACTAGATTTAACATTAAAGTATGTATTGGTAATTTTTTCGTGATATGTATTTTTGAAAGAATTTGTACCATCATCATCATTTCAAGATTAATGTAAGATATGATCCAGGGCAAGAAAATAGCTTTATTAAAACAAAATGGATTTTTAAATGAAACTCTTTAAGAACATCACCCCTATCATAAACTCATGCTCCATTCACTGTCAAGTCCCTCCCCGCCCGCCCCCCCCCAATATTTATAGTACAAACAAAACTGTGCTTGGAATATCAGAACTCTCATTTCCCTTACTTGCTAATCTTTTTTCTCATTTCAAAATGCTTTGATAATGACAGTGAGACCATACCCCTTTCCAACTCCATTACTGGCTGTCCCTTATCTCCTTATTGAGTTCAAGTCTATCAGCCTTATTCAGTTCAAACTCTACTACAGAGAGCACAACTCCAAAGGACTGAACATGCTGTTCTGAATGCCAAATACACATTTTCCTAAAAGGCTTATTTTTAAGGATATAACACACAAGGCAAGCACTCACATAGAGGTCAGAAAAAGTGATACAAGGACACTCTCAAGGTCTCTCTGAAGACCTTTAGAATCAATTATGATATATGGGAGCCACTGGCACAGAAGCACTAAGCAAGGTGTATCTGCATCAAAGAAGGTACTGTGCTCTATGAACAAAGCAGAATTGCGGTAGTTCAAAATAAATGTGAGATGTGCAAATTTAGAGACATCTCCACTTAAAATGTTCATATGGACTATTTGTGCCTGACTCGTGGTAGAGCCTTCCTATTGGCGTGATCATATTGGTGTGATCATTCACCATCAGACACACTGTACCTTGACTCCAACACAGAGATGTCATTTTGGTCCTCTTCATGCATGAAGGACAATATAACCAAGTCATTCTTAACCTTGCCCCTGAGAACGCTGCTCCATACTTAATCAAATCAAACCCATATTAAACATAAAGTTATACAAAGAAAGGTGGATTATTAAAGAGATGTAGACTGAATTTTTATTTAAATTACAATACTAAAAAAGAGGTTAAAAAATGTAAAAGCATGTCACATATACCCACAAGATACATTTTCATTCTGAACAAGTTATCTAAGTATAACTATACTGTACCTCATCAAATTCTTCGGTCATTTTTCTGATGATTTCTGCATTCTGCATATTCCTGAACATCTCAATTCTTACAGTACCTACAAAGAGACATTTATAATTATTTCAATATAGTAAGATGAATATTAAGTGAAATTTAAAATTACAAACTGCTATGATACTAAATTTAATATTAGCTTTAAAATGTAATCGTGAGTTTCTAAGTGATACATTTTTAATTCATCAAAAAGTACTGTTGGAAATTTATACCATTTGAGAATTTTATTTTTAAAATAATCATGCCAGCTCAATTTTGAGAGATTCTTTATTTTAACACCTGATATGCCAGATAATATAAATATATCAAAGAAACAAAAAGTATTTAATCTGTTTTTAAGTTCCAAGAAAGAAGACTGCATTTTTCTTAGAAGACTTTTCCATTATTCCTTAACACCAAAACACCTCATGTTTAACCACTGTCTGTTAGAGTAACTTTAGCACTTTTAGTCTAGTATTGTTTTCCACAAAGATGAATGACCAGAATCTTCTTTATGATAATCTTTTAAAAAAAGTTGACTTCATATGTTTATCATATAATTTCATTTTTATCACATATATGAATAATCAGTTGTAAATTACAACAGAAATAAAGATCACCTCATCTTCCCTTACTCTAAGAATAAGCATACTTGGAGTGAGAGAACCCAAGAATTCTTTAGTGAGAATCTACTTACAAATAATTACATAAGGAAATCTAAAGAATTTTCATAAAAGCCAGGAAAACTTGATAATTAAAAAGGGTATAATAGGCTAAAGAAATTTAAGATTAAATTCTAAACCTTAATTTAAAGTTCTATGATCAATACTATTCTGCATTTTGGTAGTGAGGAAGATATGTCATTTTATAGGAATAGAAAGTTTCAATTACATCATACCATATATCCTGCACAGAGGAGACACTGAATAAAGTTTATTTTTTTAATGTGACTGATAAGAGAATTCTGTTCAATTTAATTTTAAACAGTAAGGAACAATTAGGTGCTAAGCATTATGAATATGATGAAAAAAATGACAACAGTTCCCACTATTAAGACCTTATGTTCCACTGAGGGAAAATGTTATGTACACAGATGAGTGAATACAAAAAAATGCGTTGGGTGACTACAAAGCTTTCAGGTCACAGGATCAGAAAGATATGGGGCCAGATTCTGCTTCTAAGACAACATGACTGTTTAACCATGGCAAGAAGCCTCTCGAACCCCCAGGAAACTGTTTGCAACTACAAATTGAGGAATAATTGCAGAATTGAATTTGTAGAGGGAGTTTTCTCACTAGCAGTTCCATGAAATAACTTTGTTAAAAAAAACAAAACAAAACCAAAAGCTGCCATACTCTGACATACTCCTCTGATGGGGGCATGGGCAGTGGGAAGAAGTTTCTATGCATGGAGGAATCAAAAAGGTTTCTTCTATGAGGCAGAGAGAGCCTTGATGGGAGATGGGGATTCTAAAGAGGTGGAAGTGACAATGGAGAACATTCCCGACAGGGGGAATAGCTTATAAAGAGTAACAGTACAGGGAACGTCATGCTTCACTGAGAAAAAGCAAGTTCAGCGAGAATGCAGAACACATGAGGGTAATAATCGCCATGGGAAAACAGGTGGTAGCCTGAACGTAAATGGCTCTAAGTGCTGAACAGGAGTTTATCTTTTATCCAATGGGCAATAAGAAGCCACTAAAACTTTTTTGAGCAAGGGTCAAACCTGACCATTAGGAATACCAATTTGGCAGCTACTTGGAGGGTGGATGGAACAGGAGAAGGACTGGTGGAAGAAGGATCAAGTAGGATACCACAGAGGGCTAGGCCAGAAGTGATAATAGCCTGAATTAGTGTGGTTGTGTTATTATTAGAGGGTATGTCATTGGATATCTTAGAGGCATCTCAAATTCAACAGATCCAAAACATAATGAATTTGTTTGTGAATTGTGAATTCAAAACGCACTCTTCTGATTATTCTTATTTCTGTCCACGGCACCACCATCCTTCCTGTCAACACAGGTTCTCAACCTTGGAGTCATCCTCAGCTCCTCATTCTCTCACTACCAAATCCAGGTGCCATGCCTCCTATCTCTACTTCAATAATACCTTTCCGTAGCAGTTCCCTTCTACTCCATTCACATAATCACCTTTCAAGTGCAACTGGTCTTGTCAACCCCAAAGCCTCCCGATTCCCCTAGTACATCTTCCACACAACTGCCAAAGTAATTTTTTTTCAAAGTAAATTCAAAGTGAAAGTTTTTAAAGCTGCTAAGTCTTACCATATCATTCTCTTATCTCTCTAGGGTCCAGGGTCTGCCTATTACCTCTAGGATGAAATATAAACTCTTCTTTTTGATGATTAAAGTCCTTCAAAAACTGATCTTCACCTACCTTTCCAGGCTTATTAGCCTTAATTCATTCTGCCATTCAGCCAAAATGGGTTTCTTGTGCTTCTGCACATGGCAGTCCATTTTCAATCTCTTTAGCCTGATGAGCTGCTTTTATACCTAGAATATGCTTCCTTGCTTTTGACTTTTAGAGCAGGAACCTTTAACTTCTATCACAGTGAAGCTCATGTGCCAACTCCCACCTGGACCCTTTCTAGAACCTCTCAGTTGCTAGCGTTCCCCCTCCAATAAAATTAGTGTGCATTTATTTTGTATATATTGCCTATCTACTTATATTTGTATGTATATTATTTCCTTGAATAGAATTTAAGCCCCTTGAAGGCACAGACTTTCATTTTATACTTTGAATCCCTATGCTTAAGACTGGCACACTATAAGCATTTAGTAAATTTTTGCTGACAAAATCTCTAGAGAGAAGAGTATGAAAAATAGTAACAATAGAATAGTAAAGATTTGTCAAGTTCTCTTTTTGGACACATTGAGTTTGAGATATCTCTGGGACATCTGGATGAAGATGCCTGGCTGGCAACTGGTAATGCAAAACTGGAGCGCTGCAAAAAGAAGAGTGCTGAACAAGTAAACTTCAGAACAATGCGTCAATTAGAACAGAGAAGATAACTGAACTCAGGGGAATTGATTGCGGAAAAGGGGAGTTGTCAGGAAATGCGAGCAGAATGTGAGTAGGTTAGTTCAGATGAAACCAAGGGAAGAGAAAGTTTTAAGAAAGAAAGTGTGGTCAGTACTTTGATGAAATCCAATAGAAACACTACATTAAAAAAAATCCAAGATTGGAAAAACTACAATCACATCCAATATATTCTTTCAAATCTTGACAAAATAGTTATGTATACAAAAGAGAAAATTGTATATTATGTCTTATAAGACAAAATCAGCTATGAGAATTAAGTTTATTTTAAAATGACATTTGCTAGCTGTTCCTATAATATCCACACCTGAGATTTTAAAATTACATAAGAACTTCATAGTAACCCTATGTCAGAGAGATTTCAATTCAAGCAAGCTAAAGGTAAAAAGTGCTGGTTCTGAAAGAATGAATAAATGAGATGGATCACTCCTCCTCCCCCCCCCCCCCCCGCCCTTTCCTGGCTGCCACATTCCAGACAATTCACATGATCATAGATCTAGTGCTAGAAGGGACTTAAGAGTCCATACAGTCC
>CM053582.1:225263211-225284429 GCA_028627135.1 Pseudochirops cupreus
CATGGAACTGCAAATCTCAAATACGCACAGCTTGCTTTTCAAGTTCTGATAAATTTGGTATGTAACTTTCATAACTGTTCTGCTTATCTATTATCTCTTCTGACTTTCCTTCTGGGTTCTTCTGTTAACTTAAAAAAAAATGCTCCAGTGACCCTCTTTTCTTCTTTCTTGAAGGGAAATCCTATTTCTAGTCCACATTGAAAAACAGGAACAAAAAGACCTAACAAATAGGCAATGTCAAGCAAAACAAATTCCAACACTGTCTTAAAAGCATGTTTTAAAATTAAGTCTTAGCCTATCACAGCCATGTCAGAAGGCAGTGAGAATAGCATGCTTCATTATTGGTTCTTCAGAAACCTGCCAAATGTCTTATTTTACAAATGAGGAAACTGAGGCTAATTTGCATAAGCTCACACAAGGAAGGATTTGAACACAGGTACTTTTCTGACTTCAGAGACAATGCTCCTTCTATTTTACCATGTACTATAATGTTCAATTATGAAACTAATCTCAAAATTATATTTTGATCTATAAACCAGACTTCTTGTTCACATCCTAAAAGGGGTTATGAAAAACCCTTTCACAAAGGGTTTTTCATAAAAGTTTTATATAAAATGAATTTCAACTACTGTCAAATATTATTTGTATCCCTTGTGTAAGTAAAATTTTAAATGCAGGGATAGGTAGATTAATGAATCAAAAAACACTTATTAGGCACATATTATATACTGTATGCCAGGCACTCTCGTAAGCACTAGGGATACAAAGAAAAGTAAAAACAATCCTTGTCCTCAAGGAGTTTATATTTTAATGGGAGAAACATATAAATAATTAGGTAATATAAGTCATGAAGTAAATTGGGGGTAATCTCAGAGTGCAAGTTGCTAGCAGCTGGGGAGAAGCCTAGGCATGGCATGTGGAAGAAGGACTGTATAAATACAGTCTTGAATCTTGGTTATAAAGCAAAATCCACACATAAAGCCAGAGGTTTTCTATTGATTTCAATAAAAAATTGGATGAGTCTCTTGAGAATAAATTATGAGACAGTGTTTAGAGAATATTTTGAAGATTAACAGAATTTAATTACAGAACTTGATTTAAAGATTATGGATACAGATCTACCAGGGAGTTCAGAAGCTACCTGAACATGCACATTTTACAAATTACCAGTGACACTGCTGCTGAACTTCAGAGAACCAGAAACAGGAGGGATGGGGCATGTGGAAATAATATTAGAAGAATGTGACTACAGAGTGAAATTAGGGATAAAACTCAGGGGAGGATGACCAGGAGTGATATTGTGGACAGGGGGATGAGATGAAAGATGTTAATAAGGGAAGAAGATTGATTTCAGGGAACCTGAGTGGGGGAAAGGGAATAGAAAACAAGGTCAGCTAATCTTGAAGAGAAGCTGGTTTCTCTTTGGACTCTCATAAAGTTGTATATGGTGGCTGATGGAGACATTAATGGTAGAAAGTCCCAATGGGATAGAGACATTGTTCTGCTATGTTTATTTCCCTATGGTGGCCCAAATAGCTAAGATTAAGGCTAACAATTTTGAAGTAGCTGGTGAGTACTGGATAGTGCACTGGGCCTAGAGTTATGAAATCTTGAGTTCAAATTGAGCCTCAAACACTTACCAACTGTGTGAACCTGGGCAAGTCACTTACATCTTTCTTTGTCTGCATTCCCTCAACTGTAAAATGAGGAGAATAACATCCCATCCCTCTAAAGGCTGTTGTGAGGTTCAATGACACGATATTTACAAAAAGCCCTTTGCCTCTGACTGGCAAGTAGCAGGCAGTTGTATAAATGCATCTTCCTTTCTCTTTTCCTAATAAGGGTGGAAAGAGTAAGAGGAATATAGCAAGTAGTGGACAGGGGAGACCAACTGGTTCCTCTTCCATCTTCACCTCTCTTGAGTCCTTACTAACATTTTTCACACCTGCATCGATTGTGGGTGTGCCACGGGGAAAGGATGCCAGGAACTGCATCAGTGGCAAACTGCGGCCAAGTGGTACTGTTCAGTTATAGCAATAATTTAAAATTTCAATTAAGCCCATGTGTATATAGTTTACTATTAAACCCTTAACGCCGAAGTGTGAAACTCTGGGTTGCTATATATCAAACAATTGTTGTAAATGGAGAGCAACACACTTAAGAATGTGGTATAAGCATTAAAGATTGGCAAGTGAATACAGAACTGACACAATTTCTAAATATGTTTGTGATGGAGCAGGTGGAGCATGCTCTAAAATATGTCTTCCCAGTTAGGTTTCAGTAGCTGCTTATCTTGGGTAACTTTCTAATGCCAAGTGGGAAAACAGTGATGGGGCCAGGACAACAGTGCCATTGTTAAGAGTGACTTCTTTAATTCTTTTTTCTTTTTGTAGGGGGGAAGGCAGGGCAATGGGAGTTAAGTGACTTGTCTAAGATCACACAGCTAGTAAGTGTGTCAAGTGTCTGAGGTCAAATTTGAACTCAGGTCCTCTTGACTCCAGGGCTGGGGCTCTATTCACTGCGCTGCCTAGCTGCCCCAAGGGTAACTTCTATTCTGAGACTTCTTAGTGACTGGTAAGGTACTCATGCATTTAGAGAAGAATACTTGGATTTGGAGTTACTGAAACAAATACGAATGGCTGGAGTAGGAGAATGAGGACAATGTAATTACTGTCACAGAAGGTAAAGAAAGATGGAATTTCTAGAAGAAAGGGTTGGTCAATAGTGTTCAACATTGTAGAAAAGTCAAGGAGGACTTAAAACTGAAGAAAAGTCACTGGGTCTGGTAATTACCTTTGAATTAAATACAGGGGAGGTGTCAGAAACTCAACTGGAAGACACTGAGTTATTATCATATAGGAGGTATAATAAAGATGTATGTAAAGATGTAACTGTCAGGAATCAGGAGGCAAGAATTGGTATATTATTGTACCACTAACAAGCAATATGCCCCTGAGCAAGTAATTTTTACCTTCCATTGCCTCATTTCCCTCATCAGTTAAAAAAAAAAAACCAACGGGGCTGAACCAGGCAATACCTAATGTCTTTGTCTTATACATCTGTAAAACACTGTGAAAACAGGAAATGGGACAGTAGGTTTAAGTTATAATGAAACTACTCATTATAAAAGTTTGTAGTCCTCTGAAACAAAAGACAGTATATTCTTAAATCACTTTATTTACTCTTATGCCCCAGTTGACCATTTATTTCTGTACCACGGTTTACAATGCTCTTTGGTCTTTCCTCCCCCTTTTATTCATTAGGCTTTGTTTTTGTTTTAAATAATATCTAATCAAGGCTCTTCCTTGAATATGAAGAAGTCTGACTTCAAATTATCAATCAATTTAAAATGTTAGAAATGATTCATCAAAGGCTTCCATCTTTAAATGGTGACCATCTACAACATTCAATTCATCAAATAATATATTTATGACATAAATGTACTTCCAAAGGGAAACAGTATGATAAAATTCATCAAAATGACATATACTCAACTTTTCAGAAACACATACACACAAAATAAAGCAATATGTAAGATGTTTTTACAGATCATTTACATTTTATTTTGACATTCTTATTTTATTTCATGTACAAATCTATTTCAGAGTATAAACCCCTAAAAGGCAGTGAGACTATAACTGTGGCTCTCTGTATACTAATGTGTCAGGTAGAATCTAGCACAATTAGGCACTTGATGGCTTTTGATCAAAATTCGTTGTTCTTTAGTCATTTCGGTCATGTCCAACTCTACCAGTTTTCTTAGTAAAGGTACTGCAGTGGTTGGCATTTCTTTTTTCAGCTTATTTTACAGATGAAGAAACTGAGGCAAACAGTGACTTGCTCAAGATCATACAGCTAGTGTCTGAGGCTAAATTTGAACTCATGAAGATGAGTCTTCCTGACTCTAGGCCCAGTACCACTATGCCACCCCTTTGATAAAGATAATGATGACAAAATGAGAACAACATTATCATATACGTAAAGAGGTATTAAAAGATAGCAGTAAGATACTTTTAATGTAAAAAAGCGTGAGTCGATATGATATACATATACTTTATATGTAAAGATGCTTATACAGTGCCAGTAATGATAACAGGGAGGTAAAGTTGATAATCAATGTTTCCTGAATTTACAGTGGATACTAGATAGAGATCTAGGGATACACTGATAAAATTTACTCTTTCCCATTGCTTTTCATGGAAAAATATATAGTATATTACTAAGTTTATAATATGCAAAAAGTATATTTCTTTTATGGAAAAGAAAATGATATAAACTTTAAAATTTATTCAGAATAGTTAGTTGCACACAATCTTAAAAAAAAGAAGTCCTAAGATTAAAGTCTAGTCCAGAGGTTGGCAAACTATGAACCTCAGGCCAAATGTGTCCCCTCCTTGTCCTGTTTTTTATATGGCTGGTCAGCTACTGGGTCAGATTTGGCCTGAGGGCCATGGTTTGTGGACTCCTGGTCTAGTCTAAGGAAATAAGCAGCCATAAATCTCCAGAGGAGGTAGGATTTATTGCACAGCACAAACATTCAACTGATACACGTAACTTAAGGTAAGTAAGTAGCAAACCTACTTGTCCATAAGCATACAAATGAGAATTCCAGAAAGGGTGTTGAGCTAAAAATGATATAAGATAAGTACATACTATGCTAACATTTCATTATCACCTACAGACCGCAAGTCAAGAAATACTACTCTTGAGAGCTAGATTTAATCTTTATGAACTTGAAGTATATATAATGTATGTATATATGTATGTATACACACAGTTTATTTTACAAAATTATACAAAAACGAAAAGACGTCCAAATTACTTCAAGGAATAGATAAATAAACAGTGCTGTGTAATGAAAAGAGTAATGGACTTAAAGTAGGGAAAGAACTGGGTTTCAATTTGTTTGAAATTTGAAATTAGTGGGTCTGAAAAATACCATTTAGTAGCTGTGTCACTTCACCTCAATTTCTTCATCAGTAAAGAGGCAACTGTATATAACTTGCAATTATATACTATGAGGACCAATGACACAATGGAAGTAAAGTTAGTTCCTCATACAAATGGTTCACTGGAATAAAAAAAGTAAAAGTCAGGCTTTTGGTGTTTGGATTGAATTATTTCTACACCTGAAAGATCAGTGATTTCATCAGTTTGAGTATTCCCTTTACTAAAGGAGATCACAACAGCTTAGTAGATGATTTTTAGAAACTTACAGCAAGAAATAGATTCTCCAATCCTTCTTTGTGATGAAGTGTATCTTTAATTGTAACACTGAACAACAGATATAGTCCCTACCATCTTGTACTTAAAAGCCTTTCCAGATGAATAGGAGCTACCAGTTAATATAATTTCTGCTAGCCTTGGGCTTTGAAAATCCAGCACTTTGAAAACCTACCACACCACAGTGGAGCATTAGAATAGAAAGTGAGTGGTATAGAACAAAAAAAATTAGCCCTGTATAATTATTTATTTATAGCAAAATAAAGGATTGTTATTCATAGATTTTTAAAGCTTATATTAAACAGAACCAAGATAATTTGTACTCATCAATATTCAAGATCAATAAGCACAAATAACATAGGAAGCAAAACAAACAGGTAAATTATATATTTAAAAATTCTTTGCTTTTTTGAATTACTTTTAAATTTAATGTTTGAGATATATATACATCTCTTTCTACATATGTATACACACACACATATATACACATACACATACAGCTGTGCCAATCCTGAATATTTTAACATTTCAGAAAATAGGATTCTCTAGAATTCAAGGACCAAAATTATAAACTAACCCAGTCTTCTCCACAAAGAATGTTCCATGTAACTCATACACAATCTCTTCAACAACTGGTTACTGAAAGCACTAATCAGCTTCCTTAATTTGCTAAATAATAACTTGATTCATCTTTGCATTACCATCTTTTCCTACCAACAGTTTTTCTTTCCAATTCCTTTTTGTTATCAAAAACTTCATGATGAAGGAAAAAAATTATTTCAACCACATACTTCTCTTTTCAATTCCCAGATCATTATTACAGAATTGCATAATTACAGGTAGTACCTAACATAATATATTATGCTGTAAAAGTGAATTTATAAGTTGGATGACTGGTCAAATAAGCACTCTCTCATAAAAATCGTATTATACAAGGTGGTTGACTTTTGTTCTTAACAAGGCCTAAACAATTTATAGTATTTACTGTCAATGGAATCCTATATATTATTACTTCTGTGACAAAATGCATGCTGAATTCCATTTAGGGCTGTCAGAAGCATCCTTCTTCATCACCATAACCCTAGCAATAAAATTCCTCCACATAGTGTCACCTGAAGCAAAGATGTATGTTTTCTTTCTCTGTTTTATAGTTAAGTAAATTTGATGTAATAACAGCTGACACTCTTTATATGCCAAACTGGCTTCTGAAAGGGGACTGGTTGAAATGACAATGAAATTTCCAGGGTAGAGATGAAACTTTAAAAAAATCTGAGAGCAGGGAAGTACAGAAAACTCTAACACCTGGAATAGGAAGGGATAGGAAAGACTCTAGAAGAAGCAGAATGAATGCAGATTCCCAAAACAAACTGTAGTTCAGCTACATCAGACTGTACTAGTAATTTGGTCAATAATCATGTCCTACCTATTCTATCTATTCATTCTTGGCTTTTAAAATCTTGTACTATTTATTCCTTATTAATGCATGCTTTTAAAAAATTTTATTTTTCAAAATTAAATTTTATTTTATTTTTAGATTCACACCGTCCCCCCACCTCAACTCTCATGCACTGAAAACAAAACCCTGCTAACAAACATGTATAGTCAAGCAAAACAAATTCCTGCATTGGCCATGTCCAGAAGAAAAAAAAGGTCTCAATTTTTATGCTGAGTCCCTCACCTCTCTATGAGGAAGTGGGAAGCTTGTTTCATCTCCAGTCTTCTGGAACTGTAGTTGGTCATTGTGCTGATCAGAATTCCTAAGTCTTTCAAAGTTCTTTGTCTTTACAATACTTCTGTTATTGTATAAATTGTTCTCCTAGTTCTGCTCACTTCATCTTGCATCAGTTCACATAAATCTTCCCAGGTTTCTCTGAAACCATGCTCTTCATCATTTCTTACAGCATAATAATATTCCATCACATACATATACCACAACTTGCTCAGCCATTTTCCAGTTGATCTGAATTTCACGTGTTTCTTCTAATCAATAAAAAAAGTTTGTTTTTTTTGTATAAAGGAACTACTATGGAATACATATTAGAGATAGATGCATCTACATTTCTGCATTTGGTTTCTGTACTATGTTTGTGAATGATCTTAAAATCATCAGCATTTTTACTGATAACTCTTTTGTTCTGACCTTGCATCATATTTTCTGGTTTTTCCCAATTATTCCTGACAGAAGCTAGTATCCCCTGAAATAAACTGCCTAAGGCTAGAGGTCAATAAAAATATCTTTATGGTTTTATTTTGATGAGTAAATATAAAGAAAAAAAAATCAGTCACAAAAAGTGTTTGTTTGGAAAGGAGGAAACTGTGAGCGAAGGACAAAAACAAAAATCTACCTAGAGAAAGACCCAAATAGGCCAAAAGATAGGTCAAAGGGAGCATTACCCAGGAAGTGATCAATCAGTAATCATTTATTAAATTGTTACTTCGTACTGAGCACCAGGCTTGGCAACAGTATCAACAATGGAAATTTAATAATGAAGGCCTAAATGTCAAAATTTAAAGATCATGTCTTATAAACAATTAACGACCCTATGAAAGACAATGATAATGCTGAGACAGCATACAAAAATTTCTGGGATGCTACAAAAACAGTCCTCAAAGGAAAAAAATCACAAAACACACACATATATCTTAAGAGATACATTAACAAAATAGAAAAACAAACAATGAAAATGTAACCAAAAACTCGGAAGACATACAAATAACTCAAAATAAGCACAAAAGAGCAAATCTTGAAAATTTGGAGAAGAAATTGATCAACTGGAAAAATACTAAGAAATATACCAAGAAGCTTACACTGTACCAATGGAAATGTGTATGCTAAAAAGTGACACACACAAGGGGAGTGCAAGAGGTGGCATGAGAAAGGAGTAAACTCAAGGCATGGATAACAGCCTATGTATGGGAGGCAGGAGCTATAATACTGAGGGACAGAAAATGAATTTGTCTAGATAATTAGAGGTGTGCAGGTGAATTATGAATAACAAGACTGTAAAAGGAGGCTGGAACCAGAATTTGAAGAGTTTTAAACAGAAGTCTGGGAGCTACCAATACTTCCAAATACACCTTAAGTTGGGGAAAACCAAGGCAACCATGAAAAACAATACAGAATTTACATTTCTATAGAATTTTGCAAAGAACTTGATACCACATAAATAGAAGAAAGACTTGTAGCAACCAGGACCTATTGGTTACTCCTCTGATGCATGGAGTGTCTAAGGCTCAATTCATTTTCTCTTGTATTCTGTACGTTCTTCTAAGGAGTGTGTTACAAATTTTTTGGGGGGGGGAGAGGATGGAGGGAGAACATACAAATTGTTACTCCTGCCTCACTTTAGTAAATATCCCTTTATGACACCAAACTAAGACTGGCTGACTAAATGATTTTCAACTGACAATCCTGGGGAAGCACACAAGCAGAAGCTTGACCTGACTGAATTAGAAAATTACTCCTCACCTTTCAGGTGTGTATCCTAGAAGCTGGAAAGAGAGATGTAATCAAGCTCTGGAGTCTTACTCATTTGTGTGAATTGAGATAGTCTCAGATTATGTTGATTAAATGTTATGCATAAGCAATTAAGAAAAGATAATTTCTGGTCCTTTTCCAAGGATATAAAGAGGCACGGCATTTTCTTCACTCCAAATGAAGTATAAACTTTAGGATACATATTGACATTAATTAAATTCTGTCTGTAATATTTATGCACATGTATTTCATTTATTACCTCTACTAGATTGTACAAGCATTGCTCTCATCTAAAACTTTTGTGAAATTTTAAAGCATCATAAAGGTAAATTATTAGTTTTGCCTCCTTCCACAATACTGACCAAAAAACAAGTACTCATTAAGTATTTGTTGAGAAACAAAAAAGCCTCAGTATTGTACCATTCAAAAAGTACTGCATTCAGTCAGAAAATGATTATCACAATTAGGGAGGCAGGGCTAATGGAGTTAAAAAATGGGATCACTGCTTCAACCAAAGGATATCAGTCTGTCACATGTTTTTAGGGAATGCATTTTCTTACACACCAGAACACAGCACAAGTATTCTACATGGAACTATAAATCTCCACTTCATACTTTTAGTTTTCCTCAAAAAAATGCAATCTACTTACTGCACAAGTAATTTTCAAAACCATCCACTGGTTTAAGTTTCCTTCTCGACTACCTTCTTCTCTTCTCTAAACGTCACAATGGTCCTACTTTTGGGGCATCACTACTGTTAACACTTCCTCCATCCTAGCTCCTCTCCTTCCATTAAAACCCAGAGAAAGAGGCAAAAGTAAGATGATTAATAAATGTTGGCTGACTTGCTTTTTGCAAAATCCAACTTGTTCATACTGAACACTTATTTGGATAAAATGCTGTAGTGGCTTTGCTAAGTTTTTTTTAAACATTGCATTAATAAGATTTTTATTTCTTTTTCTTGATGATTACTTGGTTTGGATATTAGGATTACATAGTGTTAAGAAATGAGTTTGATGGGAGTATTTCCTTTTGTAATTATTGAGAACAATTTTGTTAAATTTGTTATTAATTGTTATTTAAATGTTTGTTGGAATCTCACTTAGAACTCATCCTTGATTAAGGCTTCCACAACCCTTCAATATATTATTTATGGCTCGTTCTGGGATTAAGATTGCAAAAAACATGCTAATAGGACATTATATATTTCTGTAGATAATCATCCATTCCATTTAGCATAAATTTTGCTGAAACATAATTGTGAGTAATAATATTATATAATTAATTATTTTTATTTTCTCTCCTTTGGGAGTGAGTTAAAACCATGCAATTCCTTGAAAAAATTAATAGATTTATAAATGTTTAATGACCATGTGAAAAATGGACATATATATTCACCAATAATATTTTCCTCTGTCACAGAGGATGTCCCATATAACAGGCATTCCCTAGAAATGGTGAATTCCTCTATATGTTCCAGTTTTCAGATGACATCTCACCAGGGCACACAACTTTGTGAAGCCTACTAAATGAGATCCAAAATGATTAATAAAAAAGTTTATTCTAATCTCTCTCTCTCTCTCTCTCACACACACACACACACACACACACGTGCACGCATGCAGCTGGATGGACAAGTCATGAAGCTGCTTCATAAGAAAATATATCTTAGACAGACATTGCAGACTGACAAATGAGTTGGGCCCAGATCTGAATAGTGGAGCTGGGACTTAACTGTGTCGCTAAAATTGTATCATTTTTAGTGATTCCAAGCTTCTCCATTAAACAAAGACATATCTTTTTAACATGAGTATTTTATCAGTGTCATTATATGGTACAATTCATGTCATAAATATATTTCTGCAGATTCAACAGTCTCTCAAAAATTAGAGGCCAGCGTCACCCAAAAGGCGGTAAAGAAACGCAATTTTGGTATTGGTATGCTTCATTAGCAGCCAGGCATAGGTCCTAGAAATAAGGAGGCTCTAGTTCCAGTATATTCTTTCTTGATGAGGTCATATCTGCAGAGTTGTTTTCAGTTATGGATATTACCCTTTAGAAAGAACATTAATAAACTACAGATCATCTAGAGCAGGGCAGAAGCGTAAAAAGGCCTTAGGTCCATAACATATGAAAAAAGCTTGAATGAATTTGGTTATATTTAGACACAAAAAGAAATGGTTCAAATGAGATACAATAGCTATCTTCAAGCATGTGAGAGGCTGTCATGTTGACAAGATATTAGGTTTGTTCTGTTTGGCCCTAGAGAACAGAACCAATTTGAGCTTGATATAAAGAAAAATTTCTCAACAACTAGGAGTTGGAAAAAAGTAACATGGCCAGCCTTGGGAAGTGGTGGGTGTGCCCTCAATGGAAGTTTTCAAGCAGAGGCTGAATGAGCACTTACTGGGTATACTGTACTGGGGGCTCTTTTTCAAATACAGATTGGACAAGACAGCTACTAAGGTCACCAACTCTGAAATTCTGTGATTCTCATTAGCAATGAAGTATTACACAGAAGAAAAAATGGGGGGGAAAGATGAGCCAGTCATAGCGCTTGAGCGTGTAACGGATGGAAAGCTTAAATGTTTCGTTGATATTCATGCAAGGTCAAGAGACTTACAGAAATGGCTGTATTATGCTGGGTAGGCTCCTTGCAAAGATTCATAAGAGGATATGGATGAGTTACAGAAGATAAGAAGGTGTAGATAAGCCACAGTTTGTACCAATCAGAAAAGATGCCCAAATCCATGAGATGAGAGATCTTTCAAAGCATAAAAGTAGATAAGCTAGTACTAAACTTTCTAAAAAAAAAAATTGACTAGGCTTGACCCTTGATAAAAAAAAAAGTCTAGAAGGTCCTTTTAAACCATGGTTCATGAACATCATTAATAGAACCATGGTTTAAAAGGACCTTCTAGAATTCATACTCTACTAGCATGGCCTATGAAACAAAGGTCATTTCCACAAATTAGAGAGGTATCACAAAAAGCTTGGGAGGGTATTGCATTAAGTATAGCATTTTAAATATATGTGGACAGATAATTATGTGTTTGGGGTTTTTTTTGTGCTTAAGAAACTAGGCAAAAGGAAGCAAGGTAAAGTTTTAATGATCATGGCTTCTATTTGCTCTGCTTTTTACTGATATTTTATTACATCTAATAAAATACTACTAAGGTAATGAAAAACATTATAATAATGGATTAACAATTTGAATGAAAATGAATTCTAGATCAAAGCTGAAAACGTAAAATGAATATGTAATGAGGAATATAAACATAGAGCAAAAAGGTAAGAAAGAGATGTATAAGGAATCCTGGTAGTGGTTAAAATACATAGCAGGAAAAAGATAGATTGAGAAAAGGCCAATTAATAATATTAGATCCTGACACTATCCAAGGTACAGTGTGTTTGTCAATGATAGGAAGATGGTTTTATAGACAAATATTGACCTTAGAGAGGATAAGAAACAAATCCTTGAGAAGAGGACGGAAGCCACAATTTCCATTACATAGTAGATGTTTGGTGTCTGAGCCAGGATCTAACTAGTTGCATCACTAGAGATGCAAAGAATGGTTTTAAAGGTATAACAATTACTCTAGATGAGCACATTTTCAATCAGGATGAGAAACTAGTTACGTTTAATTTAATTAGTTTCAATTAAGACAACAGTGCCCAATTATTCCTAGTGTTACTGATAACAGCTTCTGAACAAACAAAATTCAATGTTCAAAATAGTCTAGAATGATCAACATATGAGATGAAAATACAGGTAAAAATATTATAATAAACATAGAATTTTAGGCTTATTTTCCAATTAAAAATTTATATTTAAATAAATTTCACTTCAGAACTTTCAACATCTTATTTCTGTAATATGTAACTAAAGCTGAACATAAATCCATTTTAACAACCTTATAACTTTTTGAATCAATAATTTACTTTAGCATAAAGATGCCACAGTAAAATTCCATGGTTTACACAACGCATGCAAATAATTTGCTATAAAAATGGAGATGGATTAGCATTCCATTTTCCACATACCAAAATAAGTTCAGTAAAAATGTACATTTAGAGACCAATAGTTTACAGTCGTTTTGTAACACTCTTTCGGCAAGATTCTGTACCTCGACATCCTGAACACTGGATAAAGAAGTTGATTAAATCCAGAAGTGCTATGTCCCTGTCCTGTTTATATGATTCAATCCAGTCATCCACCACAGACTGTCAAGAAAAAAGAAAAAAAAACACACAAAAATGAGAACCTTAGTAAAAAATGCTTTTCATAACAACAAACTTAAAGATATTATGTATGGTATTTTGTGCCAGCATGAAGGAGAAAATTATTTACCTAAAATTATTATGATGTAGGCAAATGTAATAAAGTGGTCTTTCATGTTCACAGGATAACCAAAGTGAGACAAACCCTATGTCAAAGAGCTGATCCAATAGGGAACAAAATCCCCACCTGCAAAGTACTGGTACAATTCCACATGTGGCAGATAGAGTTCAATAAAAAAAAAAACCCAATGTGAAAATGACAATAATAAAGTTAGCAAGTACTAATCTTGTCATAGTATTGTCATTAGTATCTTTGACAGTAGAAAAGGAAGGGGAAAATAAGAACCTGGATGCAATTTAAGTTTGAGTGGAAGTCTTCTTATACTTTTAGAGAAAAGAATTATAATTAATTGTTTTTTAAAATTTTCCACTTTTTGATATTTAACAAGCCCAAGTAAATCTACCAACAAAATCTTATCTCTTAAAATAGTGAAAAATAAAAATTAATGGAGATTAGATTAGTCAGCAGGAAGTATTTAATATAGTGTTATTCTTAATCAAACTGAGACTTAACATTTTCATCATTCTTCCTTATTTTAAGTTGTTCCTTTGTGAAGAAATTATACTTTTAATGACATGTTAAATGTTTATTCCAGGGGTGGGGAACCTGTGGCTTTGAGGCCACATGTGGTCCTCTAGGTCCTCAACTGGGGCCCTTTGACTGAATTCCAACTTCACAGAACAAATCCCCTTAGTAGGGATTTGTTTAAATTCCATTTTCTACATACCAAAACAAGTTTAGTAAAGTGTACATTTAGACCAACAGTGAACAGTTGTTTTATAACACTTTATGGGAAAGATTCTGTACCTCTTATAACTGTCAGGGATTTGTTCTGTGAAGTTTGGATTCAGTCAAAGGATCTCATTTGAGGACCTAAGGGGCTACATGTGGCCTCAAGCCTACAGGTTCCCCAATCCTGGTTTATTCTTATGTAAGGAGCTTGCTTAGAATGGGATAAATCCAGATGTATGACAAGACCAACCAAAATTCCTTACTGGGTATATCAACCATAAACTATAACTTCAATGAATCATATATACAAGTAATCATGAAACAATCAAGAAATTTTCAGATTATACATGTCTTAGCCAAAATATATTACTCTAAATAGCCAAAGGTCCTTTTGTTCAGTAACTTAAATTTCACAGGCTTTAATACCACTTTTACATCTGATACAGGGGAAAAATGCTCTGATTTAAGTGAATCTCAAAATTTAATATAAAGTAAGAACATTTGAGATCAGCTATGAAAATCCCTTCCAAAGAAGGAAATCGAAAGGCCAGGATCAACTGATTTATGCTAAGATCACAAAGAAAGATAACAGAAGACATGAATCCAGAACCTAGATCTAGGATGTACTGATACACTATTTGGGTAAATAGATTTTTTTAAAACCTTTAATGCAGTATCCATTCAATAACTATTTATTAAACAATTATTATGTGCATAGTGCTGTGTTCAATGTTGAGAAAAAATAATTAAGACTTGGTCTCTTGTTATCACATATCTTATAGCCTAACAGGGGTGTTCTCTCTCCCCAACCGTGTCTTTCTTTCTCCCCCTCCCCACCCATATATTTTAATTAGACTCATTTAAAAAAATTATTTTAACTCACTATAATTTAACTATATTCAATCTATTTCAATAGAACTCATTAAGATTATAACAGGTTATAAAGTACTCAAGGAAGCCTGAGGATAGAGAATTCATTTCTAACTATGGGGATAAAGTTGGGTGGACTGAAGTCTTTTTGGAAGATAAAGCATTTCAGTTGAGTCTAGATGAGTTGGATTTCAAAAGATGAATATTTGGGAGGACAGCATATTTTAAGAATAGTATGAACAGAGGTGTGTAGAGAGAAAATTGAGTAAAAGAATACCATGTAGTGTAACATATGATTTCATGTGACAAAAATATTTAAGTTGCATGGAAAAGAATTTTTAGCATTGAAAACATGTGCATTTATAAGAAGTAATACTAAGTATAAGTCACTGTATCTACCTGTGCACTGTGCACCAAAAAGATGATTTTCTTGCTTACCCCTCATCTCTTCTCTGCCTTTTGCCCAAACTATTATAGAGTTGTTCTGTCCTAACAGGTAGGGACTCATTAATGCAATGTCAAATCAAAAGAAAAGCAAGGAATGATAGATTAAGAACAACATTGGCTCTAAACTCTATTATTTCCTTTCAGTGCTACTGTAATTGGAAGATGACACAGAAATTAAGAAAATATTTCACAGAATCACAGAACCTAATGGGTAAAAGACAGGACAGAAGATCTATACCCAAATAACAGTTCTCTAAACATCCCCAACCAGTGATCATCCAGGCTTCCCTTGGAGACCTCAAGTAAGCAGAAACCCACTACCTCTTGAGGTAATACACTATACTTCAGTACAATTTTAAATGACAGAAAAATTTTTGTTCCCTAGTATTATAGATATAGATCTGGAAGGGTCCTAATAAGTCATCGAGTCTAGTCCTTATATTTAAAAGATGAGGAAAATGGTGCCAGAAAAATTATAAATACTTTGGCCAAAGTCACACAGTAAAAAAAATTAAAAAAAAATTATACACACACACACACACGTATATGGCAGAGCAAGGATTCACAGATGGGTCTTGTGACTCTAATTCCACTGAATTATTTCATGCTGCCTCAATAAAATGGCCCACAAAGGGGAGGAACCAGAAAGCAATTTGTTAACACTTTATTCCAACCAATTTAACTAAATCTAATTCCAACTCTGCAATATTGCCCCACTGCTGAGTTCTGCTCTCCAGACCCAAGCAAAAAAGAGTCTAATCTGTTCCACACTAAAGTTCTTCAAATACCTGAGTCCTGCAACCACATGCCAGTAAGTCTCCAAAATGAACACCTCCAAGTGATGGCATGATTTTAAGGACCCCTGACCACTCTGGTATGCCTGCTGTGAAATGCCCCACATCTCTTCTAAAATGAGGTATCCAGCAATGACTACTGTAATCCAGAAGTGGTTTGATTAGGGTATAGTACAGTCAGACTTCCAGAGAGGTGGTATAGTAAACCAGGTGGCGTAGAGCGCCAGGCCTGGAGTCAATAAGACCTGAGTTCAAATTTGGCCTCAGATACCCACTAGCTATATGACCCTGGGCAAGTCATTTAATCCTGTTTGTCTCAGTTTCTTCATCTGTAAAATGAGCTGGAGAAGAAAATGGTAAACCACTCTAGCATTTTTGTCAAGAAACCCCAAATGGGGTCAAGAAAAGTTGGATACAATAGAAATGAATGAACAACAAAAATAATTTCATTATGTGTTTTGATTACCATGTTACATGGTTGTTTCTTATTGAATCTAATGTGCCACTAAAGGGAATATAAGTTTTACATGCAAACTGTTGATTAACCATACATTCTTTCTCATATACTTCTGAAGTTGATTCCTGGAATCCAAGTTCAGGTTGGAATATTTATTTTGCACAGAAAGCATCCAATTGGATTCTTTTCATTGTTCTGCCTTCTTGAGATCTTCCGGGATCCTAAATATGTCTCCTATTAGAGAGGGCGGCATAACTATTCAGGTGACCTGGATTTGAAGCTCCTCTCAGATGCTAATTAGATTTGGGTTTGCAAGGCCTCTTTCTTCATCTAAAAAATGTGGAAAATAATACTAATACTACCCACCTCCAGGCGTTATTGCAAAGAAAGTATGCTGCAAATTAAAAAGCATTGAATATAAAAATAGGATGCTATTCAACAAAACATAAGTTCCTTGAAAGTAGAGATGATTTAATTTTTGTCTATGAATTTCCAGGGCCAAGAACAATGCTTTGCACAAGGATGCAATAAATGTTTGATAAATTAAATTAAATCCAGCCTCTTACTATTACCTTACTCTTTCCATCACTTGCATATGTGATGAATCTATCAATTTTTTGTTCTAACTTGTATCTTTGACCTTTCTCATTTCACAACTTCTCGAGATCATTGCCAACAAGGCCAAACCTTCTATATGTATCCTTGATACCATTCCCTCTCATCCTCACCAACAGATTACTGTCTTTCAGCTCACGAGTACTTTGGAAACTGCAGCACTCCATTGACAACCAGGTCTGATTCTAGCCTGGTCCTCCAAACCATCCATCATCTGAAGGAACAATCCCTGTGGAGTAGGGGCTTGCCATCTCTGCCACCAATATCACCATCAGCTGGCCAACTGCCTGTGCCTTCGTATATAAATCAGACTAACTGAAGCAGCAAGGCATCATGACAGAGACAGAAGCAACAGCATATGCATAGGTCAAATAACTACCACCAGCTCAATTCTCATCTCCTCTCAGATTCAAGTATAGTCAGGTCAACAACTAAGGGCCCAAGGAACAGCAAAGCTCCCCCATCCTGAACTTCATATTACTGGCCTTTGTTCTAATTGGCCCTCAAAACCATGGTACAGGAAAGCAACCCTAGTGGAGATGCAGTGCAGCAGCTGTCTTGGAAAGGCCTCTAGCCCCAGTCACCTAAAGTAGCAAGAATGGCAGAAGACTCAGAAAAAAAAGTTCTAATCACCAGTCTGTGACCCTGTCAAATGAATCAAGGTCAGAAAGGGATATGGTTTTTTCAGAGAAAATGATTGAAGACTGCACTCTAAAAACTACTGGTTCTTTCCATCTGACTTGAAATGTAAACCTTCTTTAGGTGTTGTTTCCCCTTATTAGAAATGACCTCTTTAAACACTGGGACAATCTTGCTTTTGCATTTGTATCTCCAGGCTTTAGCACAATGCTTTGCACATAGTCTGCACTTAATAATGAATGTTTTTTTCATTCATTTTTCCAATAAACTGAAACAAACTATTTATGCTTGATGCATTCATGTCCTTTTCTCACTCTTTTCTAAACCTTTGGCAATCTCCTTTCCAACCTCATTCATCTGAAACTACTCTCTCCAAAGTTGCACGTTACTATTTTTTAAAAGACAATGACTATGACAATGGAAATGGAAATCCATGAATAATAACAAACCAATCAAAACTGAATATGAAAATGATACAACTAAGTTTGGCACCAAATTTAGGCACTCATCGCCTCATACATTGACTATTGCGATGGCCTACAAATTGACCAATGTGACTCAAGCCTTACCACCACATCCTTCCAACTGATCTACAGAACTGCCAAAGTGATCTTCCTTAAGCACAATTCTCACCCTGTCACTCTACTCGATTAAACTACAGTGGACATCCTCACATCACATTTTCTTTTCTGCATTTTTGTAATTCCCCTGAGATGTTGTCTTTCCTCATACTATCTTGCTTATTTAGATTTGTAGCCCTGGGGCTTTGCACAGTGTCTAACACAATGTTAATGTCAATGGGCTCACTCATTCATCCCCCCAACCTCCCATATTCCTTTACTTTTACAATATAGCCAAACTAGCATTATCTTAGTTCTGCACACACAATTATTTCATCTCTTGTCTCTGTGGCTTTGCACTGATAGCCCCCATAGCTTGGAATGTATTTTACATCTAACTCATAAAATCCCTCATTTCTTTCAAGTCTCAGCTCAAACTTCAACTTACACAAAACCTTTCCTGATCCCCTCAGCTGATATGTCCTCCTTTCCTAACTATTTTGAGTTAATGTTCTATTTATTCTGTATAATATATATGTATATATTGTCTTGCTTGATAGAATATGAGGAAGAACATAGCAGGGACTGTATCGTTTTATTTTTGTGTTTTTATCTCTAGCACACAGAACAGTGATTAGAGTTGTATTTAAGACACAAAGATTCTTGTGAATTTACTAATTGATTTCTCTTTTCTATTTTTTGTTAAAAGGATGGCTTTTCTGGTAGGGAATAGGAGAGAAATATTATGGAGAACAGGTGATATAAAAACAAAAGACATTCAAAAAAATTAAAATACCAGTGACTGCTTTTTGTCAAATATAAAGTTTTTTTTCTTAATCATCCATCTTAACCTTTCTGCAGCATTTGATACTACAACTCATCCTCTCTTCCTGAATAATTCTTTCCTTTTGAGGTTTGTCTGTACTGTTTCCTCTCTGTTCTCATCCCATCTGTATGTCTACTTCTTCTCAGTCTCCTTAGGTGAACAACCATTCATATGTCATGCCCAGGAATTATGTAATCCCAAAGGCTTTGCTCAATTTTTTTCTCTTTTCTTCCTTTCTCTTAACTTGGTAATCTCAAAAGCTCCCATGAATTAAATTATTATCTTTATGTAAATGAGCCACAGATCTTATATTCTTATTAATCTCTGAATTCTTCATATTCTGTGTTTCTTATGATGGATACATTCAAGAGTTGCTGTGAATATATTAATATATGGGACTTTTTTTTTTCTGTCTTTAATATCACTGGGGTAAATGCCTAGCAATGTGATTTCCAATTCAGTAAATATCTGAAACAGAATTATAATGTATGTTATTAATTAGCACTGTATCTAATTACATTTGAAAAATATTAATACATCCAAATAAAAGGTATGTAGATGGTCTACAGAAGATATGTTAATGATCAAGATGACAATATTTGGTACATATTCAAAGATTTCTTTTAATAATACCACAGACCCCCAAGAGTGCTTTTCCCACAACTTGGGAAAATAGTTCTACAACGTTTTCAAGAAGGTAAGCCAAGTTCACTGACTTATGGGCAAGTCACTTGACCTCACTCAGACCTTTAATCAATTTTCTAAGACTAAGTTGAAGAGCAGAGTTTAACCTACATCGGTAGAGAGAATTTCCTAATCTGGGTGTTCACTATAACACTGAATTCATCAGTCCCTTACCCCTATCCCTATCACTGACCTCTACTTTGCTGACTCAAGTTTCTCATCTTTTTGAAAAAGAGATGTTTGTCCTCCAGTACTATGGTACTTTTCTAGATGTACATGAAATGATCACTGATAGTAACTAAGCAATTATAGGAATCAGTTTTCAGAATGCTGGCATGCAGTAATAGTTCATTTGAGCCTAGGTACTGCAAATCATTAAAGGCACATAGGTATACTCTACTAACTCCTAAATGGTGTGGTGTGGTGTGTGTGTGTGTGTGTGTGTGTGTGCGTGTGCGCATGCGTGCATGCAGGCATGTGCATTTACTCAACATTCACTCTTTCCTATCTGTTCTTTCTTGTTGCCCCTTACTTTGCAGAAAAGAAGGGGAAAAAAAGAAAGTTGACTTTCTGACTTCTCAAGACCCCACACATTCCAAGTAATAATATTGTCTATTTTTTTGTTTTTGTCTTTGCTCATGTTTAATGCCACCATCAACTACTTAGAAGACATGGAATTCCTAACAGAATTCTTACAGGTTTCTGTTATCTTACAGTATACATCCTCAGTTTCCTGTCTCTGGTGAAATCTTTTCTACAAGTCTACTTTAAAAAGCCTAAGCTGGATAATGAGTTCTTCTGCTAACACTGATCTCTTTTAACAGGTTCTTCTTTTCTCTGATTGGAATAATTTATTTTCATGTTAGAATTTCATTCTTGAGCACTAATCATCAAACTTAAGCCAATTTCCCCTGAAGAATTTTGTGTAGGTCATTGGATTTCACCTATTTTTCTTTTTACCCCTTCGAAACCTGCTTTCCCTAAAGGTAGCTGTGCATAGTGAGCAAAGAGTTGGTCTTGAAAATAGGAAGCCCAGGATATGTGATTCTGTGTAACATTCTGGCTGTGTCACTCTGGGCAAATCATTTGCCCCCTCAGTTCTGTAGGCAGATTTAAAACTAACTTACCCAACAGATGCTAACTTGCATTGCTAGAGTATTGCTGTATCAGAGAGTACTCTACAACAATGTTATCACAAACAAGTCCCTATCTCCAGCTCCTCAAAGTTAGGGCACACTGCTGGGCAAGCAGCATAGTGTTGGACTTGGAGTCAAGAAGACACGAGTTTGAATTCTGCCTCAAATATTTACTAGCTATGCCTCCTAGGCAAGTCACTTAACTACTTTAACCCAAGTTTCCTAATCTGTAAAATGGGGATAATAAAGGAACCTACTACACAAGTTTATTTTGGGATTTTTTTTTCCTTTTTCTTTTTTCCTTTTTTTTTTTATTCACAAAGCTAATTCTTTTTTTTTATTAAAATTTTTTTGAGTTACATATTTTCTCCCCGTCTTTCCCCTGCCCACCACCCCAAAACAGCCATCCCAGTGT
>CM053582.1:225284929-225308264 GCA_028627135.1 Pseudochirops cupreus
AAAAAAAAAAAAAAAGGAAAAATAGTATGCTTAGACCTGCATTCAGACTCCAAAGTTCTTTCTCTGGATATGGATAGGATTTCCATCATGAGTCTTTTGGAGTTATCCTAGCTCCCTGAACTGCTAAGAAGAGGCAAGTCTATCAAAGTTAGTCATGGCACAATGTTGCTGTTACTGTGTACTATGTTCTCTTGGTTCTGCTTACTTCATTCAGCATCAGCTCATATAAGTCTTTCAAGGTTTTTCTGAAGTCCGGCTAACGCATCATTTCTTATGGAACAATAGCATTCCATTACATTCATATAACACAGCTTCTTCAGCTATTCCCCAATTGATTGGTATCCCTTGAATTTCCAATTCTTGGCCACCACAAAAAGTCAGCTAAACTTCTTGAGAAAGCATTTCACGTTGGGTATATCGACTTCCCCTTCTGTCATTTGCTTCTAAATCTTCTACAATCTGGCTTTTAACCTCATCATTCAACTAAAATTGTCCTCTCCAGTTACCAATGATCTCTTAAGTGGACAAATATAATGGCCTTTTCCCAATTCATATCCTTTGTGGTCTCTCCGCAGCACCTGATACTCTTTCTTGCTAGATACTTTCTCTTTCTAGGTTTTTGTGATACTGTTCTCTCCTAGCTCTCTCCTCTTAACTAACTACTCTCAATCTTTGCTGGATATTCAAATAAGAAATACCCACAAACCAGGAGTGGCTCCAAAGTCTCTGTACAAGCCCCTTTCTCTTATCCCTTTACACTATCTCATTGGGTGATCTCATCATCTCACTCAGATAAGTTAAATTCTAATCTCCAAGCAGATTATTCCCAGGCCTGGTCTCTCTCCTGGGCTATAAGTACGCATCACCAATTACAACTTGGATATCCTAGGTTGGATGACTCAAAGGAATCTCAAAAGTGTGTATATGGTAGAGTGGAGTGCATAGTGAGAGGGGATGATGTAGTGGGACTTACACTTCAGGAAAATCACTTTAGTGGGTGAATGGAGGATGGATTGGAGTAGGAAGAAACTTAAAGCAGAAGGACCCAAACAACGTGTTATTACAATAGTGCAGGTAGAGTGGATGAGGGCCTGCAATAGAATGGTGGCAGTGTCAGAGGAGAGAAGGCGATGTATTGGAGGGATTTTGCAAAGGTGAAATTGATGGGCCTTGGCAACAGTTTGGATATGGGAAGTGAGAGATACTGAGGAATACAGGATGACTCCTAGGTCATGAGCAGAGGGAGTAAAGAGTATGGGGATACCCTCCATAGTAATGAAGTTTAGATGAGGGAGAGTTTAGGGGGAAAGTTTTTAACATTTTGAGTTTAAAATGTCTATGGGACTTCTAGTTTGAGTCATTTAAAAGGCAGCTGGAGATGAGAGATTGGAAGTTGGTAGAAATGTTGGGGAAAGATAGGTGAATTTGTGAATTCTCAACAAAGAGATGTTAATTAAATCCACAGGAGTCCATTGGATCAAGAAGCAAAATGGTAAAGAGGGAGATGAGAAGAGGTACCAGGACAGAGCTGGGTAGTGCATCTAGACAGTTCTGACCTGTATGAAGATCCAATAAAGGAGACTAAGAAGGAGTGATCTGACAGGTAAAAGGAGAAGAGTAAGACAGTAGCTCAAAAACCTAAAAAGAACAAAGTAGAAAAAGTACACAGCAGAAAACAAAAGAAAACTCACAAGGAAGCAAAGATGGGACAGTTCTCAACACAATGAGTATTATTTTTCATATAGGTTTTCTTTTTCTTTCTGTCTTTCTTATTTTTTTTTGCTTTTTGGAGGGGGGAAAGCAGGGCAATTGGCGTTAAGTGACTTGCCCAAGGTCACATGGCTAGTAAGTGTTGAGTTACTGAGGCTGGATTTGAATTCAGGTCCTCCTGACTCCAGGGCTGGTACTCTATTCACTGCGCCACCTAGATGCCCCTCATATAGGTTTTCTTGAAATGAAAATTTATTGTTACATATTTTGAATCCTCTAATGCATACAACATGCTTTTTTTTCCTAACTTTGTACTCAAGTTCCAATATTTACGTTTATAACACGTTTTTGTTTCTTTTCTCCATTCTATATTTGTGTTCTGGCATTTCAATCTAAAATAAAATTCTGTGAAAAAAAACCAACAAAAATGACTTGACTTCAAGTTACTCTTTCTCCCATCTAGTAATATTTTCTTTTTGATACTGAGTACACAGGAGATCTGTTATAGTCATTTGCAGTGTGACCTATAAAAGGATGGTTCCCACTATAACAACGGATAAATTAGACTCCAATATGAATTACTGATTAGAATCCAGATAGATCAAAAAAACTTCTGAGGAAAAAAAACTCTTGAGCTCATGGAATGTGCCTTCTTCTTCTGGAATGCAATGGAGAAAAAAGAAAAAAAAAACACCTAAAAAGAACATAGTACCAGGAAGAGAATAATTAACAATGAGCTTCTTACTGAGCTTCAAAGGCTGCAGAGAGGTCCAGAAGAATGAAGTTTGAGAAAAGGAATTGGATTTGGCAATTATAAGATTATTGATAATTTAGTTGAGAGTGCTTCAGTGGAACCAACAAGGTCAGAATCTTGGATGCACGTGCACATGTGTGCACATGCATGTGTGTGTATGTGAGAGAGAGAGAGAGAGAGAAAGAGAAAGAGAGAGAGAGGGAAAGGAGTAGGGGACTGAAGATAGTAGCTGAATCTATTGTAAACAGTCTTTTAAGGACTTTAGTCACAACGGGCAGAAGAGATATAGGATGATAGTTCTAGTCCACTGAAGAATGAAATGAGAAAATTTTTGAGGATGGGGGAAACACTGGAGTATTTGCAGGCAGTAGGGAAAGAGCTGGAAGACAGGGAGAGAATGAAGAGTAATGATAATTAGGATGCCAATTTTTAAATTATCTGTAAATACTTCCTACCTCTAAACTCTACCCTCCTAAAAGTCCTATACTATTTGAAGGAGCATCTTTTTGTTATTCTATTAACACATAATAATGATTCCCCATCTTTGTTCTTATGTGGTGAATTTCTTCTTCTACTTTAAATCTTCACATATAAATATAACAATCCCGATATCCTCTGAGGCCAGATCAGACTCTTCCAGCTCACAGTGGTTTCATAGTACTTATCGATTTTAACACTTCATTTGGCACTATATTGCATACCATTGGACTTTGATATATAATGTGTGTGAGTATATATTTTCTCTCAACTGTACTGAAAGCATATGAAGAGTGAAGTCTATGTTTTATTTTACAGATACACTTCCTGAAATCTCTGTTGCAGAACTGACTAAATTCAACAAAAAATTATTAAGCTAATATTTTGTGTTGGGTCAATGGAAAAAACCTATTAGTATAGATAATAAAAAAATTAATTATTGTAACTTTTTAAAAAGAACATTGACACGAAAAGATACTACAGCATTATAAAATCAGACAAGAATCAAAAACAAAAGCACAAGAACCAACCAAACTATGCACTTACTTTGAAATGAAACTACAATGAAAATATCTTAAATGGTTGTCAAATTTAAAATTTCCATTTTAAAAAGTTATTAGCTAAAATACACTTCTGTTCACATCCCACAATGTTTTCAACCATTCCCCTACTGTCAGGTTCTCATTCCATATCCACTTTGTTGCTACCACAGAAAGTACCAGGATATCTTGGAATATACATGGTGCCTCTTTCTGTCTTTAACCTCTTTTGGATATATGTACAGTGGTGAGATCACTGATTCACAAACTATGAATATTTTCTTCACTTTGGTCAGGAAATTTCAAATTGTTTTGTGGATTCTCTTGATCCATCTTTACTTCTAGTAATTAAACATTAATGCGCTTATTTTTCCAGAATAAAAAATAAAGTTATTAGCTATAGCCTACATATGCTGGGGATTTTCATAACAAATACCAAAAGGAAGTATAATGTGCAAATGCAGGAAGAAAGGAAATGACTGCATATAAGCAGGATGAAATATACATTTAAATAATAATAAAGTAAATAAAATAAATTAAAAAAAAATAAATAAAGTAAATAATAAAGTAATTATATCTCATTTTCAACTCTTTTTTTTTCTCAACCCAAACTTCCACAACTTTTTACTTAGCCAAGAAACAGTACATGTCTACTGTAAAAATAATCTGTCAACTCTTTTCAAACTGAATTCTGGAATCTCTTTTCTATAGGCTGTAGAGCCTAATCAAATCCAGGGCACAGGTCAACCTGAATTTTTTTAGAAATGGAAACGAATGCATGTTTTATCAGAAACTCAACATGTTGATTGAACCACATCACATTAGTGTGCTTAATAACCATAAACAATAAGCAACAAAGTTTACCCCTGGGCTACCACTTCAGCAGCTGCTACTGAGACATTATTAACACTACCCCTGATACTGTTCATTAACAGCTCTCCACTGGCTATTTAACCCAACCGGGGAAAAGTCTCAGTTGCTGGCTCCATTACCTTTGACGGTACAGCAAAAAGTTTATTATTAAAATCACTGTATAACTTTTCCATTTTTCTTCTGATTTTTTCTTCTAATGCCATTTTTGCTTTTAAATAGCCTTAGTTTAACTTTGCTTAGTCGGGTTTCTTGCCAAGCATTCATTCTTTAAATAGTTTTTATCCTCCACTGCTTCTGCTTTATGAGATGATAATGGTGATAATCTTCTACTGCTTGTAATTTAGTCTCTGCAACATACCATACTACATGTAAAATGCGTCATACCACTAATAAAGTGTAAACTTCTTGAGGGTAGAAGCGTTGCCCATAGCAGGCACTTAATATTTAATATGCTTAATATTTTATATGCTGTAAAATAACATTTTTCTGAAACTGATTCAAATACGAACAAATCCATAAAATTTTAATCATTATCACATCTAAGTAACCTAAACTTCATTAATTAAAGGTTCTTTAGCTATGTCTGCTATTATTCCCCAATCACATAAAAAGTTGTCCTTATGCTTTGGGCAGATGACAGAAAATGGCTAGATGTTTAATAAGTCTATGAATAACTGCCTCATTTAGGCATCCATCATCATCAAGTTTACCCTTAAGATAGCCTTTTATTTTAAAGAGAAAACAACTCCAGGGCTATGAATAGCTATTTGTATCTTTCAACTGAAATAGAAGAGAGCTATAAAACAAATACAGAGATAAAATTTAAAATGTATTATGCAAAATTCTGTTAAACTAACAATTTTAATAATAAAATAGCAGACATTTATATGGCACATTAAGATCTGTAAAGCGCTTTATGCATACTGTTTTATTTGAGTCTTAAAACAAGTCTGTAAGGTAGGTATTATACATATTTCTGTTTAACAGATAAAAAATCTGAGTCTCAAAGAGATTAAGTGACTTATCTTTGGCACATACTTATCAAATATCAGACGCAGCATCATTTAGAGGAATGGCTGAAGAAGTTATGATCATGATGGAATACTACTATAAGAAATGATGAACAAGAAGATTTCAGAAAAACCTGGGAAGACCTATACAAAACCATTCCAAATGAAGTGAGCAGAACCAGGAGAACATTATCGTACACAGTAACAGCAATACTGCAAGAATGATCAATCATAAAAGATTTAGCTACTCTGATCAAAACAATGATCCAAGATAACTCCAAAGGACCCATGATAAAACATGCCATCCACAAACACAGAAGTGATGAATTTTGAATGTAGACTAAAACAGAATTTAAAAAAAAATTCTTTATTGGGGGGAGTGGCTGGGGGAAAGTCGGGGAGAAAATTTGTAACTCAAGAGCTTGTGGAAATCAATGATGTAAACTAAAAATAAACAAAAGTTAATTTAAAAAAATAAACTAAAAAAACAAAAAAAATTCTTTGTTGTTTTGTTTGTTTTCTTTTGCATATGGCTAATATGGAAATAAATTTTGCATGACCTGACATGTATAACTGAAATCAAACTGCTTACCTTCTCAAGGAGTGATGGGAGAGAATTTGTAACTCAAAATTTTAAAAAAGATTGTTAAATATTTTTTACATGTAATTGGGAAATATTTAATGAAATAAATAAAAATAATTTTAAAAAAATTTAAGTGTTACAGGGAGGTCTTCATTACTAAGAAGTCCAGTAGTATATCCTTTATTTCAGTCAATTTTACTCAATAAAAATATCATCTCAAAAAGTAGGCAATACTTTTAATTTAAAAGGATCTCCTTTAACAGTTATTTCAGTGAAAGTAAGGAAACTGAATTATACCCAAAGGGTAACCAAATTGTGTATACCCTTTGATCCCGCAATAGTACTACTAGGTCTATATCCCAAAGACAGCATAAAAAATGTACAAAAAAATATTTATAGCAGCTTTTTGTGGTGGCAAAAATTGGAAATTCGCTAGATGCTCATCAATTGGGGAATGCTGGAAAAAACTGTCGTATATGAATGCAATGTAATACTACTATGTTATAAGAAATAAAGAGCAATAAGATTTCAGAAAAACCTGGAAAGACTTATACGAACTGATGCAAAGTGAAATGTGTAGAAATGGGAGAACATTGTACACAGTTAAAACACTGTGTGATGATCAACTATGAATGACTGAGCTCTTCTCAGCAATACAATGATTCAAGATGATTAATAATGACTCATGATGGAAAATACTATCTACATGTAGAGCCAGAACTGATGAACTCTGAGTGCAGATCAAAGCATGCTATTTTCAATTTATTTTTTTCATGTTTTTTCCCTTTTGGTGTGTTTCTTCTCTCACAACTATGACTAATATGGACATGCTTTACATGACTGAATATATATAACCTATATCAAACTGAGTACTGTTTTATCATTTTAGGAAGAGGGGAAGGAGAAAAATTTGGAACTCAAAATTTTGTAAAAATAAATGCTGAAAGTTGTTTTAGATATAATTGGATAAAATAAAATACTATTAGAAAAAGAAAGTAAGAAAATTATAATAATACTCACTGTAACACTGGCAACTCTGATGTAATCATTGTTGAAGAAGTTTTTAAATAGGACAACAGAGTTCTGAGAAGTGCAGCTTCTTCAAAGATTTTTTTTTATGAAATTAATCTATTAAATAAATCTGTTAAAAAAAAGACATAGGAACAACATATTACAACAAAAATCATTAAAGTAATGAAGTATTTCTGGTAAGATTTTAAATCTTTATGGTACAAAGTAAAAAGTTAAAATGTCAGTTTGGCTTCCTTTCCAGCATGATTCAAGCCAACAAAATTTTCTCCATTTTTAAAAGACCTGTTGTCCCATTATTTTATAATTGACATATCAGAACTCTCAATTTAAACTTTTAAAATTCATACTCAAATTATGTTCTTTTCATTAACTCACAAAATGTGAACTTATTTATACCAATGCATTTTTGAACATAATAAAATTTAATGACCACATTTATGTACCCAATCATTTTCGGTTTAAACATATCTTGTCAATGTTCAGTAACACACCTGCCCCAAATGACTCACCCATTCAGCTACCTATCAGATATAGGGAAACATATGATGGTTCACCCTCTCAGCCACATGGTGGTCTATATAGTCGTCCTCTATCTTCTAAATTTATTCTTCTGCTATTCTAGGCAAGATTTCCCAAAGTTAAGTCAACAATCTAAGACATCACAAGTAAAAATATATCTTCTAAACTAAAAACGTACCCTGAACATTTCTTGATAGTTTGGGCTTTATATCAGTCATTTTATTTCCCATCCATTTCCAAAATTAACCCTCCCCCTCTTTGTGACAAAGAAAAAGATTTAAGTAAAACAAACACAGAAACCTTATTTGATGATGTACACAATTTTCAAGTCATCCCTATACCTCTATGAGGGAAAAGATATGCTTCTTCATCTCTTCTTCAGGATTTTCACTAACTGTACCCCTTTCTAAAGAATTCAATCACATAGCTATATATGCTTTTTGAAGAGGGGGAAGGCAGGGCAATTAGGGTTAAGTGACTTGCCCAAGGTCACATGGCTACTAAGTATTAAGTGCCTGAGGCCACATTTGAACTCAGGTCGTACTGACTCCAGGGCTGGTGCTCTACTCACTTTGTCACCTAGCTGCCCCATTAGTATATATTCTTACACCATAATTTTTTTCACCCATTTTCCAAATGGTACTCACTTTGTTTCTAGTCTCTGGTAACCACAAAGTGCTATTACAATTATTTTTATATTAGACCTTTGATTCTGTCTTTCATTTTCCTGATAAATACATACACATATTGTGTGTGTGTGTGTGTGTGTGTGTGTGTGTGTGTGTGTATACACGTTCCAGTGATGAGATTTTTGGGCAAATGGGCACATATAATTTAGTTATTTATATTGGAAATGGCACTGCTGTTGTTGTTCAATCACGTCCCCATTTGGTATTTTCTTGGCAAAGATACTGAAGTGGTTTGCCATTTCCTTCTCTAGCTCATCTGACAGATGAGAAAACTGAAGTTAAGTAACTTGCCCAGGGTCAACATAGCTAGTAAGTGCCTGAGGTCAGACTGAACTCGGGAAGATAAGTCTTCCTGGCTCCAGGCCCGACACTCAATCCACTGCACTACCTAGCTGCCCAGAAACTGCATTATAGACCAAGAATAAAAACCTAGGACCCTGTTCTCAATTACGTATCACAAGCTATTCTTCCTCTGGCTAACTGTAGAGCAGGCACTTTTCAAAGCTCCATCCTTCAGTGCCCTTTTTTTTTATGTTTCTATCACTTTTCATGGTTCCAAACTTTTAACTTCTAAGATTTCAACTATTAACTAGATCAAACATATCACTGGGACTCCAAACCCACATTTCCAATTGCCTACTACCACCAGACTACCCTTGGTTGACACCCTTATTTCACCACACATAACTGAATTCAATATCTTTTCACAAAAATCGATTTCTTCTCCTTCCACACTTCCTTATTTGTGCCTATCATTTCCCCATTTTACTCAAGGTAAAAATTGTCACCATTGAGTCTTAGCCCTCACCCTCATCCCCCCCAAAACTACACTTAACCAATTGCTACATCAGCTCATTTCTAATTCCCGTCAACAACGGAGTTCAGTTGGCAGTAACTTCTTACTTAGACCGTTCCAATAATTTATTATCCAAGTTCCCTGGCTCAAATTTCTTCCCTCTGCAATTTATCCTTTCAGTCATTACCAGTTTATTTTTCCATATACATAAATCTGATAATGGCCCTCTAAAGCACAAATATCCTCAAAAAATCCTTAATGAATAAACTCAAAATCGTTAGCCAGAATTCAAGGCCCCACACGATCTGACAAATCTTAGGTCTTTTTCAAATGATTCTCCTGAATATACTTTATGGTACAGGGAAATTAGCCTCCTTGTTATTACATCACACAAATCACTCAATCTCCTCATTTAAGGCACTGTCATTGGATATCCCAAAAGTCTAGAATTCTCTCTTTATTCATATCCACCTCTTAGTTTCCCTAGCTTCTATCAAGTTTCAGCTAAATTTTGACCTTCTGCAATAAGACTCTCCTACTCCTCCTAAATGATAGTGCACTCTCTTTAAAATTACCTCCAATTTATCCTATGTGTATCTTGTTTGTACAAAGTTGCCTTGCTCATTAGACTTTGTTCTTTGAAAGTACTGTTTTTGCCCTTTTTTGTAGTCTCTAGTACTTTGCACGCTTATCTGGCACATAGGAGGTATCTGATAAAACGCTTACTGGTTTGACTGGGCTCACTTCATATAGGAGAGGCAACATGATGCAATGGAAAGAGCAGGGAATTTAGAGGCCAAGATCTTGAATTTACATTCTGGCTGTCACTGGTTAGCTATAGAACTTTCAGTTTTCTTCTCTGTAAACAGAGAGATTTGGTCTAGATGGCCTTAGGTTTGGTTCCTTCCAGCTCTAAATCTATAACTTAGAATTTTTAAAAATACAACTCAAACTTCAAAAACAATCAAAATGCTTCCCCTCTCTCTCAGACAGAAATAAAATTCCCCCACCCCCAAAATACATTACGGTACTTTATTTTATATTACAAAACATTTAAAGTTTCTTAATGGAAGAGAGCTGGTAATAGCTATTCCTGTAGCATTCTCAACAGCCAGCACAGAACTCTGAAATATTAGGCAATTAAGTATGCCTTGAAAAAAATTAATAGATCAGGCAAAACCTTTCTGGCACAACATCCAAGTCTTGCCTACTGAATAACTTCAAACTCCTAAACTCAGTTTTCAAAGCCCTTTATAATCTGGTAACATATTAACACTCAAGCTTTATTTCATATTACCTCCTCCATACTATGGTAAAATTGATTTAAACAATGTTACCATTACACACACCCTTTCCTGCACCAAACGTTTTCATCATTGTTCCTGGCCTCTAAATTATACCTGGTTCCCTACAACTTCCCACCCTGCAATTTGATTCCCACCTGTGTCTAAACTCAAAAGCTATCACTTTTATGAAGCTTTCCCCAATCCCCAGAATCAGCAATGACCTTTCCTTCCTTAAACCTTCTGGCCATATGGCCATACCTGTATGCTATTTTTCAAGCTCTGCTTTCTTTGCATTGTTTTATTTTTGTTTTTTCATCACTTTAAATTCTTAATTTCAATCATTTTAATGACACAAAATTGCATTGTAACAATTTACTAAACCATGACCCAACTCCTGGACAAAGAAATGTTTTAAAACTCATAATTACAAGGCAGCTTCAAAAAAAATAGATAAGACTTTTTATTCTTCTTTAATTAAATTTTGGGAATATATCCCCAATAGGGCATCCCTCCTTCCTCTGGGAGATTTAATGAAAAAGAAGTATGCTATAAAATATTGTAAATCACAGAAGTAGCAGCAAGAAATCAACAGGAAGGTCATGAACATGTTTCAAGCACCACAGATAAGGGTCTGCTGCATGATAACATATATGGCTTATGATCTGTTACAAGGGAAGAAGTAGCCACACCTCAACAAGTTCAAAGATTTATTCAAGTATTAAAGCATATTCTCAAGAATGGAAAATAAAATCAAAGGGTTTGATAAGTCTTACATGTTGCCAGATTATATTTTAGAAATGTCACATTAATTTTACAATTTAATCGACAAGAGTGTACTTGTACACCAAAGTTCCCCCAAACAGAGACTTTTTAGTCAACTCAGTTGTTCTAATTAGAGATGGAACAATTTTAAGATGATTATTTGAAATTTGTGTTTCATCCTCTACAAACAGTCTATTCGGGTTCTTTTGACCATTCATTTCTATTTGGCATTATCTTTAAAAATTTATATCCAATACCCTTTAGATTCTAGACAACAGATTGCATTTATGATACTTCTTATATTTCTGCAAGATTTTATGAACATCATCTTTAAAAATTCTCTCAAATAAGTCTATTACTCAGACTACTTCTAAATCACTTATTGACAAAAATTTATCTTCCTCTAAAGCTAAGATAAATATCTATAGCCTATTTATGTACAGACCTAAACTTTTGTTTTCCAAAAATAATTATAATTATTATAGATTAATCATCACTTTTAAAACCGTAGTCTTGGATTCATAAAAAAAAACCATTTATCAACTAGAAATAAAATAACAAAGATAATAAAGTACCCGTCATTAAAGGAGACTAGATCAGTCAATTGTGATTACTTGTTTTGTTTTCCTTTCATTAATTGCTATTCTTTTCCTAATTTCATTAAATGGAATTTAATTTTTTGGTTAAATTTTAATTTCACTAATTTTTAACTAAATCAATTTCAATTTAACTAAATTTTCATGCAGCCAGTGTGCATTTTTCTCTTTTATAAATGTGAGAAACTAAAGCACTATAAATTTCCTTGAGAGAAATGCTTTAATAGCATCCCACAGAATTTCAAAAAATGTTTTTGTTGTCTCTTTGATAACAACATGATTTTTATCACTTATTCAATAATCACTGCTCAATAAGTGATTTTTAGGTTTCAAGGCAAATTTTTAAGCAAATTTCATTGCTTATTTTTCTCTTATTTTTACACGACAGTCTTAAGTCCTATGAATTTTTTTTATCACAAGAAAAAACCCAAAGCAATTTACAAAATCACAGAGACTGAAATACACAACAATGATGGCAGAACTTATACCCGCATGGAATATGTACATACATACACACATATATATTCATGTGTGTGTGTATGTATAGATAGCACAGGGCTGAAGGTTCTATTATTACTCAAGAGTAGCAGCTGAAATTCCAATCTTCCCTCCCACCTTTCTCCACTAAGACTTGTTTAAAGGAAAATATCCAAATATAGGATAGGGATAATTTTTTCTAGCTTCCCAAACAAGCACTCAGGGTAACAATAATAGTTACTGAGTATGGTCCTGTTTTTATATTTTGCTACAGATCATGTCAAAATACAAAGGAACACACAAAGAGACAGATAATATACGGCACTTTGAAGATTTAAATGACTTCATAAGCAGATACAGAAAATACAATGAAGCATTGAAACAGTCCAGAAGAGCCCCACTGAAGCACACCCAATGGCAGCCTCTTTAACATTCCAATGAAATCCTTCTCTCCACAGTATCTCTTCAATTTGTAGCTATCACATCTCTGGACAGTGATCATATTTTTTAAAGCAGGGTGGGAGGAGAAGAGAGTCTGTGCTGAACCAGAGGCATCCTTTAACAATGAACTACATCTCCAGAAAGTTCACTAAAACAAAGAGGGGTAGATTTCTTTTACTTCCCTCCATGGTATCTTTGCTCTGTAGCTATGGGAATCACCTAGGCAATCCTTTCTATGAACCAACAGTGAACAAGAAGGAACTTTCAGTTTCTATAAAGTCTGATGACTAAACTCTCAATAAGTATCAAATTTAGATTTATCCACAAGCAATCACCCAGGGTGGTAAATCTACTATCTCTGATTATAAGACTGGATTCTATTATCACACTGTCTAATTAAGTGAAATTTCTACTTATTCAATACTAGGTGTTGGGGTTTAGAAACATTGTCCATGAACTTGCTTATAGAGCCAAGTGGAGCAAAGGTCACTGACTAGTACCCCATTCCCTAATCTGTTTTAATAGCAATCTTTCCTGGAGGGTGGGGGGGAGCTACTTTTGATTAAATACTAACTTACTGGTATCTTCTTTTTTCCCCAATTTCCAAAGCTAATGGTATATTCATTATCTTAAGCAAAACAATACTAATTTGTTTATACATCTGTTGAGAGGTTTACAACTCTTGAATTAAGAAATCAATGTTGATAACCAAGCAGGTTTTATTAAATTTTAAGTATTTTGTGCTGAGGACATTGCTCTAACATTACTTGAATTCTTTTGCAATATTTAAATTTTAATCTTTTTATCATCATATATTATCTTTACTCGGGGGCTTACATTAAAATTTTTTTGCTTTTAAATACTATGGTTTCCTTCACACATACTTCTAAAATTTCACCTTCTTTGTGTTTTGTAGAAAATCTGGTTAGATTATAAATGTTACTTGGGTTTTGTTTTGTTTTTAACTGAGATTTGATTTTTGGTGTTGAAGCTTTTTATCCTTTTAACTCTGCAGTTTTAATGTTTGAAGATATTGAGTTAAATTGAAAACATCATCTTGGAATTCTATGGATTTTGCTTTTAAGGTAATACTTCTTGAAAGTTCTGGAATGCCTGTTTAAGTAATTTCTTTAGATATAATGCCCAAATCATCTCTTCTTTTTGTCATGTTCAGAGACACATAACCTAATGGTCCTATCTCCTAAATATGTCTTGGTATAATGGAAAAGGTACTAGATTTGGAGTCAGAAGACCTAGGTTCAAAACCAAGTTGTGCCACTTATTAATCATTTGACTTGGGACAATTCAACTTAATAGCTCTGGAGTCTTGAAATTCTCACCTGCAAAATGTCTCCTACTCAGGTCATCTGAGAACCTTTTAGAACCATTTAGAACCTTTCTAAATCTGTAAGCCTATAATTTGTTATTTTTTTATATACTATGGGCCAAATGTTTTCTATCTAAAAATTTTTTTCAGAGCATATTCTTTCATTTTGACTGTACTGACTTTTGGTCTACTACATATGGTTTTTGTAGATGATAGTGATATTTCCACAATTCATAGGTTATTCTATAAATTTCTTTGTTTTATCCAAATGAAAATTTTCACTTGTATTAATTCTTCCTAAAATATGACCACTATGGTCAAATCTTCCTTAAATTCCACCAGATTTTTTAAAGTTGTGTTCCTATATCCTAACTCCTTGGGTATAGCTATCACCTATTGTGGCTTACCCTTTGAGATTATTTTATCATTCCTTCTAGTCTTCGTTCAATGTGCATTTCTTCTAATAACCATTTCCTTATATTTTCCATAAGAATTTTTTGAAATTATAATAGAAATTTTCACTTGTTTTTCTACAAAGATCAAGGGTTTTTGTTGCTAATTTTGAGAGTCACTAAGAGGGACCTGACTTTCTTTCCAGAAAAGATTATTTAATGATTTTCTTTTTCTCAACTTCAAAAATATAGATATGATTCTTCTCAAATTCAAAAAATCCTGCCACACAACATCCACAACTTACTTTAGAGTTATTTTGTTTCTTCTAATAATAGAATAAACCCATACTGGATTAATCCCCTTCCATAAAAAAAGGTCTGCAGTATCAGTGATAATTTCCATCAAGAAATTTATGACAGTGCTTGTCACATAAAACAAGTCAAAAAAGCTTACAGATGATCAATTTTTCTGTTTTTTAAACCTTTCTGTAGTATCTTTTATCTCTAATCACTGAAACCACATCATCATCAATTTACAAATGGAATTGATGTGTAAAAAACTAATTGACCTTTGTAAATAAATTCTACCACGTAAAAAAAAAGTACTCAGGACCATTTTTCCCCTTCACAAGAAGAATATTCAAAAGCTAACATCTTTAGATACTCAATAACAGCTTTAATAAAAATAATAAGCCATGGTCTGGACCTTCATGAACTATAATGGAATATGTTTGATTTTTTTAAAGTTGACAATATAGATCTTTAAACAATTCAGACCACTGTCCAGGTTAAAATATTTAAACATTAAAAGAACTGTTATTTTTTATTTTAGGGATAACTATTTTCACAAATATTAGTTTGTAAAATAATTTCACAAATGGCTTTGATCCCTTTGCAATGATCTGCAATATAATCCAACTTCTTAGCTGTGGAAAATCAACTGATTTCTCTGCGTATGAGGTTTAGGGATTGAAATAAGCATATTTACAAATTGTAGGTCTGTCAATTAAGTTTTACAACCAAATTAACAAATTCAAACCTTTGAGAACAATAATTAAATTATGTAATTGCCCAAGACAGTTTTAGAGATCATTTGGGGGAAACAGAGGTCAGGTAGGAATCATAAACTTTTAAAGTTTATTTGAATTTTGAACATTAAGATGTTTGAACTATATGAAATAAGATGTAAATATTGTGGTTTGGCATTTATATGAAATCTAGCCAAAAAGTACATTTTATATTTTTCCCCTCTGCAAAATGAACTTCACACACATGTAAAGTAGCCTAGCAAGTTAATTTAAAGGAAGATAAAGAGAATATAACATGCAAATGACAAATCTTAAAAACTAGCCAGATGACATAAATATCTTTATATGCAAAAACTGTCTTGCAACTATTAAAAAACTCTGTAAGGTGTAGAATAAGAAAACTGATTTGAGAGAAGTAATATTGTATAGCACAAAAAGAACTGATTTTGGATTAAAAGATTTGGGTTTTGGGGTGGCTAGGTGGCTGAGTGAATAGAGCACTGGCCCTGGAGTCAGGAGGACCTGAGTTCAAATGGCCTCAGACACTTAATACTTACTAGCTGTGTGACCTTGGGCAAGTCACTTAACCCCAATTGCCCTGCCTTCCCCCCTCCAAAAAGCAAAAAAAAAAAAAAAAAAAAAAAAGATCTGGGTTTGAGTGCCCCTTCCTCATGTTAATCAATGACATAATTCTGAATATGTCATTTAGACTCTTCTGCCCTTCCTTTTGTCAACTACCAACTGAGAGAATTGTGAGAAGTATTTTCCAGTTTTAAGCTGAGAAAGTGAAAGTGGATCTTTTACATTTCCTTACTCAAAACTACTCTTATTCTTTCTGTAGTATTAAAGGTTATGAAAAAGGATTCCCTAACTAAAATAACCTTTCATTGGCTTTCTCTATAGAAAAGCTGAAAGGTAAAAATAGGAAACTTGATCAAAGTACTGAAAGAGAAAAGGGAGTGAGTGAGTTAGTGAATGAGTGAGAGTGAGTGTGTGTGTGTGTGTGCACGTATACAATTAAATCCACTTCAAACTTTAACTAATGAAAACTGAATAGTGGCAAGAAATTTTTAAATGACTAGAATCAAAATTCTTTTCCCAAAAGACATTCTTTGGGGAAGCTTATATTAATATTAGAATATGAAAGGTGATAGATCTGTGTAAGGAATAATCTTACAGGATTTACTAATAGAAAGATAAGTATATGGGAAGAAAGAATCACACTTTTTGATAATAATTCACATACTATCTTACAAAATGTTAAAAAAAAATACCTTAGAACATGACTTTAAAAATTAAAAAGATAATGCTATTGGAAAGAAGATAACATGAAATAAAATATTTACCTTGCTAAATTACCAAGGAAGGGACAAGAAAAACATTATGGAAAATAAATAATGGACAAAGATTTATATATTCCTGCAACAGGAGGGATATCCAATATCGTAAAGGTTTTTTTTAAAAATTATATCATTACTACAACTCAAATTTGTGCCATCATTTAAGTGTGGAACTTTCCTCAAAACAACACTCTGAGGTAGAAAATGTTACTATTATTGTAATACCCATTCTAGAGATTAAGAAAATGAGGCCCAGGAAGGTCAAGAGACTTGTCCATTGTTACACAGCTAGTGTTTGATGAGTTCAAAACCAAGTCTTCCACACACCAAATCTAACACTCTGCTATGCTACTATGAAAGATCTATGGAAAGGTAAAAACTCTGTTAGTAAAATAAATTCATTTTATAAAAGTTATGTCTTCAAAAAGCAAAAAGCAACAAGTTAGAAGGAAAAAAAGACATTTTAGGAAGGGTAGAAATGTTAATAACTTGAACTTTTATTTAAAAATAAAACCTACAAATAGTATAACAAAAAGAAGAATTGGGTAGACACTAACACTAATATCAACTTGTACAAGTTATTTCCCTTCTTTAAGACTTAGTTCCTTCATTTATAAAATGATCAAATACCAGTTATTCTTCTTACACACAGGTTTGTTATAATATCCTATAATAGTTATGAAAGCACTTAAGTATAAAGCACTATACATATAACATTCAAAGCTGTATTTTCATGAAAAGGGTAAAGCAGGATAAAGTTCAGTAAAAAGGAGTTGGAAGACCTGGCTTCTAATCTAGTTCCTTCTGCTACTTGCCATTTATGTTAAACTAGCCTAGATCATAAATGACCCATGAGTATTTATTTAGTTCCAAACAACAGAGCATGATGCTCAGGTCTACTGAAGTGTTTCCAGAGTTTATACACTGCTGGTAGAGTTTTTGAAAACACTTTATGCCAGTGGTTCTCAACCTTCCTAACGCTGCAACCCTTTAATGTTCGTATGTGGGTGTATCTGCATGTGGACAGACCAGCCTGCAGAGGGATAGAGGAGTGGTGTCTAGGTTCCTAAGACTATCAGAAATACTATTCAAATTAATTTGTGGAAAGGTGTAGCAGAAGCAGTATTATTCATCAAGTTCACTGCCAAGGGGGCTGAGCAAAACTGAGACCTTGCCTAATGAAAGTTAGAGTATTTTTTTCCTAAAATGTAGGGAGATTGTCCTCAAAATTTGACTGGCTCCACTAACAACCCTGGATATTAATAAGAGCTCCTTGTCATCTAAGGGTACAAATAGGACTGGTCAGAGACTGGCTTTCAAACTAGGTGGATATCCTAAGGCATCCCTCCCCCCAAGTCATCACAAACTGCTCAGCTGAATTATGTTTCTATATGAGATTGAGGGACCCTGTCTAAGAAAACAAAGTGTTGAATCCTTATAAGATTTGTTCAGCTGGGACTATTCAGTTCCTTTTGTTAACTGTTCAATGATCCTACACACATCTAATACCATTCATTTCTGGCTGGCCTAAAAGACAGAGTCAGGCCTATTTTAAAATAGATCAGAGCAGAAGTACACCAATCAGATACTCAATTATGACACTGGGCAAATCACTTAAAATTCTCTGGTCTTTGATTTTTCATCAAAAAAATCAAAGGGTTGGGGCAGCTAGGTGGTACAGCGAATAGAGCACCAGCCCTGGACTCAGGAGGACCTGAGATCAAATCAGGCCTAAGACATGTAACACTTACTAGCTGTATGACCTTGGGCTAGTCACTTAACCCCAACTTGCCCTGCCTGCCCTCCTCCAAAAAGCAAAAACAAAAAAAAACAAAAAAAAACCCAAAAGGGTTTTTCATTTATGATTGTCTTAGTTCCTTATAGTTCTAAAATTTTTAAGATAAGCATACAATATCCATATTTGCAGGAGTTAACTGAGGCACAAAGAGTTTAAGTGATTTGCTCATGGATATATAGAACACTGCTGTCAACAGCAGTACCAGGAACTTATGATGAACCATTAACTCTTCTCCACCTTTTTCAGCAGGTTTATACAAGACTATATGAAACGAGACATGTTGTCACACAAGGTCAATATATTGGTCTGTTTTGCTTATATTTTTGTTACGAGGCAGGACGTTACTGAGGGTGTGAAGAATCATATGGAAGTGACAGTATTTGTTTATCTGACACTAGTAAAAAAATTATGCATGCATAAGTCATCCCACAAGGCTAACAAATTAGGCTAATGAAAAAATTCTGAATTTTTTTTTGAGAAACTGAGTTATGAACAATGAGTGGATTTCCAAAAGTGTTTGATGGATAGTAATATCATTGGGTTAAGAGTATAACCCTGCCACCTGCCCCACACCTGCTCACCCAACCTGACTAGTTTGAATGGAAAATACATTTGAAAGTATATGTCTACTCTAAGCTATGGCTCAAGGTTTTAGTTATACCTTGAATACATAATAGCATTGTGTATTTCTATAGATAAGGCAACGAAAAAGGTTAGGCAACAAGAGGGCTAGTGATAATGACAAAAAAGGAAGAAAAGATGGCCACTGGAATAATTTTGAAGAACACAGAAGGAAATTCAAAGAATGATAAAGAAGACAGATTTGAAACTAAATTTATTACGTATTTTTAAAATTTCATATAATATAGATTCATGATTTTTATACAGTCCTCTTATCTGTTCTTAATATATGAAAATGTTCATTGTTGTGTCTAGTTAAGAATAACAATAAATATGTTTAACAGAAGTATTAATATTAAGAGTCATGAAAATGGCAATAGAGAGGGATAGAATGAAAATGAATATGCTATAACATGTTACCAATAAGAAAATGTGTGGAATCAGTTAACTGTTATGGATACAAAGACAAAGCAAAAACAGTCTCCACCATAAGGAAGTTACATTCTAATGGAGAAGACAACATGTAACAAATAGGTGTATACAAGATATACATAAATACACACACACACACACACACACACACACACACACACACACACACACACACACGTTGCTAGAGAAGGTTCTAGCAGCTGGAGGAGCAGACAGGAAAAGCAATTCCACAAGGTGACATTTGAACTGTGTTCTGAGGGAAGCCAGAGATTCCAACAGGTAGAGGTGAGGAGGAAGAGCATTTTAAGCACCAGAAACAGACACTGAAAAGGGACAGAGATAGAATATGCAGTGTTATCTGTGAGGAACAGCAAGTAGGCAAGTCTGGTTGGATTGTAGATGGTGTGGAAGGAAGAAATCATATTATTTCTATCTGTAAGAAAGCAGACAGTGTCATCCTGTGAAGAGTTCTTAGAGAAAGGGCAACATGATTAGACCTGTGCTTTAAGAAAATCACTTAAGCAACTGAATAGAGAATGGAGTGGAGAAGTGAGAGACTAGAGGCAGGGACATTAATTATATGATATGGGAGAGAGGTAATAAGAGTCTGAACTAGAATGGTAGTTATGTAAATGGAGAAAAGGGTATGTGCTTGAGATGTAGACAGAGAAATAATATATTTGCAACTGACTGATGATGACAATAGATGGCATGTATACAGTACTTTCAAGGTTTGCAGAGCACTTTTACAAGTATTATTTTATTCTATCCTCATGACAATGCTGGGAGGTATGCTAAAAATGAGGTGTGCAGGATGACACTGAGATCAAATCTTACTGGAATGGTCTTAATTATTTCAATGAAGTAGGAGGCCAAGTCCTCAGTCTATGACAGTGCAGGGCTGCTGTGAAAGGCTTGAGAAAAGAATAGCAGATAGGATGGGTATCAATTTCCTCTACAGTGGGGGCCAGTTGATAATTAGATAACTTATTTGTAGCTTATCCTCCATCTCTGTTGGAGCAACACATGCAAGTGAATATGGTGGAAGGTGGGAATAATCCAAGGCTGAATTCTAGAAAGGTGATATATGCCACAAGACAATGAAGTAAGGGATTTGAGTGAGAGTATAGTGTACAATCGAAGTGGTTCCCCTTTGGTTGAGACTAGAAAAGGAGGAGAGTAGAGCTAGAAGGAGATGATGACATGCAAAAGAACTGGAGATTATGGAAAGGACAATGAATGAAGCAGTGTGTAAAATACATGACCAAAATGGGAAATGGGCTAGTCACTCAGTGAGCAAGGAATGAAAAATGAACAGCTTTATGTATTTAACACTGAGAAAGCTTGTTGGGTCAATCCCAGGTGAGTAATTAAAGGCCGGTGACAAGTATTATACTGGATAAGAGCAAATGAATGGTAGAAAGAATACTCACATTGATAAGACAGAGGGAGCATCAAAACAGGTGAACACATAACAAAGGAGAAACTTTGAAAATTGGGAAAAATAAAATTAGAAGAAAATAAAGTACTACTTTTGAAATGAGTAATCAAATTATGGCACTAATAGGAAATGATAGTATAGGCAGGAAAAGTTTAGTGGATTTAAAATTTTTTAACTCCAACTTAGCTTTAAAAAAATCAACAACTTGTTCTCTTCAAATCTGACATTAGGAGGGAAACAAAGATAGATCACAACTCTTAAATGACATAAATCGTATTTGTGTGGGATACAGAGATCCCTAAATCAATTACTTGGAGACATCTCAAGGTGAAAGTAGAGAAAGGTCTCTTTATTAGAATCTCGCAAGAAGCGGGCAGTTCAACCACTGAAAAACCCAGGGGGGGAGACCATTGGACCAAGGCAGAAGGGTTAATTTATGCTAGCAAGGTGAGTGGAGGGTGGAGTTTGGGAGGAGTTAGGGAGGGATTAGGGAGGAGTTGGGGCTTAAAGGGACATGCACTTAATATATTCACTGCGCAGACACATTGCCCATAATTCACTGGGAGAAATCAGAGGCGAGGGGAGTGAGAGGTGTGGTTTTTGCCTTGACACATCACTAGGTAACTTCTGGTCAAGGATGAGTGACACAGGTCCAACTATGGCTTATTGGGAGGATAGGCCTGGTTGTTTCAAGAGATGCCAAGTCTGGAAGCTAGACAGATTAGGGATTTCAGGAGGTCCCATCTTGGGAGGTAGTCATCTCTCTGATAGTGCTTTTCAAGGTTTTCTAAGTGCAGCTGGCCACTAAGAACAATGGAGTTATGTACTTCTCTAAAAATACTTGGGTGACTGATTCATGGGAAACTATCTAAGCAGACTTAGGGTAAAGACTTTGAGGCTGGGAGCAGGGGAGAGGTAGAGTTAATGCCTTTATGGCTGAAGGAAAGTGTGACTTTTACAACTTAATTGCACAGACTTGTTACAAACTGATGTTACAACAAAGCATCCCAGATCTTATCATTCCCCCTTAATGGATAAGACACAAATTCATTTGGGGACAAGGGACGAAGGTCTCAGCTTCCCAAGCTGCTTCATGCTGAAAAAGGTTGTGGTGCTGTCACTGTCTCAAAAGGGGGGGGGGGGAGTCCATCAGTCAAGGGGCAGGGGGCTGCAGCCAATGTCTGGAACTTAGCAGACACCAGATCCAAAGGGTGTTGGGTAATTACTTCAGGCAGTGATTGGTATTCAGCGTGAGCCATCATCTGCAAGTGGGGGGTTGCTGAGTCTAGAAAATACAAATCTAGCAAAGAAAGTAAACAAACAAGAGCCCAAAGAAGTAGGAGAAAAATGACCGAGTATGGGCTAGTATAATCCATTACTCAGACTATTTAACTGTCCTTAATATTTCTACATGCTACATAGACTAGGTACCTCATAAGATATTCTTCACTAACATAACTGTAGACCTTAAACAAAAGAGGTTTCCGATTTAAACCTCACAACTGAACAGCAGACATACATCCTTGTTTCACAAAGCTTGTCTATCCTCTAATTATATTCACTTTGGAAGAAAGAGATACTTCAGAAATTGAATCTTTTACATATACACTCAGTTATAAATGTTAACTTTTGCTTAGTTCATGGAATAACTACAAATTCATATTGGAACAGCAAATACTGTTCTGCTTTACAACTCATTACATCAGTTTAACAATACTCAACTGCAAACTTTGTAAACCTCCAGAAATTGTCACATAAGAGCTTTCAAAACATCTTTTCTAACAGTAAGGGGTATCAAAGTAACACAAAGAGAACAACACAAAGCAATAAGCTAAAGCTGTAGCAGTTCCCGTGGAGGCCTGGATTCTTGGAGAAGCTGGAGATGCCATCTGCATCTGATGTCGTCTTTTCCAGGTCCCTTGGCTCAGATGTTCACTCAGGAGCAGGGATATTCAAGCTGGTCAGGCTTGACAGGGGCTCGCAGAGACATGATTTAGTACGAAAGGCTCATAGAAATGGTTCAGTTTCCCAGCCATGCAAGGCTAGGTTTACACAGTATCACAAGAAGTTCAGTTTTCTAGCCACACAGGGCTAGGCACAAACATTACAATAAAGTTTCACAAACAGTTACAACATTGCATCAAAAAAAATCCAAACTTTTGATCTTATTACCAAACATGCCCAAATTTGAGTTTCCATGATGGAGAAATCTCTGAAAGCCAATCTTACACACACACACACACACACACACACACACACACACACACACACACGTATATATAGTTCTTAGAAGAGTCAATCTGATCCTGTTGCTTTCCTCAAAATTTTAGAATCAAGTTACAAATCTTTCTGCTTTCTAAAAATACTTCCTCACACACTCTCAACATACTTAAACCTTTCTGAAACTGATAT
>CM053582.1:225308764-225329196 GCA_028627135.1 Pseudochirops cupreus
TTCCCCCCCCCCCCCTCGGCCTTTACCAGATGTAGACTTCCACCTGTTAACAGCATAGGATCACACTCCCTCTGAGTAGCTTGTGACATTTGATGCAGGCACTGACTTATGCAGGCAACCATACCCAAATTCAAACTCCAAACAAAATTTAGTTATGGTCCCAAATGCCTTTTACCTCAAACATCAAGTTTCACTATTCACAGCTTAGAGCCAGTTCTCTTATTTATTTATTTTCCTTATGGCACTGAGACCAAAGGCTCTATATACTTTAGCAAATGACAGACCACACTTCGTCCTACACATATTTATTTAACATTTCATCAAATTTTTTTCTAATACTGTCTATTTGTATTTTTATTTTTTAGAAAGTAATGTGTTATATAAGTTTATACCTTATTTTGTGAAGTTGGCATTTCCTTATGTACTAAACTTACTTCACTCAAATTTATCAAGATTCAATAATACTAACATATTTATGTAAGACTCTATAAAGCCAATGACATACCTAGTCGCATTTAATTTTCATTTCAATTCGAAGAGGTACAGATAAGCAGAGCAGTATTATCTCTATTTTATAGATGAGGAACCTTTTTGAAATATTAAAAATTATTTTGCCCACAGTCAAATGGCTAAAAAGTATCAGAGATGGAACTCAAACCATAAATCAACCAACAAGCAATTATCAAGTACCTACTATGTGCCAGAGAGGAGGCAGATAGGTAGTGCAGTGGATAAAATGCTGGGTTTAGCGTCAGAAAGACCCAACTTCAAATCTGGTCTCAGATGCCAACTAGTTATGTGACCCTGGGCAAGTCACTTAACCTCTGTTTGCCTTAATCCACTGGAGAAGAAAATGACAAATCACTCTAGTATCTTTGACAAGGAAATCCCATACACAGGGTCATGAAAGGTCGGATGTGACTGAACAACAACATGTGCCAGATACTTTGTAAAAGGAAATTAAGGCAAAAAAAGAAATAATCTCTACTCTCAAACCTGACAATCGGGGGAAATAACAGGTGTAAGAACAAAATAACAACAAAATATCTATACTTTAAAAAAATAATAAATAAATAATCTTATTACCTCTGTCCAATGCTCTATCCAAAGCATTACTCTTTCTGCCTCTATTTTGTTGCCATCTGGTCCATATCTTTCAGGATTTTATAGCTATATATGCTTGTAATTTCTGCTGTGAATAATGTTATTTCCATGCTGGATAAATATCGACTACCTGTCATGAGACAAGGTTTCTAAGTTTTTCTACTAAACTGTTATATGAACTGATGATGGGATCACATTTAGAACTATGTGACCTTAGAGTCCAAGGCCATTATCTTACACATGAGGAAACTGAGGCACAGTGAGGTAAAGTGATTTGCCAAGAACACATAGCTAATAAGTACAGGACATAGGGTTTGAATCTTGGTCTTTCTGATCAAGACAAGTCCAACCCCGTCCTATCATGCTGACCTCCAATCCTCTAAATAGAAAATGAAAGGATTAGAGATCTACCTTAAGGTATTTTTTATTTTAGTCTAGCCTAATGTCATTTGAAAGCTGCCCCACTCTGCATGATCATTTTAGTTACTATGTTCAGAAGTTCTCAACCTGAAATCTGTGAATTTCTCCAAATTTTTAAAAAAACTGACAAATGTATTTCAATATAATTGATTTGTTATGTATTTTATTTTATGCATTTAAAAACATTATTCTGAGAAGGGGTCCTTAGGCTTCAAACTGCCAAAGAGGGTCATGACGCAAAAAAGATTACAAACCCCTGCTACAGGTCAACTTGATCCGTGCTGTTATCTTACTAGGGGCAATCCTCAGGATTTCATAATAATCCAAGTGTGACTACAATAGTTGTGTACAAGTGAAAGATAGTATTTTCTTTTATTGTATTTATTTTTATTTTTGTTGTGTTTTATTTCCAGTAACCTTCCTGAAAAACAAACAAACAAACAGATTTTGGAGGTCCATATGTTACATTATAATTTTAAAAAGTTCTAAGCATGATTGCTAAGGATAACTACTAAGGCAAATTAAAAATCGGAGAACGCAGGGAAATTATCCAGGCTGCACTCTGCATACTACAGTAGTCCTGGAGGGTGAGGCAGGAAAAATTACCCCAGTCTATTTGAAGAAGAGAAAGAGTTATTATCAGTTGTTAATAACCAGGCTATTCAGGACTCCAAGGTCATTAAATGCTCAACTCCCACCTGAGCTCACCATAATAGCACCACTTATCTTTAATAGCCATTAGGAACTGATGCTGGCATCTCTGGGCCAGTTCTGAATAAGTATTTAAGACATAGCCTCCCAAATGCTTCAGAAAAACTACCTAAGATACCCATATGAATGACAATCCTTTTGAAAACTGAGGTCATAGGCTACCTTCTCTTTCCTTAATTTTAGGGTTCTTTGGACTTCCCACAGGTGTCCTCAAAAGTCAAAGAACCAAGTAATTGACACTCCCTAAGAAATCACAATCTGACTGGTTGATCTGAAAAGATCTTTCTGATCTCCAGTCCATCCTTTCTTTTTTCATAAATAATAATTCTGTTGCATGGTCGTATCAACCAAACATGTCAAATCTGTCAAGAAGTCCTTTAAATCTTCACTTAGGGCCACAATAGTAAGAGCCCTCATTACTATCTACTCCCATTCTGTTCTTGATCTCATCAGGCAGAATTCATTAATATAAACTAACAGTGATCACCTCAGCAAGACTGTAGCTACATGGCATTTTAGATGAACTTACCCTCAAACCTCCAGAAACACTACCTTACTACATTTTATCTCTTCAATAGGAAGAGAAGTTTATTCCAAGACATGCCTTCTTAATTTCCTTATCAGAGGGGACTTAGAATAGTACAAGGCTTTTAGTACTAAAGACATTGATCAACTAGGTTTATTAGCAACCATGCCATACACAAAGGAACTAGAAAAATGTAAGGAGGTCAATTCAAAACTATCCTTTAAGGAATGGGAGAGAAGAGAAAATTTTAAATTCCATCAGTACTAACTCTCCTTATCCTATCTCATATTGGCACTTAGCAGGCAAAACTCAATGATATAGGAAAAAGGTGACAATTTCCACTAAAGTAAAATTAAAATCATAGATACTAGTATATTACTGTTTATAAATGAAGTGGGTTAGCAATATGACTAAAAGAAACAGCTAGAAGATTAAGCACTAAATGGGAAAAGGACTTGGAGTCAGCATAGCCGTGGGCCTTTAATATAGCAGCATGAATATATCAAACTTTACTCTCGAAATTTGAGGAGGAAGAATAAGAAGAAAAAGAGCTATTCTAAGTTTCTAAAATATTTAACAAGACTGGACAACTTTTGTCTCTTTAGGCAATCCGGAGTACTGCAAAGTTAAAATGAGACCAAGGTGATTCTCTAGAATTTAAGAAGGATATACTATTGCATTTTTTGAGTTTTTGAAGGAGAAATTTCATTAACATGGATCTGCTGCTGTATCTCTAGAAAGGAGGCAGTCACAGAGCTCTGTATGTGTATCTATTTTCAAAGTGCATAACCTTTCATAGAACTTATAAATTAATACTGTGGTAGAGGAAAGGGAAGGAGGAGGAGGTATGTGTCATCCTCCCCCCTTCCCCTGAGTCTGTGAGAAAGAAGGCCTTTCAGAGACAACCCTGGCTATACTTTTAAAGCTATGCTTAGTTACTCATATGATGTTTTGAATGAAGTGTTTGTAGAAGTGGTAGTATGAGTGTCATTTGCTTCTTGAATTAATGTGACGCTACTGGAAAGAATTACAAAGAAGTTATGCTGAAATCTAAGTGTATCTTTTCAACATTACATGATTACAAGTGAAAAGTAAGTTATATGAGATAGATGCCAGAGATGTTAGAGAGGTGAAAAATGACCTGATAACTTACTGGATATGAAAAGTGAGGAAAAAGAAAAAAAATGAAATTTAACTCCAAGATTTGGAAACTCAGTGAATGCTGTTTCCACTGACAAAAACTGTGAAGTCATAAGGAGGAGGCACTAGGCTACATTTTTGAACATGCCTAACTTACGGTGTTCATAGGAGAGTCAGTAGATTATATATTATATAATTATATTGTATATTAATTATATTTATATATATATATATATCATATAGATTTTTTAACATAGAGAAGCCCACTGCATAAGCTGGCAGTTAAAAATACAGGAATAAATAAGGTTGCTAATGGATGGAAAATAAAAGAAAAGGAGTGAAGGTCAGAACTTTTATAAACACTCATCTTAATGTGCTGAGAAGAGGACAAGGAGCTTATGAACAGAAAATGAAAGACTGGTTAGTGATTTAATAGAGAGAACAAACAGAGTAGTGAGATCAAATGGCAAATGCTTAACAGAGGACAAGGATGATGAACACAGAAAACAACCCCATTAGATTTGAGATGATTTATTTAGTGACCACTGAGGGTAATGGTCACAGAAACGAGACAACAAGAAATTGAAAGGATACGTTATGAAGTAAAGGAATTAGATATGGACTATTTTCCGAACAAAATTAACATGGACATAAAGAAGATATAAATGAGACAGTTACTAGACAGGTCAATAGAAAAGACTTATGATTGGGAATATGTCAATTTATCCATAATAAAGGATCCCAATGAGAGAAAAAAAATTGAAGATGCATTAGAGAAAAAAAAAATGATTGGCTGAAACAAAGCCTTGAAGGAGGTAAGGAATTAAGAGTGCACAGAAAACTATTAGGCTTATTGAAAAAGGGACTTTTTTTCCTTCCAGAAATGAGGTGGAGAGGAGAAAGTAAGGCAGTGATTATAAGTTTTTAGAAACAGCAGAGCCAAAAGAACTCTCATTAGACTGGCTTCAATATTCTCAATAAAATAAGCTACTTATCTTTTGAGAGTGTGGGAGGTTAGAAGGTCGAAAGACTGAAGATATGAAAGTATCTGAAACAGGGTGAAAAAAGATGAAATCAATAAAAACATAGTATGAGAATTTTTGAGCAGTGATAAGAAAGTTATAATGGTAAAATTAAGCTTGATTAGAAAAACTTTTTCTAGTAATAGACTGGAAATGCCACAAATTCAGGAGGGCAAAAAAGGAATATAGCGAAGTAGCTACTGAAACAGACAATAAAATCATTCACTTACTCAAGATTAATTTTATTTTCCCCCTGAGGGTCTTGATACTCTAACGCAAAAAAAGGCAACCATGTTCATATAATACAATTGATATCTATCATCATTTAAAACACATGTAGATAATTCATACCATCTCTAAAGGTATTTTTACACCTGTCCTCATTAAAGATCTCACATTCCTGTAAGACAGTAGTTCTCAACCTCCCTAATGCCACAATCCTTTAATGCCCCTTTATGTGGGCATTATGTGGGCATCGTATGTGGGCATATCTGCATGTGGGTTGACCCACCTGGAGAGGGATAGAGGAGTGGTGTCTCGGTTCCTAAGACCATTGGAAATATGTGTTTTCTGATGGTCTGATGGTCTTAGGCAACCCCTGTGACTCCTGTGAAAGGGTCGTTCGACCCCCAAAGGGGTCACGATCCACAGGTTGAGAACCACTGCTATAAGATGTTTTTGAAAATTATCTGAGTGCATAGAGCATTTTGATTCTTTGAAGTGCTGAATGTCCCCCATATTCATGCACATTTTTTTTCTGTAAGCACAAAATTCTTCAGATACTTTGTTAAGTCATGAAAAAAGAGAGGTTACAAAGCTTTAAAAAAACACAGGGTCTCACCATCTTGCTTATATTGGAAGTGAAGAAGTTATTCACTGGCTAGAGATCACTACTGATTGGCATGTGAGCTTAAACCTGTTCTACTTCCAACATCAGTTAGTCTGCCCCATTAGGCAACTTGGTGCTTCCTCTACCCATCAGCATGGCTCTCTTTAAATTAATCCCGAACTTAGTGCAGATACCTGATTGGTACAGACCACCGCAGCTCAGAATTCCTGAACTCAAAAGAGATATAGCCTCAAGCCTACCCCTAGCTAGGTTTATAGAGGTGCACCAATACATCTAAACACTAAATACTTCTAATAACTCTACTGACTGTGGATACTATTAAATGTGGCGAAGTATCTGTTTATCCTTAGGATGCAGTTAGCTGACACAGTGAATAAAACACTGGACTTGGATTCAAGAAATACTGAGTTCAAATTCAGCCTTAAACGCTTAATGGCTTTGTGTCCCGGGGCAAGTCAATTAACCCCTATTTGCTTCAGTTTCCTTATCTATATATAAATTGAGAATAATAATAATAGTATGTACTACCTAGGCTAGTTGTGAGATCAAATGAAATATTTTAGATATAAACTACTTTAAAAATGTTAAAGTTCTACATAAAAGATAGCTACTATTGGTATTTTGTAAATGGTTGGGGGGATGGAGAAAAACAAGAGCAGAGGAAATCCCATGGTGAATGAAGTAATTTTCAACAGCCTCTGGAGTAGAATATTATTAGAGGCTTTTTGAATTTCTAAATAGATTACATCTGCTGCTTCCCTCTTATCCATATGCTTATTTTCTCTCTAAGACCTCTGATATATTAGTCATTCATGATTTCCACTTACAAAAACCATATTTCATTTCTCCCAATAGGTTATATTTGCTTAATTGTTTGGAAAGTCAACCAGTTATCATTAATTCCTTCATCTGGATTGGTATGGAACTGAGATTTACTCATTGGTACAGAATAACCTGTATCTCAGATGGAAACCTCAGATAGAATGAGAGTTGAATTGGCAGTCTGCTAGGGTTCTGGCATAACAGCAGTTTTAACAGGCTACACAATTAGCTGAATAAAAGAACAATTTTTTGGTTTGTTTTTAAGATTACTATTTTAATTCAAACTCCAAGGGACAGAAATCATTGTTTGGTCTTAATATATAATGAAAATGACATATCATTGACTGAGTGGGTAACAGGATTAGTAGTTTAGCTTAGGAAATGTTTAAACACTTTATTCTTAGCTTGAGAAATCAACTGAAACTGAAACCCGTTTTTTCTCTTTACTCTTTCCATATTTCTGTTTGTCTACTTCATTCATTTTTTAATTGAGCAAATAAGTGAATACCATATGTGATTCACTAAGATAAGTGCAGAGGATGAGGAGGCCGAAAGAAAAGTGAGAAAAAATGCCTACTATCAAAAATTTCTCATTTTGAATGATTACTATCTAAATCTAATTGTGGGGAAGAGGGAGTCAAGAAGGATGAAGTGAGAGGCAGCATTAGAATCTAGCTCATCTCACACACATCCTTCACAAATACCTAGAGAATGCACCAGAGTCTACTGCGATCAAAAAAGTCACAGGGAGGAGTCATTTTTGCAGCCCAGGGCAAAGGGGGAGAGGTCTTCACATACTAGGAAGAGAGGATGGCAGAAAACCACAGCAGCTGTAGTAAGAGGCATTCTAATACCCAGGACCTGAATGAGGGCCAAGAAAGGACACAGAAAGAGATCTTTAGAGTTGCAATGTGCTACTTATTTATTTATCTTTGCTTCTAATTTTCTTTAAAAACAAAACAAAACAAAACTTGTTTTTCTACAGCTAGCAAACATTTATTTTCTCTCCCACCTGCCCTCACTGGAAAAAAAAAGTAAGTACATATGGTCAAGCAAAATGAATTCCCCTATTTGGCCAAGTCCAAAAAAATGTGTCTCATTTCAGGAAGCAGGTAACAGTCTTCATCATTAGTCCTCTGAAATCATGATTCCCTATTGCATTATCAGAGTTCTTTCTTTATCAGTGCCTTACAAAGCTGTTCAAATTGTAAAACATTTTATGGTATAAATTGTTCTCCTGGTTCTGCTTACATTACTCTGCATCACCAATTTCCTTTGAAACATATTTCTACTACCTTTTCCATCAGAAGATTCATCTTTTTGACAAAAAAAAAGGCGGAATAAAAACAGCAGACTGTTGCATTATGTTGATGGTAATATACTAAGAGTACACCACCTACCACAATTAGTTTTTGTTCTTAGCAATTATTCTCATATCTCAATTAATTCTAAACTCTGAACCTGACAGTTTTACATGATTCTTTTATATTATTCCTTGATTAGGAAATCAGTGCTTTATTTCCACATATCATATCTGGTCTTTAAAAAAAAATCAGAGATTCTTATAAAGTCATGTCAGTCTCTTTAGGTGAATTCCAATTTTCATAATTGGAACTAATGTTTTTTGGGGTGGGTGGGGGGAGGTAAGTTCTCTCTTCTCTTCCTCCCCAGACTCCAGCTTCCCAAGTGTCTCTTGGGGCATCCTCTCTTGAGTCTCCGCTTATATCATGATAAAGCCCTCAGATTATATTTTAAGTTCTCAAAACTATTCAATGCTATTCCAAATAATGTGCCTTCTCAAGGTTCCCTGTTTACTATTAAATCAAGTTCAAATCCTCTGCCTAGTATTCATAGACCTAATAAAATGTGATGTCATCCCTCCTTTCTTTCTTTAAGAAAAAAAAAAGTCTGGATGCTTTTGCATATCACTGATAGTTCAGAATGAGCTCCACCCTGCTATAACTACAGCCAATAAAGTCCTCTCACATACCAGAAACAAAGCTAAGCAATACAAATCAACACATTTGTCAATGCTGATGACTCATTCCACTCCCTCTAGAAAGAGAAAAGAAGTATACTTCACTGTCAGTTCTCTCCTCACGATTAGTCGTTGCATGGATTAAAATTCTGATGCATTTAAGTATTACATAATTACTATCTGTCCAGCCTTACTAGTCATTACTTCCCCATCCTTAGACTGAGATACAGCCAAACTGATCTCTCCTGTTGCTCCCACACAAAACTCCATCTCCTGCCTCTAAGCATTCAGCCAGCTTGGATTACATGCCTGGATTGCCCTTCCTCCTTCTCTCCACCAGGACGACTTCCTCCTTCCCTTCCCATAAATTGGAACTTAGGTACCATCTTCCACATGAAGCCTTTCCAGATTTCCTCAAACATTAATGCTCTCCCTCTTAAACTCTTATACTGAACTATTGTGCATTTAATTGTATTTGTTAAATCTATATTTAGGCAATATTTACTTTTATATATCCTTGCTGTCTTCCCCATTAGAATGTAAACTTAACCGAAAGTAGGACTTATTTCATAGGAATCAATCAATGGAGTCTTCCTTAAAATAATAAGTAGCATATATCTAAAACCATTAGCAAGCATTATATATATAATGGGGATAAGCTAGAAGCATTTCCAGTAAGATCAGGGTTTTGTGAAACAAGGATGTCCATTATCACCAATATTCAACATTGTATTAGAAATGATATCTTACACCAACTATAAGAGAAGAAAAAGAAATTGAAGGAATTACAATAGGCAAAGAAAAAACAAAACTATCACTATTTGCAGATGATATGATGGCATACTTACAAAGAATCCTAAAGAATCAACAAAAAAAACTTCTTGAAATAATTAATAACTTTAGCAAAGTTGCAGGATATAAAATAAACCCACATAAATCATTGGGATGTCTATATATTACTAACAAAGTCCAAAAGCAAGAGATAGAAGGAGAAATTCTATTTAAGGTAACTGCAGACAATATAAAATATTTGGGAGTCTACCTGCCAAGACACACTCAGGAACTATACAAACACAATTACAAAATACTTTTCAACTAATAGAAGTAATATCTAAATAACTGGGAAAATACCAGCTGTTTCATGGATAGATTGAGCTAATATAACAAAAAAAACAATTATACCTAAATTAATTTACTTATTTAGTTCCATACCAATCAAACTACCAAAAATTATTTTATAGGGGCAGAAAAAATAATAACAAAATTCATTTGGAAGAACAAGAGGTCCAGAATATCAAAGGAAATAATGAAAAGAAATGCAAGGGAAGGTGGCCTAGCTGTACCAGATATAAAATTGTATTATAAAGCAGCAATCATCACAACTACTTGGTACTGGCTGAGAAAGAGTGGAAGTTCAGTGGAATAGGTTAGGTATGTAAGACACAGCAGTCAATGACTATAGTAATTTACCATTTGATAAACTCAATGACTCTAGATTCTGGGATAAAAACTCATAATTTGACAAAAACTGCTGGGAAAACTGGAGAACAGTATGGCAGAAACTAGGCATAGACCAATAGCATATACTGTATAATAAGATAAGGTCAAAATGGGTACATGATTTAGCCATAAATGGTGAAACTATAAGCAAGGAGAACAAGGAATAATTTTTCTGTCAGATCCATAGAGAAGAGAAGACTTTATGATCAAACAAGAGATAGAGAACATTATAAAATGCAAAGTGTACAATTTTGATTAAACTAAAAATGTTTTGAACAAACAAAGCCAATGCAACCAAGATTAGGCAGAAAGTAGAAAGCTGGATGAGAATTTTTATAGCCAGTGTCTCTGATAAAGGCTTCATTTCCAAAACATATAGAGAAATGAATCAAAATGTACAAGAATACAAGTCATTCACCGATTGATAAATGGTCAAACGATATGAACAGGCAGTTTTCAGAGGAAGAAATGGAAGCTATCTATAGTCATATGAAAAAACGTTCTAAATCACTATTGATTAGAGAGATAAAAATTAAAATAACTCTGAGGTACCACCTAACACTTATCAGATAGGCCAACATGACAGAAAAGGAAAATGATGAATGTTGGAGAAGATATGAGAAAATTAGAAGACTTTGTTGTTTGGAGTGGGAAAACTGGAAGACTTCTTTGGTGGAGTCGTGAACTGATGCAACCATTTTGAAGAATAATTTGGAAGTATGTTGAAAATTCTTTCCCAGCTTTCTGATTCTTCTTTTTAGCATGACTAATCTGGAAACATGTTTAATTTGATCATACATATATAGCCTATAGAAGATTGCATGCTGTCTTGGGGAGGAAGAAGTTGAGGGAGGGGGGAAATTTAGAACTCAAAAATCTTACAAAAGCGAATGCTAAAAACTAATTAAAAATAACCCTCATCAAAATGCTTACCAGCTAGGGAAAAAAAAGGTTAATCAAAAGTAAGAAAAACCAGTGGTTCTATAGAGACAAAATACAAAATATTTTTTTAAACAAACAATAAAGAGATCTCAACATAATAGAGAACATTCTACATTTCCCATCTGTCTGTGCCCTATACATGACAACTTTCCAAAGAGTTTACTTATTTTGACACCTGTGAAAAAGGTGGCACAGCTCTTTGAAAACAAAGGTCAAATAATAGCAACTGACTTTGATAGCAACTGTTACCGTAAAAATATTTGACATGTGGCTAGAAGCTACAGGGACATGATTTCACAGTGAATAAGCAAGTCAAGTCAACAAACATTAAGTGCCTGCTATGTGCTCATCACTGTGCTGAGTATTGAAGATACAAAGGAAGGGAAAAACAATCCTTACTCTCAAGGAACTCAGCCTTAGTAGAGATAACATGCAAACAACCATGTATGAAATATAGTCACAATACACTAAAGATACTCTTAGGGGAAAGGTTTCTTACAGAAGGTAGGATTTTAGCAGAGTTCTGAAAGAAGCCAGGAGGTGGAGATGAGGAACAACTATAATTTACAACATATTCAGTTTACAAACCCATTGGAAACCACTGCGCTTTCTGTAAATATATGCATGTGTGACTTTTCCCTTTATAATTCAGTAAACATGTTTTAAAATGCTATATTTTTCTTATAAATTTGGAAATTCAAAAAATAAATTAGGGCGTATCTGAAACTTTGCATTCATACAAACAGCGCCTAGCTAAATGACTGCCATATAATAGATGCTTAATACTAGTTGTTCCCAAGACTTAATTATTCTGACTGACTTGAAGGGAAGAGGCACACTATATGAAAGCCAGCTATTATCATTACTAATTAACAATAATCTAGGCACAGTGTTGAAAAACAGATGATATGCTCCCTAGGGAAGAGACACAGTTTTCCCCTTTTTCTACCAAGTGTTGAACATAGTTCTTGGCATACTCAATAAATGCCGGCTGACTGACAAAAAAGAAAATTCTATCATTGCATAAATTGTTCTCCAGGTTCTGCTCATTTCATTTTGCATCACTTTATACAAGATCTCTTCAAAATTTCACTTAATTCTTCATATTCATATTTTCTTATTGGGCAACAATATTCTATCATATTCATATGCCATAATTTCTTCAGCCATTTCCCATCAAAGGAATCCACTTTCATAAAAATTCTTTGTTACACAAAAAAGTGTTCCCCTGAATATTTTTGCATGTATGGGACCTTCTCCATCTTACTTAAGACTTTTTGGATGTATATGTCTGGTAACTGTATCACTTGCAAAAGGTACAATGGGTATTCACAACTATATAGGCTATACAGTTGTTTAGTTACAGAGAGCATTATACGGCCTTTCATCTTCATAGTAATCGTGTGGAAAAAAAATTATATTTCATAAGGTAAATGATTTATCTAAGTTCATAAACTTATAGGTGAGAAGACAAAAAATTTTGAGCTGTAGGGGAACTCAAAGCCCACCAAATCCAACTCTTTCATTTTCCAGAAGTCCAGAAAGGTTAAGTGACTTGCCTAAGGTCTCATAGCTAGTAACTGTCTGAGGCAGATTTCAAACCCAGGTCTAATGAGAGTATATTTATAAAGCACTTAGCACAGAGCACTTTATCTGTGGTATTATATAAATGCTTATTCCTTTCTCCTCTTTTCCTCTCCTCTTCCTGAGCTGAAATTTAATACACCATCCACCGTACTGCTGCCTCTCTGAACAGCCAAGACCCAAACATGTGTCTTCAGAATGGAAAGACTTGGGCTCTTCCAGCTCTACCATAGTACTGTCTTATTTTCATGAGTTAGTAGCTTATATTAGTGTAAAGACAAAAAGATTTTTTGTAATAGACAAAGTGACTGAATATACCTTGTAATAACAGTAAAAATGTCAAAATTTACATTCAGACAGTCAAGGATAAAATAGAAGCCAAAGATCCTGAATATGCCTAATGCATGAAAACAAAATATAGAGGAAATGTACTAAAGGCTGGAATCTTCTAAGAAATAACTAGTGTTAACATGAATTAGGTAGAAGAGAATAAATTACTTCTCAGGGCCTAGAGTTGAGAAGACCTGAGTTCAAATCTTGTCTCAGACACTTAATAGCTTAACAACCCTGGGCAAGTCACTTAACCTCTATTTGTCTCAGTTCCCCATGTATCAAATGGGAAGGAAAGGCAAACCACTCCAGTATTTTTTGCCCCAAAAACCCCCACAAAGAAGTCCATGGGGTCATGAAGAGTCAGACAAGACTAACTCAAGAATAACAACAAAATTACCTCTCATATATAATCCAGCTAAGTTATTCAATGCAGTATATTGATCTAATTCATTTGTTTACACTTCCCTGACAAATGAATATCAGAGGTCACAATTATCTTCAGACAGAAAAAGTGAACTTCATGGGACAGGAGCCAAGATGGCAGAGTAAAAGCACAAATTTGGCATGGGCTCTGGCTCCCACCACTTCCAATACCTGTAAAAAAAAATGAATCTAAATAAATTTTAAAGTTACAGAATCCACAAAGTGACAGACAGAAACAAATCACCCGCTGAAGGCAGCCTGGCAGGCTGACAGGAAAGGTCTATTGCAGCATACTGGGAGCTAAGTGCCGTCACCTGTGAGCCATTGGGGGGGGAGGGGAGAGGGGAAGAGGGAAGGAGGGGCCACGGCAGTCCAGACCAGCCAGAGCAGAATTCAAGAGAGTGAATCACCAGCAGCTGCGGCAGTTTCCAGACTTCTCAACCCATAAATGCCAAAGAGAAAATAAAAGGTCAGTGGGGAACTCTGCTGTTAGGGTAATGACAGAGTGTGGTCCAGGTCCTGCCCCCAGAGCGAAAAGTGGGAGAAGCATGGTGGCTGCAGCTGCTGCCCTGTGGCTGCTTCCAGAGTTCCTGGCCTGCAGATTGTAGGAGGACCAAGTGACTATTCAGAGCGCAATCGCTCTTGCTTTGACTGGCTTGGATCTGGCTTGCAGTCTTGGGTAGTGGTCCTGGGGTGCAGCCACTGTGCCAGAGCTTGTGGTATCTGTAGAGAGGGCACCCTCCTCATAGCTCTGGCAGCTGCAAAAACCCCAGTGATTTGGGACAAAGCTCTACCTACTCTGGAAGCAGAGTTCTCCCATGGCAAAGGGCTCAAAAGTTAAGTAATGAGCAAGATGAGCAAGCAGAGGAAGGGCAATCGGATCATAAAATCCTTTTTTGGGGACAAAAAGAAACAAAGCATGGAACTGGAGGAGGACAACAAAGTCAGAACTCCTGCATCAAAGATTCCAAGAAAAATATGAACTGCTCACAGGCCATGGAGGAGCTCAAGAAGGATTTTGAAAATCAAGTAAGAGAAGTGGAGGAAAAATTGGGAAGAGAAATGAGCATGATGCAAAGAAATAATGAAAAACAAGTCAACAGCCTGCTAAAAGAGACCCAAAAAAATACTCAAGAAAATAACACCTTAAAAAGTAGACAAACTCAAATGACAAAAGAGGCCCAAAAAGCCAATGAGGAGAAGAATGCTTTAAAAAATCGAATTTGCCAGATGGAAAAGAAATTTCAAAAACTCACTGAAGAGAATAATTCCATCAAAATTAGACTGGAGCAACTGGAAGCTAATGACTTTATGAGAACTCAAGATACTACAGAACAGATACAAACAGATGAAAAAATAGAAGGCAACGTGAAATATCTCACTGGAAAAACCACTGACATGGAAAATAGAACCATGAGAGAGAGTTTAAAAATTACTGGACTACCTGAAAGCCATGATAAAAAAAAAAAACCAAAAACCTAGAAATAGTCCTTCAAGTAATTCTCAAGGAAAATTGCCCTGATATTCTAGAACCAGAGAGCAAAATAGAACTTGAAAGAATTCACCGATTGCCTCTTGGAAAAGATCCCCAAAAGAAAATCCTAGGAATTTTATAGCCAAATTCCAGAGCTGCTAGGTCAAGGAGAAAATACTACAAGCAGTAAGGAAGAAACAATTTGAGTATTGTGGAAACACAATTAGGATAACACAAGATCTAGCAGCTTCTACATTAAGGGATCAAAGGGTTTGGAATATGATATTCTGGAGGTCAAAGGAGCCAGGATTAAAACCAAGAATCACCTACCCAGCAAAACTGAGTATAATACTTCAGTGGGAAATATGGTCATTCAATGAAATAGGACTTTCAAGCATTCTTGATGAAAAAACCAGAGCTGAACAGAAAATCTGACTTTCAAATACAAGAAGCAAGAGAAGCATGAGAAGGTAAACAGGAAAAAGAAATCATAAGGAACTTATTAAACTATTTACATTCCTACACGGAAAAACAGTAATTGTAAGTCATGAGACTTTTCTCAATATGAGGATAGCTGAAGGGAATATATACGTATTTATATTTGTATACATACATATATATATATGTATATAGGAGGGTGTATGTGTATAAAATATATATGTGAGGGTGTGCATGTGTGTACATGTATACATAGATAGAGGGCACACACAGGATGAGTTGAATAGGAAGGGATGATATCTAAAAAAAATTAAGAGGTGAGAGTGGGAGAAGGAGAAAGGGAGAGATAACTGATGGTATAACTGATTTTCTAGATGACACAACAGAGTGCTGGACTTGCAGTAAAGAAGACTTGAATTAAAATCCTACTACAGACATCTAATCAGCTGGTGACACTGGTGAACTAACTTCAACTACATATGAAAGAGGCAAGAACACACTGTTACAATGGAGGGGACGAGCAGGAAGGTGAAAGGAAATGGGTCAGCCTTACTCTCAATGAATTTGGCTTAAGGAGGGAACAACATGCACATTCAATTGGGTATCTTACCCTACAGGAAACCAGGAGGGAAGGGGATAAGAGGGAGATGATAGAAGGAAGGACAGACTGTGGGAGAGGGTAGTTAAAAGCAAACACTTTTGAAAAGGGACAGGGTCAAAGTAGAAAACAGAATAAGTGGTGACAGGACAGGATGGAGGGAAATATAGTTAGTCTTTCACAATATAATTACTATGGAAATATTTTGCGTGGCTACACATGTGCAACCTATGTTGAATTGCTTGTCTTCCCAGTGGGGGTGGGTGAGGAAGGAGGAAGCAGAGGACTCTGGAACTCAAAGTTTCAAAAACAAATGTTAAAAAAAAATTTTTTTTTACATGCAACTGGGAAATAAGATATATAGGCACTGGGGTATAGAAATCCATCTTGCCCTACTAGAAAGTTGTCAGGGAGTGGGGGCAGGGTGGATGGGGTGGATGGGGGGAGATCTAAGAGAGAACAGACTGGGGGAAGGGATATTCAGTAGGCTTGCTATTTTGGGGTGGTGGGTAGGGGAAAGACAGAGAGAAAAATCTGTAACTCAAATTCTTGTGGAAATGAATGTTGAAAACGAAAAATAAACAAATTGGGGAGAAAAAGTAGACTTCAAACTTAGGCTCTTTAATCTTCAATTTAATTTTACCCTGTAAACACCTTCTAGTACTGAAAACACCTTTGGTTCTGAAAAGACAACACTACTTACTTAGAAGTGGTATTATTAATTGGTTGGGCAATCTACAAAGCCAGGAGACAGAGAAGACATTGCATGAAAAGCTATTATTATTGTGTTATATATGTATTTCTTCTCTTTCTTTTCACACTTTATTCTGTATCTTTCCTTCCTCACATATTAAGCATATAGATACATTTATATGCTTTTCCCAAATACTTTTTTTTAAATATTTTTATTTTTATTTTATTTAAATAATGCTGTTTCATTCATTCAAAAAAAACTGATTAAGCCAATACTATCTGTCAAGCAAAAAAGAAGGTTCTAGGTCTCCCCCAGAATCTAGAAACTTTCCATTTACAGTCTATCAATAAGAGCTTTCTGTCTTCTACACATATAACATTGTGATGTTAACTGATGGTATAACTGATTTTCTAGATGACACAACAGATAGAGTGCTGGACTTGCAGTCAAGAAGACTTGAATTAAAATCCTACTACAGACATCTAATCAGCTGGTGACACTGGTCAACTAACTTCACTTCTTTCAGACTGAGTTTTTACATCTGTAAAAGTACACTTACTTTTACAGGGTAACTGAGATGATCAAAGGATATAATATCTGTAAAGAACTTTGCAAACCTAAAAGTACCATAAAAATGCTAGCTATTTTTATTATTTCTACTTCTAAACTTTATCAAACTGTAAACAGAGAGGACAAACCTTCTTAATTCTGACAGTACAGATCCAATGTTTTCTGAATTTTGCAGCATTTTAGCTGCAAATAATTGTTGCAATGAGAGAGACAGAGACACTGAGACCTTTTGGGTCAATATTTTGTACTGATTCATAAGTCTTTCTGTGTTCCTCTATATTCATGATGTTTGTAACTGCCTATAGTTAAGTAATATTCCATTATATTTTCACATCAGTTTGGCCAATATTCCTCAATATTTTCCATATATTTTTTGCAAGTATTAAAAATGTTACTATGAACATTTTTGTACATACGGGTCTCTTCTTGCTGTCATTCACAACAATATAATGCCAATAGGATCAATTACTTTTCTTGTTATCCTCATTTTGAAAATAAAAGTGTTCTATAATTCTTTTTCTAAAAATGAAAAACAAAAACATTGATCTGCTTCATTATATGATATTCAACTTATTTTTCCTATGGATCTGTTGTTCTTGATATAAAAAACTTTCTCAAAACACACATAAGCTGAAAAATAAGAAATTGTTTTCAGTATGTTGTATTTGGCAACAAACATCCGTGGAAACTAGTTATCATAAAATTACCAAATTTGTCTGAATACAGTCTTCACATACTCCACAAATATGATTTCTATAAAACCTAAATGGGACTTAAGAGTCATGCTCTTTTTAGTACTAGTGACAGTTTAATTCTTGATGGTCTTTCTAATGTCAACAAAAGCAGTAGCAATGGAACCCCACTGGGTCTAAATAAATGCTACAGGAAACTGTGCCAGATGCCCTTGTTGCTAATGTTACCACATAAGGATGGCATACTCTATGCTCCAAGAAACTTGACAACTCCATAGGGCTAAAGCAAAATCCATCAACTTTCTTTCCTTTCAGTAGACTCTCACTGGTAAAATGAAGGAGTTAGATTCGAAGCCACTAAAATCCTTTCTAGCTCTCGATTTATAATCCTAGGAGCCTCTAGGCAACTAGGATTTATTACCAAAAAGACCCAATAGGAGGGGATGCCTGGGAGTTCCCATTATCCCAACTTGTTTGTACTTTGCCCAATCTGGTGTATCCTTGGCAAATAAAGGCAGACAAATTACTAGGCAGCTGACTGCTGTAGAAATGGCTCCATTTCAGAGCAGAAAGTGAAAGGTTGGAGGGAAGAGGGAAGAAAAATTTCCAAGATTTGTAACTATACTAGTGTCTGACCTATGAATGGAGGGAAAAAAAAAGATGAGATGGGTAAGGGGGATTCTCTAAATAAGAATGACCACCTTTAAGCCTACTCCTCAGCCAAGAAAAGTTTTAATACTATTTATTAAGAAAACAGGGCAGTGATGAGAAACAGTTCATTAATCAGGGTCCAAGAGAAAGTTCACAGAGGAAGGCCAAGAGGAAGGAAATAAACTGAAAACAAAGGAATAGTAAGGATGAATGTATACTTTGTTTCTAACACCAGTGCTAAGGCATTTGCCAAGTTTGCAGTGAAAACACTGGTGTGAAGGAAGCAGAGCTGAGGTACAGGTATGAAAAGTAGGGAATTACTACTGATTTTTATCTCTGTCATGCAGATGGTTTGAGGAGCCATCATGACATTTCTGTCCCAAATTTTAGCTATCTTTAGTGTTTTCCTATGAGGGTGACATCGGGTGGAGAGGGAGAGAGTGGGAGAAGGAGAAAATATAACACAATTTTTGCACCTAATACAGGTAGGATGGATTTAGGATATAAAGGTGAAAAGATGATAGTAGAAATAGGCAAGAACGTATATCACAGACTTCTATAAATGAGTAATAAAACTAAAATGAGAGAGCTTTCTGGGTTTGAATCACTGGGTTTGGAGGAGGTTCTCTACATTTTTGTGGATATATTGTCTTCAGTTTTCATTGTTTTTGCTATACTGAAGAGCACTGCTTAAGTAATACGTTGCTATTGCTCAGTTGTATACAACTCTATGTGACCCAATGGACTTTGTTCAAAGGGTTTTCTTGACAAAGATGCTGGAATGGTTCACCATTTCCATCTCCAATGTGTCCCCATTTTATAGATGAAGAACTGAAGCAAACAGTGGTTAGGTGACTTGCCTAAGTCACAAAGCTAGGCAATGTCCTGAGGTCAACTTTGAACTCAGGACTTTCTGACTCCAGATATAGAGGTCTATCCACTAAGCCACCAAACTGACCTGGAGCTTGAGTAATAAACTTCGAGTATAATCAAAATATAGTTAAATAAAATTAAAGGAAAAAGGTTTATTATTGAGAAAACCCAAAATACACTGTCAGTTTGCTACTGACCAAAGCAACAGCTGAACAACAGGGGAAATCGGTAATAGTTGCATAATCCATGCAGTTGTAGAAACTGTTTTTAATAGTTAATTTTAAAATTCTTTAAGTAAAATCAATACATTGTTTGTTACTATAGTCATGTCATTTATAAAGCATATATTGTTTAAACTGGAAAGAAATCAAAGAACTAGTTAGGTACTACTTAGGCACCAAGGTCCCAGAGAAGGGTTTGGTCATAATAAAGGTAACAAGAACTCAGTATAACCAAGGTACTACAAGTCAGAAGAAAATCATCAATAAGGTCGACCTAAAGTTGAACTATATTAAGTTATGAATCAGAATCACATTATAAATCAGAATCTTATAAATCATATTTTCCAAGTTGTTTCTAGAGCTTACAATAGGAGTTAAACAAACCCAGATGGGAGAAATGAAGCAATGTACTGGCAGAATATAAACTATTGTACAGGGATGAATACAGACTATGAGAACTAGAAGGGACTTTATCAACATTTTTCACAGCTAGTCCTCACACATGATCAATTCCAAATATTTTCACTAGCTATCTCCTAGGCCTGGAATTCTCTCCCTCACCTCTGCCTTCTGGTTTTATCTGAGGTTCCAGCTAAAAATCCTGCCTTCCACCAAAGTCAAGTCTAAATGGGTGCATGATCTAGGTATAAAGGCTGATATTGTAAATAATCTGGGGAAGCAAGGAATAGTTTACTTGTCATAAATATGGAATAGGAAGGACTTTACAACCAAAGAAGAATTGGAGAGCATTATAAAATGCAAAATGGATAACCCTGAGTACATTAAATTGAAAAGTTTCTGTACAAACAAAGCCAATGTAACCAAGATTAAGAGGGAAGTGGGAAATTGGGAAAGAATATTTACAG
>CM053582.1:225329696-225357402 GCA_028627135.1 Pseudochirops cupreus
TTCCCTGTTCATATCCTTTGACCATTTGTCAGTTGGGGAATGACTTGTATTCTTATAGATTTTACCTAATTCCCTGTATATTTTAGAAATGAGGCCTTCATCAGAGACACTGGTTGTAAAAATTCTTTCCCAGTTTCCCCCTTCCCTCTTAATCTTGGTTACATTGGCTTTGTTTGTACATAAACTTTTCAATTTAATGTAATCAAGATTATCCATTTTGCATTTTATAATGCTCTCTACCTTTTCTTTGGTCATAAAGTATTCCCTACTCCATAAATCTGACATGTAAACTATTCCTTGCTTCCCCAGATTATTTACAGTATCTGCCTTTATACCTAGATAGTGCACCCATTTAGACTTGATTTTGGTGCACTGCGTTAGATAATGGTCTATGCCCAGTTTCTGCTATACTATATTCCAGTTTTCCCAGCAGTTTTTGTCAAATAGTGAGTTCTTATCCCAAAAAGGGTGATAAGATCTTAATGAGTAAAATCTAATAAGATCAGAAAAGAGAGCAAGGGTTCCGGTAATGAATGGCTTTTAGTACCCAACAGAGGACTTTATATTTGGTCCTGGAGATAATAGGAAGATGTAGGAGCTCATTGAGCAGGCATGCTGGAGGAGGGTGGTAGTACAAGGAGAGATAAAAGCTTTAGAAAAATTTTCTTCATAGCTTAAATGAAGGATGTAGAGATATTTGAAGTAGCAAGAACAGTTAAAGCTGTTGCAGTAGCAGAAGGAAAAAGTGTCAGATTTGAGAATAGAAAACAGCTGACCTGGTTAATTATATAGAATTAAGATTGTTTCAAGACTTAAGTGAGGTCTGGACTGATACCATAGCCTGAGGAAGGGAATGGGGTGTGGCTGAAAAGACCGAACATTATGTTTTGGTGAGGCTGAAGAATAGATGTAGAAGCAGTGAGAGGTAGCGGAAGAGATAAAAAGTTGTAGAATTGCAGAGTTGTGGATCTTGGAGTAGATTGTTTTTAGGCGATCTGTGAGATTAAGGGTGTGGCCATCAGTGTCTGACTGAGGTAGATTGAAGGTACATTTCATAAGGAGGTTAATGGACTGAGAGACCAAGGTGTTGAGGGGAGGTACGCACTGGAAGAAGAACTGTGAAGGACTGGCTGAACTCCTTGCTAAAGGCTCCCACTGCCAGCTGTCACTCTCCTTCACTCCTAGCCCTGACATGATAATTACTTTGTAAGAGCCTCAAGTTCAGTTTCTTAAACCTCTTGGTGGTTTATTCCCTCAGTGCTAGGTGGTGGCTTTTCTGGCTGTGGTAGATTTTATTCTACAAGAAGCTTTGGCATTAGCTTGCTCTTGGAGCAGGTTTTCTTCTCTTCTTTCGTCATTGAGCCATCCCTGGCATATTAGATGCTTAGTAGAGCAGTTTAGAAGCAGCAAGGTAGCACCATGTTTAGAGTGCTAGGCCTGGAAAGAAATGAGTTCAAATTTGCCTTCAGACACTTAATAACTGTGTAACCCAGATCAATTCACTCAACTTCTGTACGCCTCAATTTCGTCAGCTGTAAGATGGGGAAAACAATAGCAGCTACATTGCAGAGATGTTGTGAGACTCCAATGAAATGATATTTGTAAAGTCCTTAGCACCAGTGCCTGGCAGTAATAGTTATTTAATAAATACTTATTTCCTTTCTTAGTAAATGTTTTTTGAATTGATAATTTTTCATTGATTTTATTTCTGCAAAAGCATTGCAATTTTATGATTTCAAAATTACTTGTTTTATCTTATTACTTGTAATGTCTTCTATCCCTTTGTTTAGTTAGGGATTCTTTCCGAGACCAAGATTGTAAAGGGTAACTGAGTTTGTTGTCTTCTCTTTAAAAAAAAATAGTATGATCTTTTATATTCGGGTTGCATATTCTTTTTGAGCTTATTTGGTCCATTTTTGCAGATGTTCTAAAACTATTTTCTACTAAACTCCTTTCTACTAGTTCTTACTTTAAAAAAAAAGGATTCCCTCCCTCAGGAATTTTTGTTCTTGACTTTTATCGGTATTGTTTTTGATTGCTTCTGTTTCATGCAAATCCAGTCCATTCCAATGATCTAATTTTTTTAACTTGGAAAAAATAAATTTGATGATTACTGTCTTTAATTCCACATCACCCGCACAAAAAGGGATGGTCATATCCTGCTTCCCTTATGCTAGTTCTTATCCCATACCAAAACTCAGCCTCATATTATTCCCATCATGTGACTCTTTCCCTCCTACTCATGTTGTTGAAAATACTTGGAAGAGGTTCCTGAGGCTTTTATAAATCCATGTTTTCCAATTTCAAATTGAGCCTTCACTGAAGCACAGCAATTATTTTGTTTGTAGTCTCAGTTTCCACAGCTTTTCTCAACTGTGTCTTCTCAAGCTTACTGCACCTGTTCCTTCCCCAGTTTTCCCAGCTAAGCACTTTGACTTTTACTTCACTAAGAATGTTAAAGCCATTTAATGTCAGTGTCTTATCGTTTTCTCTTCACCTCAACATTCCTTTACTTCCCTGTTCTTACCTAGTCTTTGACAATTTGGTCTTAGTCTTTTCTCAACAGTGCAAACTCCTATATGTATTCTTGCTCTCATCTCCCACTGTCTTCTCCAGCTGATTGTAACTTAAGGGGTTGTGACCTAAATACCCCACCCCCACCCTGTCCTCAATTCTTGCTCTTTTTCTCTTTTTTTAATGATAAATTTTATGTTTATTTTTAGTTTACAACATTCATTTCCACAAGATTTTGAGTTACAAATTTGTCCCCCGTCTTTCCCCTACCCACCACCCCAAAACAGCGATCCCACTCAATACCCCCTCCCCAATCTGCTCTCTCCTATATCCTTCCCCATTTCCCCTCCCACTTTCCGATAGGGCAAGATGGATCTCCATATATCCCAGTGCCTATATATCTTATTTCCCAGTTGCATGTAAGAATAATAATAATAATAATAATAAATTTTTTTAAACATTTGATTTTAAAACTTTGAATTTCAGATTCTTTCCCTTCTTCTGTCATCACCCACCCTTACTGGGAAGATAAGCAGTTCAATATAGGTTGTGCATATGTAGTTACGCAAAACATTTCCATAGTGGCTATATTGTGAAAGACTATTTCCCTCCATCCTATCCTACCTCCCACTTGTTCTATTTTCTACTTTCACCCTGTCCCTTTTTAAAATGCCCTCCCTTCTATCATCCCCCCTCTTATCTTCCTTTCCCCCTACTTCCCTGTAGGGTAAGATACCCAAATTTAGTGTGTATGATATTCCCTCCTTAAGCCAAATTCAATAAGAGTAAGGTTGACCCATTCCCTTTCACCTTCCTGCTCTTCCCCTCCTTTGTAACAGTTTTCTCTTGCCTCTTTTATATGAGGTAATTTACCCTATTCTGTTTCTCCCTATCTCCTCTCATTATATTCCTCTCTCACCTCTTAATTTTATTAATTCTTGCTGTTTTTCTACCTTTCCCTACCTACTAGTTACCAACTGTGTATTGGACCTTTAGAACTGGATGACCCAGAGATAGCTCAAACCTAACGTGTCTAAAAATAAAACTTACCTCAGTCCCCAAACTTATCTTTTCACCAAAATTCCCTATTTCTGATGAAGACAGCATTGTTCTTCCAGGGTCACAGGTTAATAATTTTAGCATTCTCCTTAATTCCTCATTCCCTGACCCTCCACATTCAGGCAGTTGCCAAATCTTGCCATTTCTGCCTTTACCATGTCTTTTGTGTACGAATATAAATCCCGCCTCAGAAATATAATAGCTTACTAATTTGAGACCCTCCTTGCTTTCTGGGTGTTTCAGTGACTGCCTAATTTATCTTTCTTCAGTCTCCATTCTAGTCCATCCTTCACACTATTGCCAAAATTATTTTCTGTAACATTTAACATTTTCCATTAATATTTATGCAACACTTTTCATGTCTCATTTAATCCTCATCTTTGAGACAGGTGGTATTATCCCCTGAGAAAGGATAAGTGATTTGATCAGGGTTGCACAGCTACCAAGTGTCTGGGGCAGCATTTGAACTCAGATCTTCAGAACTCTCCACTTGTACCATCTGGCTGCCTAAAGTATAGATTTTGTCTTGTCATTCCTCTGCTCAACTTCCAATGGCTCCCTGTAGCTTCTAAGATAAAATAGAAACTACTCTGTTTAGCCCCACACCCTTCACGACCTTTCTCCAATTTACCATTCACTGTACATTCTTCTCCCACCTGCATTCTGGGATTTAGCCAAGGTGATGTGCTCTGTTGGTCATATGCAATATTCTGTCTTGAGTCTGTGTGCTTACAAAGGCCGTCTCCCTAATTGGAATGAGCTTCTCGTTGCCTTTACCCTGTAGAATCACTTTGTTCCTCTAAATATAGCGTAAACACCCACTGCTACATGCAGCCTTTCTATTAGTTTCCATCTATTTTTTTCCCTTCTTACCAAATTATTTATTCTGTCTGTGTGTGTGCGTGTTTTGTTTTCCAATAAAATATAAACATGGATTAGAGATTACTCAGTGTGCCCACCACTGTACCTGTCATATGCTTAATAAATACATGTTGATTGATTTATTGGTTGGTAATTCGATTTCTTTTTTCTACCTTCATTTTTTTCATTACTTCCTGTGAGATGCTATGTCTTTTGTTTTTTTCAAATTGTATTTTGTCTAGTTCTTAAATGTAATCCTTCTGTAATTTGATTAATATAGCTTTGAATCTGTCGGTTAACATAGATAGTACTGTCATTTTCATTATATTGACATTATATTATTGTTGTTCAGTTGTTTTTTAGTTGTGTTGGTTTCTTCATGACCCTCATTTGGGGTTCTTGGCAGAGATACTAGAGTGATTTGCCATTTTTTCCTCCAACTTAATTTACAGATTGAGGAATTGAAGCAGAGTTAAGTGACTTGCCCAGGGTCACACAGCCAGTTAAGTATCTGGGGCCAAATTTTAGTTTGGGAAGAGGAATCTTCCTCACTCCAGGCCCAGCATTTTATCCACTGTACTAGCTATCCATCTAGCTGCCTTATGAACAAAGAATATTTATCCAATTGTCTATCTCCTTTTATTTCTAGTACAGGGTGTTATTATAGCTGTACTTACATAATTTTCGCTTATGTTTTGGTAGGTTAATGACAAGAGTTTTTTTTCCTTTTAATAATTATTTTAATGAGATTTCTTTTGTTGTTTTTTTTTTCCATTTGTTTGGTAGAATTGTATATAGTATCTAGAATTGTTTTCCATTTTGCAGTTGATTTTATATCTTGCTATTCTTATGAATCTATCAATCATCTCGACTAGTTTCTTCAGTGATTCTCTGGTGATTTTTAAGTGTACCAGCATATCAGCTACAAATAAAAGCAATACTTCTCTATTTAGCTGATGTTTGTACTTTATTTTTTTCCCTTTGTCTAATTGCTGGTAGAGTTTCTACAAAAATGGTAAATAATAGAAACGAAATTTTAGTGAAACTAATTTACCCATGTTTGTTATGGGGAGGACTGTAGTGTTTCTCCATTCAAAACACTGATAGCTTTTGGTTTTAATGTTATAGTTTTCATTATGTTAAAGAAAATCTCTTCCATGACAATACTTTAAAAAAAAATTTAAGCAAATGCATGTTGCATGTTGTTATTGGAGACTTTTCTTCCGTCTTTTGAAATAATCATTTTTTGTCATCTCTAATATTTGTTCATTTAATGATGGTTATTGCTTCTCTGTTGTTGAGCATCTGCATCTTTCTCTATGAATCCATTTGGTCAGAGTATTGCTATATTCTGATTGAAAGGGTTTTATTTCAAGTTTTCTCATTCATTTTCATTAGTGAGATTGAGCCATGGTTCTTTTGCTCAGCTTTATGACTTTCTGACTTGAGTAACAGGACTATATTTATCTCATTGAAAGTTTACTAGAGTATTTTTCTATCTGTTAAATTATTACTGTTTTTAATACAACTTTGCTGGGTTGAGTAGTGATGACTCTTTGCTATGTGAAATTGGTGTCTAACTTGAGAAACCAGTGATCATGCCCAGAGTCACCTGAGGTATATGAAACAGATATATCTGTTTTACCTTCCCTTCGGTTCATAGTTCTATAAAAGTAACTTCATATATTTGTACTCCATTCCAAAAATGGGAAGCTAGCTAGAGAACAAGAGCTACCGTCAGTCAGTGAACAGCTACCTAATGCTTCCAGTCACTACATTAAGTGCTAAGGTTGCCCAAAAAAAGGCAAAAATTGTCCCTCCCTTCAAGAAGTCCACATTCTGTGAATGATACAACACAAGTAAATCATTACATATAATTTAATTATAGAATGAAAATTTAGACTAGAAAAAAGTATTCTAACAGAAATTTTGCAGTCTTGTAAGTATTGTGTAGAGTTCGTGCAGTGACAGAGCGAAAGATTTTGGTTAACATGTTTGTGATGCCCACAATAATGAAGGGAATATTGTGATGTAGGTAGTTGGATAATTAAGTTGAAAAATAGACCCCTTTGTTTTTTCAGTACTTTTGGTTGCTGTTGCAATCCATATGGGTAGTGCTACAAAACATAGGATACAGATGTTCAATGATGCTATGGAATTCTTTCTCTCATGGAGGTTAGAGGACTGTTAGAGTGTCTGAGAATGTAGCTGTAGTATCTTTCATCTGTCTAAGTGTCTTCCTGTAGAGTTGTAGCATTTGGCAGAACTTAAAATTTGAGTGGCTGAAGTTGAGATGGAAGAACATGTATTCATTTAATATATTATTAGCCTTTGGTGTGGGTAGAAGATGGGTAACTTGGAGCAGCTAGGTGGTGCAATGAATGGAGCACTGGCCCTGGAGTCCAGCGGACTTGAGTTCAAATTCAACCTCAGACACATCACTTTTTGCTGTGTGACTTTGTTCAAGCCTCTTAACCTCAATTGTCTGTCCTGCCTTCCCCCCTCCAAAAAAAAAAATTTCAAAAAGAAGATGGCTAACCTTCTTTCCCTAACACCCGCGCCTCCCCCCCAAGACTTATACCTCAAAAGAAATGAGACTTCATTTTTTTGGTGGCTAATGTTTTGTGTAAATATTGTGAGAATAAATCTCCCAACATAACTTATTTTTAAAAATATATATTCCTTCAAATGCATAGTTCTCCTATACACAAGTATTTCTCTGATGTCTCCTTCTGACATAGAACTGACCTGGCATTCTTGAAAACCATACCAGTTTACCTACTGCTAGGTTTGACAGGTTCTACAAGTTCAGTTAACCTTTTAGTTTAAGTCCAAAATAACTTAATATGTCTGCGATCAAAGGACAAGCCTAGCTTAGTACAAAAAGGATAAATGGTTGATTTTTTTTTTTAAAGCATGGTGACCACTGAAATAGATTTTTTTAAAAGTTGTATTTCTTATTTCCCTACTTTATAGCTACATATAAATTGTCTCATAATACTTATTGTTGTCTTATTTCTATTATGGACAACTGGAATGTTAATTCCTTGACTACAGAGAACTCAGCTTCTCCTCTTTAATCCCTGATAGTACTTAATATACTGCTAAGCACATAAAAGGATCTAAGTAACTATTTACTGCTTTTATTGATGGAAATTTTTAGTGCCCAACTGCTGCATCAATTGGAGGTACAGTTGTATTTCATTTTAATTGATCCTTTCTTCTCCTTAGTCTACGAATAAGAAACCTCGGAAGTCTCCAGGAGAGAAGAGCCGTTCTGAAGCTGGAATTAGAGGAGCTGGCCGTGGAAGAGCTAATGGCCATCCTCAGCAGAATGGAGAGGGGGAGCCTGTCACGTTATTTGAAGTAGTAAAACTGGGGAAAAGTGCAATGCAGGTAAATATATTTGCATAATACAGATTTATATTAATGGTGCAAGCACATTAATTAGTTGGAAGGGATGTGTTGGATTTGTGACATAGGATATACCCATCAAAAATAGGAAACTTGTATTACAGTTACAAAGTATTTCTAAATTATATATTTATGTTTTTATTAAATAATAAGCTGAAATAAAAGATAATTGAGCTAACTCTCTAACTCTTGGTAACTTTCAGGAAAAATATCTCTTTAATGTTAGCTGTAGTTAGAGTGTCTAGCACAGAGCTTGACATCAAGTAAGTGTTGATTAAATATTGTTCTCTGACTAGTGGATTGAATTCATTTTTCTGAATTATTATATTAAAAATCAGAAGTTATTTTGAAGTTGGGAAATGATTCTTTGAATAGGAAACTTTACACTGAGATACTTGTTTTCTTCACCGACTAAACTTTGTTAATGGATTGAGAGAGGTCAATTCTAATTCTGTTTTAAGAAATGCTTTTTGGAAGAAAAAATCTGCACAGTTGTAGTTGTTAATTTGAAGATATTTTCATAGGGACTGGTGCCACATATTATCTGTATTTTGTATATTCCCCAGCATCTACCACAGTATTCTGCATAGGCATTTGACTTCATGGTGAGTGAATGAATACTAAATTTGAAAAACAAATAATAAATTGTTAGTAATCCAAAGTAGGGGCATATGGGCACCATAAGAGACTTGTGTGATCCTAGAGTTAGAAAGGACTTTAGAAGTTGTCTTAGTCAGCATTCTTCTTTTATCATGGAATTCTTAAGTTTGTTTAAATTTCTGTCATTAAGACAAATGGGAGTGTGCAGAATGAAAAAAGTAATCAAAGCCATTTCAATAAACTTTTTTCCCCTTCAAACTTATTTTTTACTTTTTAATTAAGGAATTTTACTTCGTATATATAGAACTGAATTTCTAACCTAGTGTTACCTTGGGCAGTCATCTCTTCACTTGGCAGGTCAGTCAGATGTGTACTTTTGATCTTCTTATTGTCTTGTTTAATTTATGAAATTTATGTTATTTAGTGTTTGTTTCATTTCTATTACTCATTGCCCTTTTTTGATTTTCAAAAGTTTGTTTCATTTCTATTACTCATTGCCCTTTTTGATTTTCAAAAGTTTGTTTAAGTAGTTCAGGGTTAAATATTTAATTGTAAGCCATACCTTTTGCTCATTATTGTTATTTGTTTATATTTGTTATAAATTCTGAACTTATTTCTGTTAAGTCAGTGGTTTGGCTGTGAACTGACAGCAGTTTCAGGGATGTTTCCTGTCTCAACAATAAATTGCCCTTTTATTAAAGCATAGTCAATACAATTATTTATGATTTTTTTTTCAACACTCACCATATCTCTCCAGTACCTTTATTTTTCATTTGTCTCAGTTGTGACTAACTCTTTATGACCCCATTTGGGGTTTTCTTAGCAAAGGTGCTGGAGTGATTTGCCATTTCCTTCTCCATGTCCTTTTATAGTTAAGAAACTTAAGTAAACAAGGTTAAATGACTTGTCCAGGTTCACACAGATAGCATCTGAGACCAGATTTGAACTCAGGTCTTCCTTACTCCAGGTCTGGTGCTTTATCTACTGCAGCACTTTGCTGCCTCATCCAGTATCTATCAGTTCTTTTTTTTTTTTCTTAAAGAAACTGCTCCCTGTCCTTACCTTTTCATACTTTTTCATTGAAGTCACTATGTATACTAAGTGTGTATGTTGATTTTATTTGGAAGATCTTAACAAGTTCTTCAAATCATTTCTCTACCACTTCCATCTCGGCAAATGTATTGTTACATAAAGTCAAATAATTTTCATGGGAGTCTTTTTTGCAAATACTTATCAATTATGTGAAAATAAACGATGATCAAACCATTCTATAAATAATGTTTCTTCTAGCTTCTGGATGTATTACAAAATCTACTCCATGAGCTACATCGTTTTCCTCTCTAAGGGGTTCCTATGAGCCATCTTTACATTTTTCTGTTACTTTCTTTTTTTTTTCTGGTTTCACTTTTAGTAGTTGCAGGGTTGATAAAATACATCTGCTCTAGTATGATCCCTATTTTTTGGTCATTGGACAAGGACCTCACATTCAGAGCACCAGTAGTCAAATTTAAGTTTCTTAACATTCCAAGAACCTTCCATCTTCTGCTGCTCCCTTTTCTGATGTTCTGCCTTTATCCTTGCAGAATTTGTTGGGGGAGCTATGCATATTAAGAAGAAAAATTTTGTTGTTGTTTCTTTATTACTTCTTTTGGTGGAAGGGGAAACAGTGGTCATCCTTGAAGCCATATGTGAGTGAAGCCTGCCAGAGCTTGTGATCCTTTGACATAACCTTTGAGGTGGTGAGATTGTCTCTGCTCTACAGTGAGGCACTGGAGTAGTATGCTATTTAGAATATTTATTATGGACAGTATCCCTCTCATAAAGTGAAGAGAAGTAGTGGAAGAATAAAATGAGTGTAAAAAAGTTTAGGAACATATCTGACTAAGCAGCCAAACTAAGAGAATCCCAAGATGAAAATGGAAAGAATACTATAAGTAGAAGGGGAAAAAATGGAATAGATTTGCAAAAACCTTTTCAACAAATTGTCTTTTTCATCAGGATAGTCAAATTCTCACACTTAGATTCTAACAAAATAGACCCCTTAGTAATTGTAGGAAGGGGAAAATAGCACTAAAGAGAGCAAAGAAGGTAAGGTTCCTAGAATAGCCCAAGTATGTGATTATCAATACATAAGCACAAGAGATTATGTACAGAAGATCCATGCTCTTCAGGAGTGGGAAACCTACGGCCTCAAGGCCACATGTGGTCCTCTAGGTCCTCATGTGCAGCCCTTGAACTGAATCCAAACTTCACAGAACAAATCTTTTGGGGATTCCCTACCCCTGCGGCTAGACAGTGCAGTTGTGAGGATATTAAAGGTAGAGTAAATAAGGGCAAGGGGAACAAATCTTATTAATTCCAAAAAATGGTGAATGAGAGAATATTTACTGATATAAAAGAATATGCTTCATCTATATATAAATTGATTTTGCCTTGATAAAGGCATTCTTAGGAAAGAAGTAGGCTTTCTCAGTTGATGGTTAACTAGGTTAACTACATCTTTACTGTCTTGCAATTTAACTTAAACATGTGGTGAATACAGGTCCTAATTGTACTTATTGTTTGTTGATCACAAAAAAAATATTCGATTAGTAGAACAAAACAGTGCTTTACATACTTTTTTACAAGAAGATATTTCCCAAGCCATATATATCAAGATCATTCAGGACTTCTTAAAAAATGTAACAACAGAAATAATTCTTTTCAGTGACCATCTGGTAATATCAAGTGAGATATAAAACAGGGGAACATATGTTTGCCAAAGATACCCATCACAGAGGCCAAGTGAAGGTTGGATGTCCAATAGATCATGTGGTCCTGAAGATGCTCCAGTTAGAGTTGATGACATTACTTTGATTAAACCAAGCCACAAGACGTTGTGAAGCCTTCTGGAAGTGATCTGTATTCAACGAAGATCTGTCCATGCACACTGGACAGACCAAACAAGGAATCTAACAAGGAACTCTGTAGTATAATTTGTAAAGAAATTTTATGACAGAAAGAGTAGATAGACTGGTCACCTTGCAAGAATGAGTGAGGGATGAGATGTGGACAGCCAGAATACTGCATTGGTATCCTCATAATTTATTGAGTTAAAAAGATTCTTCCAGAAAGCCCCATATTAAATTTTTATAATTTAACATAGAAAAAATTTCATATTTCAATTTTATATTGAAATGAATGTATTATTTTGGAACTTTGGGGGTAAAATTATCTAGGTCATTCCCATAACTATTTAATGCATGAATTTAAGGGAAGATTATGAGTAGTAGATTAAATGACTATAGGGCTTCACAACTGTTGAGGAGCTAGGCCAAGAAAGCAGCAAAGTCCTCCAGCATGGTGGGCAGAGCCCTGTGGGAGGATGTGAACAAGAGTTCCACTGTTCAGTCAGGCATCTATAGATCGTGAACTACAGTGTTGGACAGGCCTCTTGAAGCAATAAGATCTCAGTCTTATTTGAATATAAATGTATACATAGAGAGATATAACATTGCTTTAAATAATTATATTTAATTAATATAGTTATATTGTAGTTTTGGATTTTTCTTTTTTAAATGATGTGACATAGGCAGCCTGGTATATTCAATACAGTATTTAACTTCTGTTAGCTGTGCAACCATGGGGAAATCACTTAACCCCTCTGAACTTAAGGCAGCACTTTAAGACTATATTATAGATTAGTTGTGATGTTTCTTAGTACATATCATTGGTGGTGGAGTCGGGGGAGAATACACATATACCTGAAATTTAAAATTTTAGGTCATCAATTTGGAATTTCAATCATTTAGCATATGAAACCAAATATTGACAATTTTAATTCAGTTCCTTATTTCAGGCCAAACTTTGATTAGTAAAGACTAACAACTTTGACATATAGAGAGTCTCCTTAGATATATGAATAGAAAACTTGTTTGTTTGTTTCAGTTTATTGAATTCGACTTCCTTTTAGTGACATTCACATTACTGGAATCATTGCAATCTAAACTCATTAAATGAGCTCTTCTGGAAAAGGTTTTGAAGGAGGTCAGAAAATTCATGAGACAGAAATGAGCAGAGAGAACTTTACGGGTGTAGGGGACAGCCAGAAAAGGCATGAGGTCATGGGTGTCATGTGAGAGAAAAAACAAGTAGGCCCATGTAGCTGTTGGAGGAGTCAGGTCTAAGAACTATGGAAAGATAGGAAGGAGCAAGGTTGTAAAGTGCTTGAAATGAGAAATGGAGTATTTGTATTTGATCCTGGAGGTACTGCAGGAGCTGCTGGGGTTTATTGAATAAAGCAGTCACATGGTCAGAACTAGGCTTTAGGAATTGTTTAGAGTGAGGAGAGACTTAAAGCATAGAGATGAAACAGAAAACTATTACAGTAGCCCAGGCATGAGGTAATGAGAGCCTGTTTCAGAGTAGTAGTGTGAGGTAAGAGAAGAGAAGATAAAACGGTGAATGTGAATGAGTAGTGGAGGATGACACCAAGGTTGTGAGCTGGGTAGCTGAGGTAATGCCCTTGACAACAATAAGGAAATTGTGATGGTGAGTTTGGGGAGACAAATAATGAATTTTGTTTTGAACTTGTTGAATTTAAAATATTTGTGGTCCATCCAATTTAAGAGGCCCACCCCTACCTTCTTCCTAAAATGGTAGGTGATTGGACATAGATTATATATGTGCAGTTATGTAAAACGTATTTCCATATTAGTCACAGTCATGAAAGAAGAAACAAATCAAAAGGAAAAAATAAAGTGAAAAAAAACGTGCTTCAGTCTGCACTGCGAGTGTGTCCGTCCTTTTTCTGGATGTGGACAGCATTTTCCGTTGTGAGTCCTCTGTACTTGCCCTGGATCATTTTGTTGCCGAGAAAAATTAAGACAGTCATAGTCAAATATCACATAATGTTGCCAATACGATGTACAGTGTTTTCCTGGTTCTGCTCATGTCACTTTGTGTCGTTTGTACAACAGTTTAGAATATTTTTTCATGTGACAATAGACAACTTTGATTTCTTCTGAAAGCTACCTGTTCATATCTTTTAGCTATTTATCAATTGGGAAATGGCTCATATTTTTATAAATTTGTCTTTTGGGGTGGTAGGAAGGCAGGGCAATTTGGGTTAAGTGACTTGCCCAAGGTCACACAGCCAATAAATGTTAAGTGTCTGAGGCCAGATTTGAAATCAGATCCTCTTGACTCCAGGGCTGATGCTCTATTCACTGTGCCGCTTAGCTGCCCCATTTTTATAAATTTGACTTAGTTCCCTATCCTTTATCAAAAAAAAGCAGTGTAAGATTTGTTTTTTTAGTTTCATGCTTCTAACTTTGACTGCATTGACTTGGTTGTGCAAAAAAGGATTAATTTCATATAATCAAAATTGCCCATTTTATTTTGTGAACCTCTTTGGTCATAAACTCTTTTCTTTATCCATATATCTGACAGGTAAATTTTTCCATGTTCCCCTAATTTGCTTATCATATCACCTTTATGTCTAAATCATGTATCCATTTTGACCTTATCTTGATATATTTTAAGATGATGGGTCATGCCTAGTTTCTGCCAAACTGCTCTCCTGTTTTCCTAGCAATTTTTTTCAAATTGTGAGCTCTTTTCCCAAAAGCTTGAATCTTTAGGTTTATCACACACTAGATTACTATGGTGATTTACTCCTGTATGTTGCGTACCTCATCTGTTCTACTGATCCACCACTCTGGTTCTTAGCCAATACCAGATCTTTTGATGATTACCATTTGTAATATATTTTGAAATCTGGTATCTTTAGGGCATCTTCCTTCACATTTTATTTTCATTGTTTTCCTCAATATTCTTGACCCTTTATTCTTGCTGATGAAAAAATTTTTTTGAGCTCTACAAAACAATTCTTTGGCAGTTTGATTGGTAGGGCACTGAATAAATTAATTTAGGCAAAATTTCATTTTTATTATATTGGCTTGACCTACTCATAAGTGATTAATTTTTCTCCACTTGTGTAGATCTGTTTTTATTTGTGTGAAAATTATTTTGTAATTGTGTGCATATAGTTCTTGAATTTGTCTTGGCAGGTAAAATCCCAAGTACTTTATGTTGTTTGCAGTTATTTAAAATGGAATTCCTCTAACTCTTCCTGCTGTGTTTTGTTTGCAACATATAGAAATGCTGATGAATATTTTCTTAGTTTTAAGACATGTCATAATTGTCCATGTGCAGTATGGCACATGGCAAATTGAACTAATGGCCACTTCCATAGTACTCTCTTCCCCTCATTTAACATCCTACACTGTTCTGATTCAGTGCTTTTACTGAAATAATTTCACTTGTTCCCAGATCAGCTGAAAGCCTATTCATCCTTTAAGTACAAATTCAAATACCATACCTTTAATGAAGTCTTTCTTAATCCCCTCTGACTGCCTCTAGTACTTGATTTGCATCTCTTACTTAGAATAACGCTGAGTCATTTTTTCTGGTGACTTTTTTTCATATGGCTTAATAACTTGTCAATTTCATGTATGTACAGAATATTTCTTATTTAGTTTTACCGTTTGCCTCATTGCTTTTATGGTATTCTTTATATATCGGGGACTTAATAAATATTTGTTGAGCTAATTAGTACCATTGGTCATGCCACTATTCCAGGAATTGAGTAGAATTCATGTGACAGAAGAGGGGGGTGTGTGTGTACACAGAACTCAGTGTCATGCCTAACAGCATTGATTGCTTCCATCGAAATACTCAGTACAGAAATAAATGTTTTTAGGAGTCAGTAGTTACATTGCTAGAATTTGGTGATTACATTTTTTCCTCAGGTAATTGGTTGAATGTTACTGTGGAATTTTAAAACTTGGTATTTTAGTTATCATGTGTAAATGACTGTATTCTGAACTGTTGGTTGAGGTATTACTTATGCTTCATCTGGATAAGCAATAGTGACTGGGGTGTTTTTGTTTTTGTGTTTTAAGCTCATGGGATCCTTGTTAATTTTCTTCAATAAAGATTCTTTGTCCAAAAGTTATATGTAAATTCCCAGTTGGGAGACGTTTTTATTTTTAATTTACTGAAGGAATCCTTGATATTTTTTAGCTTACAGAAAAGTTGAAATTATGTATAGCAATCAATATATGCAATGAAAACTATAAGAAAAAAAAGTTGTCCTGTAATTTTTCTCCCATCCCATCAAAATCTTTATTTGAGCTTTTAGCAGTAGAGTAGACTGATTTGAATTCTCTTGCCTGTTCTTTTAAATTTTTTTAATGCTTGATTACTACGGTCAACTCATGCTGGTGGTAGGTAGTGGAAGAAATGTGAAGAACTGCAGTCTAAATTAACTAAAAGCTGAACAGTTATTTCCTGAATATTTGAAAGTTGACAGCCAATAGCTTTATATATTTATATTTCCATACAGGTCACCATAGTTTTACAAAACCCCATTTCTTTCCCTACAGAAATTTGATAAGACTCAAAATAATGCAAACAAAAATTGAAAATCGAACTGGCTATATATGATGCCTTTTTTTTTGTTTGTTTATGGGAAATTATGGTTTGTGGGTAGATAAATTAATAAGCATTCATCATTACTCATCTAGTCTAGATCCGTACTAACTTCAACTAAGAAGATATTTGCAAGGCAGCTATAATATTCATTTAGTAAGAAATATTTGGCATTGCATAAAAATGTTCATAGTGGAAATTTGGTAAATGTTCATCATGTTTAATTTGATGAAATAAAATCCTACAGTAAATTTCTCATTCATGTTGTCTAATTTTACATGCCATTTTTTTAATAGTATTATCTTCATAATCATGAGGGTTCCGTTTGTACAAAAATATTTATATCAACTCTTTTTGTGGTGGCAAAGAATTGGAAATCAAGGGGACGCCCATCAACTGGGGAATGGCTGAACAAGTTGTGGTATGTGAATGTAATGGAATACTGTTGTGCTGTAATAAATGAGGAGCAGATAGACTTGAGAATAATCAGGAGAGACTTATAAACTGATGCTGAGTATGGAGAGCAGAACCAGGAGAACTTTGTACACAATGACAGACACAACGTATGTGTGATGACTAACTTGGATAGACTGGGCTCTTCTCAGCAATGCAGTATTATAAGATAACTCCAAAAGACCCATGATGGAAAAGGATATCCTCATACAGAGAAAGAACTACAGAGTCAATGCAGATTGAAGCAAACTACTTGGAACCTTTTTTTTGTTTTGTTTCTTCTTTCTCATTGTTCACTCCATTGGTTATAATCCATCTTTACAACTTGACTAATGTTTAATGTGAGGATATTTGTAGATTCTGTATTTGGTTGCATGCCGCCATGGGGAGAGGGGGAGAAAATTTGAAACTCAAGGGATGGTGGAACTGAATGTTGAAAACCAAAAGTAAATAAATAAGTTTTAAAAAATAATAATCATGAGGGTTTTTGTTGAGGACTAAGCTCAATTAAATTGACATTTTATTTAAGTGGTGTGTACATATATTGTTCTGACTCTTCATACCCACCAAGAATAATTTTTAATCGTGTGAGTATGATCTAGATGCAGCTCGGTTGCTCAGTGGTAGAGAACACTAGACTTGAAATAAGGAAGAATGGAATTCAGATACTCCCACTGACACTTAGTACATGGTCCTGTGCAAGTCATTTAACCTTGTTCTGTCCTGGGTTTCTCATTTGTAAAATGAGGACATTGGACATGATGGCCTATAAAGGCTTTTCCAACTCGAATCTATTATCCTGTGTTCTAGATGTTATAGTTAACTTTTGTATTAGTTTAGTGAATCATAGTTAAAAACTTATGCTTCCTTAATCACAAACATGCTACCGTAAGTTTTTCTGATTACCCAGTAGATCCATTAAATGAGGTCCTCATTTCTCTTATTTCTAATCATATTGGCTTCCAGATTGATCATTATTATCATATTTGAGAATAGCAGGGGAAAAGGGAGGAAGCAAAATTGATTTTACTTATTTTGCTCTTTGTGGCCGTAATTAGTAAAGTTTTAAGATGTGCTATATTAAGGCCGATAAATAAAATTAGACTTTTTATTAATGCTTGCATTGATTTATTTGATATATGCTGATATCATGACATGCTATAAGTGTTGCTGCTATAAATAAGTTTCTTCTCCTCTTCCTCCTTCTGTGATCATCAGCAGTTCAGTTCTTGATGCGTTTTAGTTTTAAAGCACACAGAAGCTTATGGAAGAAACCATAATGATAGGAGCAATATATCATCATTGCCACTTGAAAATACTTAAATTTTGCTTTGTGTTAAGTGTTTTACAAATAATTCATTTGATCCTTACCACAATCCTGGGAAATAGTTACTAATGTGATCCCCTTTTTTACAAAAATTGGGAAATCTGAAGCAAATAGGATTTAAGTGACTTGCCCAACATAGCTAATATCTGAGTTTGAGGTTTTTTTTCCCGACTCCAGGGCCAGCAATCTTGTCTATTACACCATTCTAATTAATCAGTTTTTTTTGTACTGTGGTGTCAGACTGACTCTGAAATGAATCTTGATTGTTAAAGTTTCAATAAATTCAATTCTTCTTCATCTTCTGTTTTGGCATCTTCATATATCATCATTAATGGATGGCCAGTAATAGATGAAGCAAAGAGAGATTAGATATCTATCCACTGTCTACCAAAAGAATGGGATACATAGATTCCTAAAACAGTATTTATCTGGGCATGTGAAAAACTGAAATAAGTTATATCAGATGCATAAGTATTTTCCTTTAATGTGGGTTATTTTATTCCCCTCTCCATGCCCAGCCCAGCCCAATTGCTCCAGAGGTTTACTCTCTATCTGGTTTCAGTCTGGTTTGGTGATATTATTCCTCCTCAGTCCTCTTCTATATTATAAATCATAGACTAGAAGCTATTTCCTATAATAACTGTTAGCACCTATATAATATTTGAAGTTTTACAAATCATTTTCTTTATAATAATATTACTACATGAGGTGAGGTGAGCCAGTACTTTTGCCTCTGAAAAAACTCAGGAAGTTTTAATGACCTGACTGGATTCACACTGATTGCTAATGTTAAAGCAGAGGTTGGTACCTAGGTAACCAAACTTCAGGTCCAACACACGTTTTCCTTGCAATAGTTCGCCTCCTCTCCTTGACCGTCATGGAATTTTGTCTCTAAAGGGATTCATTGATGTCTGTTTTTTACTGGTAACCAGAATTAGTAAATGTATCATTTGGATATGTTATGAGTTATTAACCATCTCTTAATTGCCAAATTGATGGTCTTTTCTGAATCCTCCTTGGCTTTATTTTCTTGACTTTGTTAACTGCATTCTCTTACTGGATATTTTTTTCTCTCAAGTCTTTCCTTCTGACAGCTATCTTCTCTGTTGTTTCCCCTACCTGTCTGACTACCCTTCTCACTTCTCATTATTCATGTCAGTCAGTCCACAAGTATTTATTAAGTACCTCATATGTGCCAGGCACTCTAATTGGTACTGGGGATACAATTGTAAAGAGTAAAATAATCTGCTCACAAGAAGCATGGAATATTCTCCCTCCTCAGCCCAGCCTTCTGGCTCCCTTCAAGTCTCAACTAAAATCACATCTTCTACAAGAGGCCTTTCCCAACTCCTCTTAATTCTGGGGGTTTCTTCAGTTAATTATTCCCTATTTTTCCAGTTTATAGTTTGTTTGTACAAATTTGTTTGCTTGCTTCCTCTATTAAGAGTATGACCTTCTTGAAGGCAGAGACTATCTTTTGTCCTTTCTTTGTAGCCCTGGCAATTATTACATGCCTATTGACTGCCTTCCACAAGGGAGTTTGGAAGAAGGAAGGATATTTCAGGAGAAAGATAATGAGTTGGGATTTAGACATGTTAAGTTTAGGATGTCTCCAGAACATTCATTTGTAAATGTTCAGTAAGTTATTATTAATCATGGGACTAGGACTCCAATTTCAAGTTACTGGGACTCTTGAGTCCTTATGCCCTTGGGAACTAATGAGGTCACCAAAAGAAATTCCTTTAGAATCTCCTGTCATTGAATTAATGAGTTCTCAAGTCTTTTAAAGTTGTTTTCCTTTTTAATGTTGTCATTATGTAAATTCTTCTGCTTCTATTTATTTTGTTCTGAATTCACACAGATTTTCTCTGAAACCCTTTTATCATATTTGATAATAAAATATTCCATTCCCTTAATTTGTTCAAGTAAACTACTATGAATATTATGTGTGTGAGCGTGTATGTGTGCCTTTTCTGTTCTTGGTGACTTTTAATCTCTGGGGTATGAAGCTCCTGCTGTATCAGTGAGTGCTTCAAAGAGCACATAGCATTTAGTGACTTCTGGAGGAGAAATTTCTAAGTTTGTTTCCAGAATGGTTATACCACTTCATAACTCCACAAACAGTTTATTAGTGGGCTTGTTTTCATCACGCTCTTATAATTGTTTGTTTTGGGAGCGGGGGGGGTGTTTGGTCATCTTTCCAAATCTCACAGATTTGAATCCCTTACCATGGGGCCTCTGGGTTGCCTCACATTGGACCTTGGTGTTACTTTTTTTTTTTCTATGCTGCAGATGCAACCGCTAGGTCATCCAGGGCTAGGTGATACTTTGGCTTTTTCTCGTACTACAAATAGGGACCTATGCTCTTTGGCTGTGGGTACTGCTCTGGCTCTGGGCTAACCAGTGCTCTGAATTCATCTCTCCCTTTTGCCAAAAATGAAAACTGGGGTCCTTAATGCTAGGTGCTGCTCTGAATGGTCTGTTTCTTGCTGCAGAACTAGACTGTTTTCACACTTTGCTTTCCACCTACCTTAGTTTGTCTACCCTCTAATGCTGAACCGAATTCTTGTAGTTTGTGGGGGTTTGAATAGACGTTTATAACTCATCCTCTTTTGGTTTTCTTTATCGTTATTCCTTCTGGTTTATTTTTCATAGCTTTATGTGGGGTGTTTGTGAGGACTTCTCTAGATCCTAATATTCTACTATCTTCCCTCAGTTTTTCATTCTAGTAACTAATAATTTTGTATTTGTCTCATTCCTCCTAGATAAAACTGAGTGTGGGGAAAAACAGTGGTCTTGAAGTAGCAATACTCCTTTTACTAATTAGTAGGATTGCTCCAAGCATTTTCTTCAGCCTTAGTTCCTTCACCTGTAAAATATAAGAACAATATTTATTAGTATTTTGCAAACCAAAAGTTGTATACCCACCAAAAACAAGGAGATACCATATAACATATGCTTCTACCTCACCATCAAGCTTGGGGCCCATTCTTGTATGTGTAACTGCATTACAAATAATCAGCTCTATCCGTAAGTATAGACTGATTCAGAATGTCTCAAAGTCTCCCAAGTCTGTTTACTTTTAAACCTAAGATAAACAAAAGTAACTAAGGGTAATGGACCCCCAGGCAGCCCCAGATTCGCTAAACATGAATAAGTCAGTTAAGTATGTCGTAAGAGTTAATAAGATTCCTTTATGGTTGGAGGCTGCAGTCAGAAAATATTCATTCATTCTGTCTATTTTTGTCCTTGACAGAATGGACGTGTCTAACAAATTTGTATTACATAGATGATGAAGGGGCCCAGGATTGAATTGCTGAAGGAGAATAAGGAAGGATGGCATTTAGGAAATCTTGCAGCACTTAAAATGATCCCAAAATGCTTCCTGACATCAACTAATCTTTTAAATCTGTATTTGTACTTTGGTGCTATATAGAGTGAATCATAGAAAGCCATGGATAATCATGAGAGGCTCTGAAATTACCTGACACCCAAAGGACAATGAAAATATATTTGTGGTGGGTATACAAAGGCTGTTTATCTTATTACCAGCAATGACTTTTAAATGCAAGAATCTTGGCTCTGCTACTTACTACCTTTTTTACCTTGGGCAAGTTGCTAAATCTCTTCTGGGCTTCAGTTTCTTTATCTCTAAAATTAGAGAATTTGAGTACCTGATCTATAAAGTCACTTCCAGTTCTATTTCTAGAAGTTATAGTCAGAAGTTTCAGAAATGACACTAGAAAAGCAAGTGGGCTGGTAATCTACTAAAGCATGAGACAACAAATTGGTGCACTGGGATTCATGAAGTGTTAAAAATCCTAGAGGTCCTCCCTTTTGTTTGGTTCTCAGTGGAAGATTTATGGAAGTGCATGGACAAAAAGCACGTTGAGGTGGAGCCAAGATTGAGGAGTAATAGCAGAGGCTTGCTTGAGTTCTCCCCCAAACTTCTCCAAATACCCATAAAAATGACTCTAAACAAATTCTTGAGCAGCAGAACCCACTAAATGACAGAGTGAAACAAATTTCTAGCCCAAGACAACCTGGAAGGTCAATGGGAAAGGTATGTTTCAGAGAAGAGTGACCAGAACAGGCCTCAGGGGACAGAATCACTGACAGCTATGACAATTTCCAGATTTCTCAACCCACAAATGCCAAAGACAGCTTAGAATGTCAGTAAGAAATGTCCATCAAGCATGGGTGAGAGAGGAGCCTGGTCTGTCCCTAGCCCCAAGGTGGTGGTAGGCGCAGCAGCTAGTGGTGGCAAGGACAACTGCAGCTGCTTCCAGAGCTCTCAACCCCACAGATGGGAGAGCAATTGAATGACTGAGCACAGATCTCTTTGCTGTCACTGAGGCAAGATTCTCTTGATTTAGCCATGCTTGGATCTGGGTTGCAGTCCTGGGTGGTGGTCCTGGGGCGAGAAGTGCTGGCACATAGTGGAGCTTATGGCAGCAATGTAGAAGGAATCCTCCTCACAGTTCCAAAGCAGAAAAGAGTGCTTGTGGTCACTCAGAGACCAGAGCACAGGCCAGGGGAGGAATAAACACCTCTCTTTTGATTATACCACCTTGGAAGAGCTGAAAATTTACAGGTCCCTAGAAGTATCTCAGAAAATAGCTGCACAAAACCCCTGAAGCTTGGGAAGTAGAGTCTTATCTTAACAAAGAGTTTAAAAAGCTAAGTAATTGCCTGGGAAAATGAGCAAACAGCGGGGAAAAAATCAGACTATGTAATCTTACTTTGGTGACAAGGAGAATTAAAACATACAACCAGAAGAAAGCAACAGAGGCAAAGCTCCTACATCAAAAGCCTCCAAGAAAAATATGAATTGGTCTCAGACGAAGGAAGAAGTCAAAAAGGATTTTGAAAATCAAGTAAGAAAAATAGAGGAAAAATTGGGAAGAAAAATAATAGTGATGCAAGAAAATCATGAAAAATTAGTCAATAGCTTGCTTAAAGGAGACCCAGAAAAATGCTAAAGTAAATAACTCCTTAAAAATAGACTAACCCAAATGGCAAAAGAGGTCCAAAAAGCCAATGAGGATAGAATGCCTTAAAAATCATAATTGGCCATATGGAAAAGGAAGTCCAAAAGCTCACTGAAGAAGACAATTCCTTAAAAATTAAAATGGAGCAAATGGAAGCTTCAGACTTTACAAGAAATTGTTAAAACCAAAAGAATGAAAAAATAGAAGACAATGTGAAATAACTCAGTAGAAAAGCAGCTGACCTGGAAAATAGATCCAGGAGAGATAATTTTAAAATTTTGGACTACCTGAAAGCCATGATCAAAAAAAGAGCCTAGACATCATCTTTCAAAAAATTATCAAGGAAAGCTGCCTTGATATTCTTAAACCATAGGGTAAAATAGAAATGGAAAGAATCTGCCTAATACCTCATGAAAGGGATTCCAAAAGGAGAACTCCTAGGACTATTGTAGCCAAATTCCAGAGTTCCCAGGTCAAGGAGAAAATTTTTGCAAACAGTCAGAAAGAAACAATTTGAGTTCAGGACAACACAAGATTTAGCAGCTTCTACATTACAGGATTGCAGGGCTTGGAATATGATATTCTGGACGTCAAAGTAGCTAGGATTAAAACCAAGAATCACCTACCCAGAAAAACTGAGCATAATCCTTCAGGGGAATATATGGATATTCAGTGAGATAGAGGACTGTCAAGCAATCTTGATGAAAAGACTAGAGCTGAATAAAAGATTTGACTTTCAAATATAAGAATCAAGAGAAGAATGAAAAGGTAAACAAGAAAGAGAAATCATAAATGACTTAGTAAACTTGAACTGTTTATATTCTTCCATGGAAAGATGATATTTATAACTCGTGAAACCTTTCTTGGTATTAGGATAGTTGGAGGGGTGAGTTGAATATGAAGGGATGATATCTAAAAAAAAAATTAAGAGATGAGAGAGGAATGTACTGGGAGAATGAGAAAGGTAGAGGTAGAATGAAGTAAATTATCTCACATAAAAGAGACAAGAAAAAGCTTTTACATTGGAGAGGAAGAAGAGGGAGGTGAGAAGAAATGAGTGAGCCTTACTCTCATTGGATTTGGCTTAAGAAGGGAATAACAGACACTCAACTGGGTATGAAAATCTCTCTTACCGTACAGGAAAGGAGGGGCTACTGGGAGGGGGGATGATAGAAGGGAGGGCAAATGCAAGAAGGGGGTGGTCAGAAGGAAGCACTTTTCAGGAAGACAGTCAAAGGAGAGAATAGAATAAATGGAGGGCAGGATAGGTTGGAGGGAAATATAGTTAGTCTTTCATAACGTGACTGCTATGGAAGTGTTTTGCATGGCTACACACGTATAACCTATATCAAATTGCTTGTCTTTCCAATGAGGATGGATGGGGAGGGAAGAAGGGAGAGAATGTAGAACTCAAAGTTTTAAAAACAAATGTTAAAAATTATTTTTACATGCAACTGGGAAATAAGATATACAGGCAGTGGGGTATAGAAATCTAACCTGCCCTACAGGAAAATAGAAGGGAAGGGGAAGTGGGGAGATAGAAGGGAGGGCAGATTAGGGGGAAGCAGTAATCCGAATGCACGCCGTCCTGGGGTAGGGGAAGTGGATGGATGGACAGAAAATTTGGAACTCAAAAGTCTTGTGGAAATGAATATTGAAAACTAAAAATAAATTATAAGAACAAGTTTTAAAAATTTTTTAAAAAAACAGGAAAAGGACATATGTACAAAAATATTTTTAGCAGCTCTTTTCTCAGGGCAAAGAATTAGAAATTGAAGGCACGCCATCAGTTGGGGAATGACCAAACAAGCTGTGGTAGGTGATTATACTATTATGCTGTAAGAAATGATGAGCATGGGGTGGCTAGGTGGTGCAATGAATAGAGCACTGGCCCTGGACTCAAGAGGACCTGAGTTCAAATCCAGCCTCAGACACTTGACACACTTACTAGCCGTGTGACTTTGGGCAAGTCACTTAACCCTAATTGCCCTCCAAAAAAGAAAAAAAGAAAAGAAATGATGAGCAAGATGCTGTCAGAGAAACCTGCAAAGATTTGCATGCGTTAATGCAAAGTGAAATGTACTGTGCACAAAGTAACAGCATTATTATAAGATGACCAGCTGTGAATGGCTTAGCCATTCTCAGCAATACAACGATCCAAGACTTGAGGATTTAGGATGAAAAATGTTGTTCATCCCCAAATAAAGAACTGATGATGTCTGAATACCAATTGATGCAATTTAAAAAAAAAATTTCTTGGGTTTTTTTATTGTGTCTTTCACAACATGACTGTCATGAATATGTTTTGCATGAAAATAAAAAAAGAACTTAGTTCCCTTTTTGTGGGGGGAATAATTATTAATGGTAGAATAAATCCATATGCCTGCCCCGGGGAGAAAGAAAAAACTGCATTGATTAGTTCATAGTGGATAGGCTATAGATTATAATCTGCCTCAGTTTACAGAATGTCTCACGTTGAAGAGAACAGAACTGCTAATATGTGCTTGAGAGTAGGAAGCATAGTTCATTGATGTTTGTAACTCCCTTGGTCTCCAGCAATGCTTTATAAACAATAGGTGCTCTGTAAACATTTGTTACATATAATTGTATTGCCTGAAATATTAAGAAACTTCAATATTTCGCTAACCTTTGGGGATTTAAACAGGGAAGTAGAAGTGACGAACGTGAAATCCTGTAAGACGAGCCTTATTGCTTCTAGAAACTGCAGAAAAGTTTTGGGCTAAAAGATTCTTCTCAAAGCCCTGTAGCAGTTTGTTTATTCCTGAAACTTTAAAAAAGTGTTTACAGCTGCTCGAGACACATGCTTCTATTTTGGTTGTTATTTTTGAATATTTACTCTCTGTTGCTGTCTTGATTTTTTAAAAAATACAACATACATTTTCGTATTTCTTTCTAAGACTTTTCAGAGGATTGAATTTAACCGATGAAATATGACTGGACTATATGACCAAATTGTCTTAAAATTATGTAGAATTTTTTCCACTCTGCTGTTTAATAAATTTTTGGCTGTTATGCAGAAAGCTATTGCAGCTGATGGGATTATGCTTTTCTGAAGTGTATACAATTTAATACTTTTAATATAAGGATTTTATTGATAAATTTCATGATTTATCAGTAAACATTTTTGCAGCATTTCTTATGGAAAAGATAGAGCGTTCGAGAAGAGTTATTTTGGGACAAGCATCAGAGCACTGTACAGTAACTCCCGTAAGGTATAATACTCTATATGATATTGGGCAATTATAAGTATAACTCAGTCCACTTTCACTTTAGTCACTTAATGCTTGTGCAGTGTAAGCATTTATGGTTTGCCAAAGAATACCGGCAGCTTCTTCATATTACCAGCAATAAAAACTTTCAGGAAAGAAGAGAAATCTAATGATACTTTCAACAGCATCCATGTACTCCATTTTACTTCCATTATTCTGCGGGGAGGAGAGATGTGACTGATAATAGTGTTGTTAAACTAAATTAGGTTATTAATATTTTCACATTGACTTCCCTAAAATTCTGTTTTCAATAATTTAACAGAAACATCATTACCACTTGAGAAAAGTCTGTTCTGTATAGTCCACCATTCAAGGGCTATAAAGTGCCTTCCTTCTTAAACTTTATTCTTTACTACCTTCCTGTGTATATCTTTACTATGTATCTTCTTCCTGTGTGTATCTATTACTTTCATGTTTTTGTGTTTGCCTCATATTTAGAATGTTCAATTCCTTTGAGACTTTGGACAAGTTTCTTACTCATCTACAAATTGAGGGATTTAGACTATGTGGTTTTAGGTCTTTTCCAGCTCTAAATCTATAATCTGATAATCCTTGTATCTTTCTCCTTACCTATCCTTTAAGACTTAGCTCAAAGCCTCCTTCTTCCTTGAAGCTTTCCTGCCGAACCTAACCTGATGTATTCTTTCTCCTCTGAAATGCTGTAGCTATTTTTGTCTGTATAGTTGAATTGAATTTGTGTCTTTTCTTTGCTCTGCTGCCTCTAGCATAGTATCTTGTGCATAAGTTCTCATATATTTGAAGAGATCCCTGAGGGAGAAATTATAGAGCAAGTAAAGCAGTCAACCAAGGATGGAGCCCGGGAATTCTCTGTTAGAGGGAATAAGAATGAAGTGATTAAAAACAGAGGAAAATGAAGATAAAAAGAGAAGATGACAGAACCAAAATAACATAGTGTATAATCTGGTGTATTCTGTAGGAGGCAAATTCATGTTATGGACATCATTGAGATTGGTAGGATTAGGTACGTGATTGGAAATGTGACTGTGTTTCATTTTATTCAAATGAAAGAATATATACAAGGAATGGAAGATAGCGCTGTATATTACAGCAGTGGTTTCCTCTGCAAAAATCTACAAACTGGAAGGTTGAACTATGGTGGAGAGTCCTGAGGTGAGGATCAAGAAAAGGAGAAATAGAAATGATACTATCGTAGAGTATGATATAGATGACCAAGTCGCAGGAATGACATAGATGCTGACTGAGAAACATCACAAACTTGGCTTACCAGTGAAGTGCACTTCAACTATATGGATATTTCCTAGAATGTTACTTCTTCCAGATAAAACAGTTTACTTTTATGGTAATTGCATTCATTAAAACTTAGCAAGGAAGTAATAAGAACTGATTGTTTTTTTACTAATGAGGAAATACTGATTGCTGAATTAGAAAGCTTGGAAACTAGAAGGAAGTGGTCATTCTATCTTCAAATTTTTGAGAAAGGGGATTCTCAATATAATCTGACATAAAAATAAGAGTAGCGTGTGTGTATACACAAAGAGAGAGAGTTTTAAGGTTAATGAAGCATTTTACATTTGTAGTCTCTTTAAAATCCCAAAATAAGGGCGGAGCCAAGATGGCGGCGTAGAAGCAGCAACACATCGCAGCTCTCACATAGCCACCCCAAAATACCCATAAAATAGGACTCTAAACCAATCCTGGAACTCCAAAACGCACACAAAGATACTTCCCACTAAAGTCAGCTC
>CM053582.1:225357902-225372939 GCA_028627135.1 Pseudochirops cupreus
GGATGTGTTTTCATGTTACAAATTGAACATGACCCACAGGTTGAGAACTGCTGAATTCTGTAGTGTTAAGGTCCAGTCCAAACCAAATCCGTTGCCATGGAAATTTTACTCTTGATTTTCATGCCCTCAGAGGTGAAGTTTTACCCTTTGAGGAACAGGAAATTACATATTTAAAGAATTTATAGTATAAAAATGTGTTTAAAATATGAATAATGCATGATAAAAATCACCTGCCTCTTGAATATAGTCTTGCCCTTTAGTATTAATGGTGACATCTAGGTTTCCAAAATGTAATGGGGCAATGTTCACCTGAAGTACTTTTTAGTGCAGTCATGGACCTCAGCCTTGATGTTTTGAAAGTATGTTTATGTTCAATGTGGGCACGACATAAATTTCAAGACTAAGAGAAAGAAGAATGACAATCTGGAATGTTCTTGGAATTGGGCCATCAAAAGTAAGTGACCAATTGGTCTAATAAACAGAGAATTAACCTTTGCAACAGAGTAGAACCCATCAGAAATGTATGGGTGGTTTAAAAAAAACAACGTCCCATAGAAGAACTAGATGAAAATGAAGGGATTTCAGATATCTGAGAAGTTTTTTTGTGAGTATGTAGAATGTCACATTTTTATTTAATTCCTAAAGTTGTTTATTTTTTCTTTGATATTTTGATGAGTAAACCAAAGATTGTTTGCACTCAAAAAAAAAAAGAAAGAAATGGGGAAGAAATGGACTTCATATTTACCTGGAGAGGCTTATACAAACTGATGCTAGGTGAGAAGAGCAGAACCAGGAAAAATTTGTACACAATCACAGACACATCGTATGTGTGACGATCAACCTTGATAAACTGGACTCGTCTCAGCAACACACAGCTATAAGACAACTCTACAAGTTTCAGGATGGAAGGAGATATTTACATTCAGAGAAAGATCTAGAAAGAACAGAGTTTAAGTGGAGACTGAAGCAATCTACATGCTAGTGTTCTTTTCCACGTTTGGATTTGTTTCTTTTTTCCTATTGTTCACTCCATCAGTTACAACCCTTCTATACAACCAGACTAATGTCCAATGTGAAAGTATTTGCAGATCCTATACTTGATTGCATGCCGGTATGGGTGGGGTATGGGGAGGTGAGGGAAAAAGGAGTAGAGAAAATTTGAAACTCAAGGGATTCTGGAACTGAATCTTGTAAACTAAAAGTAAATAAACAAATCAATTAAAAATAAAAAATAAAAAAGAGCTAATCACCCCAGCCTACTTGCTATTGCTAGAACATACCAGCCAACTACCTGCCTGCCTCCTTGCTCCTCATTTGGGAGTTCATCGTACCAATGAATGAATGAATGAATAACAATTATTAAGCATTTACTATGTGTTGAGTCTTATCCTTATGTATCTAAGTCAGAAGAAAAACAAATACAGAAAGTGACAATGTTAGGCTAAGTGACAGACAAACAGAGAGACTCTGATAAAGGATCAAAAGAGAGAGAGACATAAGCCAGAAAGTACAGGAGATAAAGAAAGGAAAAGAAATAGAAGAAAAGAGAGTGGGTCAGACAGATCCACAAAGAAGAGTTCAAAGGCTATAGGGATGAAAAAGTCAGAGACAAAGATAGAAGACAAAGGTAGGACAAGGTATGTACCTAGAAGTAAACCTAGTATCTATATTTTCCAATATGACCCTACAGAACTGTGTTATTTTCCCAGGTAGGATCAACACTTATAGAACTAAACCTACCTATATCTAACAAGTATGAATCAGATCAAGAGATAAGACAGCTAACACACAAAAGAGTAGAGGTTTTTCTGGGTACCATATTTCTCTGCTTAGTGAGGTTATTAATTATCTCCTGAATGAGGCTCACTGTAGCCATTATCTTACATCAATAAAACATTTTAATGACATAGTTCGAATCAGCATCAATATCTTTAATTTTATCCATTTTTCACTCTTCTGTGTCAAATGTATGTTTTAAAAGGTCAGAATAGAGCAACTGTAAATACTAGTGGATGATTCTCTGTTAACCTTGAACTGTGTTCCCAAAATATTGGAAATGTTTTCCACATCAGCAAGCTGTTAATACAGTTATATTCTTTGTAATGCTGCTTTGTGCTCAGTGTTCAATGTGTTCAGATTCCTTGAAAATAAATATTGAGATGTACAGATAGGAGGCTTCACAGAAACTGACTAGCCTTTGGACTTTTTCATTTCTTAACACCAAACCATAATTTCCAATGTATTTTTTTGTTGTCATGCTCTGCACTCACCTAAACACTAGAGTTACCAAGTTTCAACGTATATGATGACTCATTAAAAGGATGTTATCAAGTTTTTCCACATATTCTCTTTACTGCCTCATTCCTTTCAACAGATATTTGAATGTAACATGTAAACTATCTTCTTGGTGGGCCCCTTTCTAGGGTTTTTCATGAGCATTTCAAGGTAGAATGAAGAAATATCCCATGAAATAATGCCTTTTACTTCTGTGTTCATGGTAAAATCAGTTCTCTGTATTCACCCTTCCAGGATGAACCAATGAGCTCTATCCCTGCAATTTTGCCTGCTGGATTTTATTTATAAGTACAACATCAAAAGGGTTGTGATTCAGTGCCTTCAGCAATATATGAACACATTGCTTTGATAGACAAAAATATCACAGGGAGATCACCAACAGTTAAATTATTTGGAGATTATTTTTAAAAACAACTATATTATTTAATCTTCTCATTTTTTTTCCTTCAGTGTTTTTGCTACTAGCACGAGGGAAACTTAAGGAGACTATATAGGACTTCGCACTTCACATCTGAATTTGTTTCATGAGTTACTACAGGCAAAGAAGTAATAATTTAGTTGACTCTCCCTATTCTTAGGTACACTAGTTTTCAAATGCAATTCATTGCTGGGATGAGGCTGAAAACTTCTTCCGCTTGGCAGAATCTACTAGAACTTATATTCAGCTGGCATATACTTTGAGAATTCAGAGTCACCATCATGTCACAATAAGGCACTAGATTAGTATTTCTGTGGAGAACAACCAAATTAATGTTCCTAAAATACCCTTTCAATTGTGTCACTCTCTTATTGAAGGCCTAGCAATTGTTTTTGTAATAAATCACATTTTAAATTCTGTTTCAAGGTCTTCTATAATTGACACCCTTCCTCAACTGAAAAATAAGAGATGGAATAAGATTCTAAACTCATTTAATTCTATTTCTAGCAGATAAATAACTCTCATAACGAACTTTTTAATATGTATGCAAAACCGATATGTATATCTATAAATATTAATTGTTAATGAGCCAAAATTTCTGCGACAAAAAAAAAAAAGAAATTTGCAGAGGAAGAGAAAGCAAACACATACAGTCCTTCGTTGATTATCACTGTGCCCTAAGAATCTCTGCAGGAGATCTGTGGAGAAGGGAAGAATTTATTACCGAACATAAGGTAGAGAACATTATGAAATGCAAAATGGATAATTTTGATTATATTAAATTAAAAAGTTTCTGAACAAACAAAGCCCATGCAACCAAGATTAGAAGGGAAGCAGAAAGCTGGGAAACTATTTTTATAGCTAGTGTCTCTGATAAAGGCCTCAATTCCAAAATATAGAGATAACTGGGTCAAATTCAACTTTTTTGTTTTCTTTATCTTATTATTATTAATTAATTTTTAGTTTTCAACATTCATTTCCACAAGATTTGGAGTTCCAAGTTTTCTCCCTATCTCTCCCCTCCCCAACCCACCCCAAGGATGGCATGCATTTTGATTATCCCTTTGTCTAGTCTGCCCTCCCTACTACCACCTCCCCCTGTCAATCCCGTTCCTCCTTATTTTCTTATAGGGCAAGATAGATTTCTATAACCCATTGCCTCTATATCTTATTTCCCAGTTGCATGTAAAAACCTTTGTTTTTTTTACATTTGTTTTTAAAACTTTGATTTCCAAATTCTCTCTTTTCTTCCCTCCCCACTCATCCTCATTGAGAATGCAAGAAATGCAATACAGGTTACATGTGTGGTTATGCAAAACACTTCCATAATAGCCATGTTGTGAAGGACTAACTATATTTCCCTCCATCCTATCCCGCCTCCAATTTATTCTATCTTCTCCTTTGACTCTGTCCCTTTTCAAAAGCGTTCGCTTCTGACTACCCCCTTACCCAATCTGCCCTCCCTTCTATCATCTCCCCTACCCACCATTCCCTTACCCCTTACTTTCCTATAGGGTAAGATACCCAATTGAATGTGTATGTTATTCCCTTCTTAAATCAAATCCGATGAGAGTAAGGTTCACTCATTCTCTCTTACTTCATCCTTCTTCCCCTCCACTATGAAATCGCTTTCTTGACTATTTTATGTGAGATAATTTATTCCATTCTATCTTTCCCTTTCTCCTTCTCCCAATATATTCCTCTCACACCTTAATTTTATTTTTCAGATATCATTCCTTCATATTCACACCCTGTGCCATCTATCTATCTATCTATCTATCTATCTATCTATCTCTTCCAACTACCCTAATTCTGAGAAATGTCTCATGATTTAGAAATATCATCTTTTCCATGCAGGAATGTAAACAGTTCAACTTTAATAAGTTCCCTATGATTTCTCTTTCCTGTTTATGTTTTCATATTTCTCTTGAGTCTTCTACTTGAAAGTCAAATTTTCTATTCAGCTCTGGTCCTTTCATCAAGAATGCTTGAAAGTCCTCTTTTTCATTGAATATCCATTCCTCCCCAAAAGTATTATACTCAGTTTTGCTGGGTAGGTGATTCTTGGTTTGAATCCTAGCTCTTCTGACCTCTGGAATATCATATTCCAAACTCTTCGAGCCCTTAATGCAGAAGCTGTTAGATCTTGTGTTAACCCGACTGTATTTCCACAATACTCGAATTGTTTCTTTCTGGCTGTGTGCAATATTTTTTCCTTGAGCTGGGAACTCTGGAATTCCACTGCAATATTCCTAGTTTTCCTTTTAGGATCCTTTGGGATCTCTTTCTTTTTGCTTTTTTTTGGGGGGGGGGGGGGAAGGCAGGGCAATTGGGGTTAAGTGACTTGCCCAAGGTCACACGGCTAGTAAGTATTTAAAGCGTGTGAGGCTGGATTTGAACTCAGGATCTCATGACTCCAGGACCAGTGCTCAATTCACTGTGCCATCTTGCCACCCCTGGGATCTCTTTCAAGAGGCAATCAGTAGATTCTTTCCATTTCTATTTTATCCTCTAGTTCTAGAATATCAGGGCAGTTTTCCTTGATAATTTCTTGAAAGATGATGTCTATGCTCTTTTCTTGATCATGGCTTTCAGGCAGTTCAATAATTTTAAAATTCTCTCCTTGATCTAATTTCCAGGTCAGTTTTTTTTTCCAATGAGATATTTCACATTGTCTTCTATTTTGTCCTAATTTCCTAATTTCTCATAAAGTCATTAGCATCCATTTGATTCATTCTGATTTTTAAGGAATTATTTTCTTCAGTGAGCTTTTGGATCTCCTTTTCCATTTGGCCAATTCTGCTTTTTAAGGTATTCTTCTCCTCATTAGCTTTTTGGACCTCTTTTGCCATTTGGGTTAGTCTATTTTTTAGGTGTTATTTTCTTCAGAACTTTTTTGGGTCTCCCTTACCAACCTGTTGACTCATTTTTCATGATTTTCTTGCATCACTCTCATTTCTCTTCCTATTTTTTCCTCTATTTCTATTACTGATTTTCAAAATCCTTTTTGAGCTCTTCCATGGCCTGTGACCAATTCATATTTTTCTTGGAGGCTTTTGATTCAGGAGCTTTGACTTTGTTATCTTCTTCTGGTTGTATGTTTTGAGCTCCTTTTCATCAAAGAAAGTAAGATTCTATATCATGACTGTTTTTTTTTTTAATGCTGTTTACTCATCTTCCCAGCCAAATACCTGACTTTCTAGCTCTGTGTCCAGGTCAGACCCTGTTTCCACTGGGGGTGACTGTGCTGTCCCAGGCTTCAGGGGTTTTGTATCAGCCACTTGATTCTCCACCGTCTGTGGGCCCAGAGGTCCAGAAGCAGCCACTATACCACCACCACTACCTCCACTGCCCTGGGGCTGGGGCTAGACAGTACTCCTCTTTCACCTAGATCTCACTGAGTTCCCCCACTGACCCTCCACACTGTTCTCAGAGTTTGTGGGTTGAGAAGTCTGGAAACTGCCATAGCTGCAACGAATTCAGTCCCAAGGCCTGCTCTAGCCTGTCTGTGCTGGTGTGGCCTGCTCAGACTGCACTCCACTCCAGCCCACTGCAATATACCCTTCCTGTAGACCTTCCAGGCTGTCTTGGGCTGGAGATGTGTTTCACTCTGTCATTTTGTGGGTTCTGCAACTCTAGAATTTGTTTAGCATCATTTTTTACAGGTATTTGGAGGGGTTTGGGGGAGAGTTCAAGCAAGTCTCTGCTTTTACTCAGCTATTTTTGGCTCCCTGAGTCAAATTTATAAGAATATAAATGATTCCCCAACTGATAAATGGTTAAATAATGTAAACAAGCAGTATTCAGAGGAAAAAAATTACAGCTATCTATAGTCATATGAAAAAATGCTCTAAATCACTGATTACAGAAATGCAAATTAAAACAACCCTGAGGTACCTCTCCCCCAAACCCCTCCAAATACCTGTAAAAAACCCAGAAAATTAAAAACTCAAAATCTTATAAAAGTGAAAGTTGAAAACTAGAAATAAATTTTTTTTAAGAAAAAGAATCTCTATAGGAATTATAAGCTGTCGATTATTTTTGTGGGTACATGTATAGTTTCCCTAGTGAGACTATAAACTCTTCAAGGACAGGGACACTCAGGGACTCACTCTGTATCAATATTGCTTAAGAAAGAATAGGTCCTTCATAAATATTTGAAGATGAAGTAAACAACTAAGGGAAGAACAATATGCAAAGAATTAAAAGACAAAATAAAAGGAATTAGAAGGTGTAAAAGAAGACATTAGAAGGGTTTTTTAGACATAGATTGACAACTGAAGAGAACATAGTGTTGGGAAATTAACCACTTTAGAAATTTAAAGCAAAAAAATCATTTGGAGGGAGATTTCTAGGTGTAGGAAAAAGGCACAACTCAAGAAGCAGTCTAAAGTGTTAGGACAGTTTCACACATATACCAAAAGTTACCATAGACACTGGAATCAGTAACTCATTTCCTCAAGGATAACATATCTAAGTGACTTGAAGGAAGGTGGAAAAAGGGGAGAAATTAGACTAATCAATCAACCAATCAACTATGTTATTAGTGCTTACTACATTCCAGGCAATGTGGTAGGTGTTGAGGATAAAAAGATAAAAGTCAGTCCCCTCAAAGAGAAAAGGAGAAACAATATGCACATTACATACATATATACAAAGAACATACGAAGAAACAATGGATAAGAAGCTGCTAGGGTCAAGAAGAGATCTTAATCCTGTACTATTTAGCTGAAGTTTTCCCTTCTACTAAAGTAGCAGTGTAAGACCTCCCTTGGCCACAACTCTGCTTACTATAATATAAAGTATAAGTAGTATAAAAGGCTAGCTGGATGTGGCAATTAAAGTAAGTGGTTTCCAAACTGGAAGCTGAGGCATGACTCCCATGAGTATATGATTAACAAACTACAGAATGGGGAGATGGGCTCATACAGTGCTCCCTGTGACTAGTCAATTTTGGGGTCAGATTTCCACACAATCACATCTATTCTTCAACCATTAAAATCTGCTATTCCCCAATATACCCTCTTCCTACTGCTATCTATGGAAGCTCCCAAACTCCTCCTTTCTGCAGTTAGCACAACCCCCTGAGAGCTGTTATAATCTAACTCTAACCTGAGAAACCAAAGCAGTAGCTGTAGAGGTGATATTCGGAAAATCTTCACCACATGCCCAGCATGCTTAATCGCTTCCCTCCCAGATAAGGTTTGGGCTCCGGCAAGCAACCACAGAAACCAGGCTCTGCACTGTTGGACAGTAACTGCTAAAAACCTCCCTATGCCCTTTCATTTTGGGTGAGAAACAGTGAGTGGCACAGGATGAGCAGACATAGATGGTTGTAATTTACATCACAGAAACCACTACCTTATCTTACCTCCAATACCACCCTTCTTATGAATTTCCCAACTTGTGTTAAAGTTAACACCCAGATTCACTTTCATTCACCTGTAATTATCCAAGCAGTTGCCATATACTGTTTTTTCTATCTCCACAACTCTGGTTCAGGGACTAATCATGTTTCAGAATCCTAATTGGTCTCTGAATCAAGTCTGTCCCGACTCTAATCCATCTTCCACATACTTACACAAGTGATTTTTCTTAAATAATAAGAATCTGACCATGCCTTCTGCCCACACACTAAATTCCAATGGCACTCTATTATCAGTATGGTCAAATATAAAGCCCTTTGTTGAGTGTTTAAAGCCTGTTAGAACCTGGCTCCACCCTAACATTTCAGCCATGATTTATATTACTCCCTTTCCTGAATGCTATGCTCTAGTCACATTTCTTGCAATTCCTCACATCCATACAGGAACACAACTAAAATATCCATATGAATAGGAAATCAAGTTATTCTATCACTCACGCAGAAATAAAGAAAAAAAGTATAAGTTTATATTGAAAACCTTCTGAGGAATTGAAAGTGCAGACAATTCACCTTGCTTGTTTTTCAATTGCATATGATGATGATCTACAGAAGAGGTTCCCAAACTTATTTGGCTTACTGCCCCTTTTCAAAGAAAAAAAAGTTACTCAGTGCCCTCCTGGAAATGTACTTTCTTTAACCCTTTAACATTTTAAAATTTGCATCGTTAAAAAAAAAAGATATATTTTCCTTAAAAAATGATACATCTGAAATTTAATAATTTATTGTAAATTTGAGGGTTTCTTCCAGCACTGTGTGTTTACAATATGATACTATACAGTTACATGATGCAGTATTGCATCATCAGAATTTCAGTGCTGAGAATCTATGAATTCTAAATGAAAAGAAATACAGCTCCTTAACGTAGAGTTTTTATGTACACTGACTGGACTTTGCCAAAATATTTCAGCTGACTTCTTTCTCTGCTGCTTCTACCTTCTCCCATTGGGGAGCTGCTCCCAGAAACTCCATTTTAAGGAAGTGTCCAGACCACTCCTCCATCACTATCATCTCAGATTAAAAGGCTGGAAGGTAGAAAATGAAATTCCTCTCAAAGCTTTCCTTTATAGAGGGCTAGGATGTGAGTTTCCACCTAACTCTCTATGTTCCTTCAACAGCTCTGCTAGGTTCGGACTCCACAGACCATTATGCCCTACCCAGTAAGCTAACTATCTGAAATACCATTACGCTGATCCACTTAGTTCTGGATATTCAACACCGTCTCAACTTCCTTAGCCTCCTCTCCCCTCTCAACAGGGTCTGGAGGATAAGAGCACTAAACCATCATAGTTTAGGGCTAGGATCTGAAGTTTCCAGGTAATTCTCTACTTTCTATCACTGGTTCTGCTAGCTTTGGTCTGCAAAGAACATCACATCCTCTGGTGCACCTGCAACCCCCCCTCCAACATTTCTAGCTTTATTTTGTGTGTTATCTGCTTCTTGAGGGCAGAGATAGTCTTTCTTTTCTTAACTGTATTCTCAGGGTTTGGCGCAATGCCTGCACGTGGCAGGAACTTAATAAATATAAATGACTATGCTTTGACTTAAAGGTCATGACCTAATATATGACTGTCACAATGTGTATTTTTTGATTGAAAAGTATCTTAAAAACAGAAATTCAGTGGTTTTGCTAGCTACATGGATCAAATTGAACCTATGATTAATTATAAACAACCAAACAACAAACATTTATTCAGCATTTACTATATGCTTGACCTAAGTACTAGGGATACAAAAGAAAAATTTAAAAATAGTCCTTGTTCTCAAAGATAATAGATTATTACTGGGAAGACAATATATATATAAATAAACGCATAGGAGATAATACAAAGTGAAGAAAGATAATCTTAAAAAGAAATGTAGTAGTAGCTGGAAAGACCCTTCCAAAGAAGGAAGAATTTAAAATGAGCCCTGTAAAAAGCCAGGGATTCCAAGAGATGAATATTTTTAAAACCAAATGAAAGTAACAGAAGAAGGAATGAGGAAAAAAAAGGCAAGAACTAGGGAAAGAAGATATGAAAAAGGATTAATAGCTTGGGAAAAATTTTGTGAAGAAAATAACTCCGTGAAAAATTAGACTTCATGAAATGGAAACAAATAACTGCATGAGATATCAAGAAATAATGAAGTAAAAAAAAAAAACTAAACTGAAAAAAATGTAGAAAAAAACTTTGAACTATCTCATAGGAAAAACACCTGACCTAGAAAACTGACTGATGAGAAAAAAATTTAAGAATTACAGAACTACCAGAAAGCCACCAATAAAAAGGAAATCTAGACATCACATTTCAAGAAATCATCAAAGAAAACAGTCTAAATGTCAGAACCAGAAGATAAAAGTAGAAACTGAAAGACTCCCCTGGTCATCTCCTAAGAGAATGTCAAAAATGAAAAGTCCCAGGAATATTATAGCCAAAGTCAAGAGCTCTCTGGTCAAAGAAAAAAATATTGCAAGCAGCAGAAAGAAAAAACATTCAAGTACTGAGTAAGAATCACAATCAGGATTCCCCAGGATTTAGCAGCCACAACGATGAAGAAGTGGAAAGCTTGGAACAACGTATGCAGGAAGGCAAACGAACTAGGCTCACAACCAAGACTAACTTACCTAACTTACTAGCAAAACTGAATATAATCTTAAATGGGGGAAAATGGACCTTTAATGAAACAGAGGACTTCCAAGTATTCCTGATGAAAACACGAGAGCTTAGTAAATCTGACAAATAAACACAAGAGTCAGAGAAGCATAAAAAATAAACATGCAAAAGAAATCATAAGGGACTAAACAAGGTAAAACTATAAACATTTTTTATGGAGAGATGATACATGAAGCCCCTCAGAACTAGGGCTCACAGAGATAATCTAATTAGAAGAGGGGGCATGGGTATGATTCCATTGTGTTTGGATGATCTTGAAAGAAGATTGGAAAGAGTGGGGAAGAGAGATGCACTTGGAGAGGGAAGAAAATGGAGAACAGGGAATAGTATCTTATAGAAATGGAGTGTGCATAAAAGGAGTTTATACAACAAGGAGGAGAAACTGGGGAGAACAGTCATCATTTGAACCTCATTCTCATATGTACTGATTAAAGGAAGGAAGACTACACATACCCACAGTTAGGTACAGAAATACATCTTACCCAAGAAGAAAACAGAAATGAAAGAGGTTAAGAAAAAAGGAGGGAATCAGAGTGAGAAAAAATTAAGGGAGGTATGATTCAGAAGGAAAACATTTTTAAAGAGGGGACAGGGAAAAAAATGGAAGGATATGAATAAGAGAATAAGATGTATGGAAATAGAGTTAGAAATCCTAACTATGAATGTGAATGGGATGAACTCACTCATAAAATGGAAGAGGATAGCAGAATGGATTAGAGTCTGAAAATAAAGAGATCGATATTACATAAACTGTTTGAAAAAATAGCTAAGTGATCCTACTAAATTCCTTCTGTGATCCAAATATAGTGCTAATACCTAAAGCAAAGAAAGTCAAAATAGAGAAAATAAAGTTCAATTTTTCTAATAAATATTGAGGCAAAAACTTTAATACAAAATATTAGCAAAAGGACTACAATATATAATAATAATGATTATATGATAGTTAACATTTATATAATGCTTACTATGTGCCAGATACTGTGCCAAGTATAGTTATTATATCATTTGAACCTTACAACAACCTGAGAGCTATCATTATCCTCACTTTAAAGTGAAGGAAACTGAGGAAAACAGAGGTGAAATGACCTACCCAGCATCACAAAGCTAGTAAGTAAAGTAAGCAGTATATCTGACACTTAATGTGACCTCAGGTCTTGCTGACTCAAGACCCAGAGCTCTATCCACTGTACTACCTAGTTGCCCCAAATATTATAAAGATCACATACTATGAACAGGTTGGATTTATACCAGGAATACAGGGCTGTTTCAATATAAGGAAAAGTATAAATATAACTGACCACATTAATAAATAAAACAAAAAAAATATGATTATTTTAATATGGAGAAAAAGTTTTTGACAAAAGACCTATTTCTGACCTCAAAATGATGAGTTGTATCTTTCTAAATCTGTAGTGAATGTAAGATAAGTGCTCCAGTAAGATCACAGTAGAAGATGTGGGTATGTCCATCAAAAAATATTCAATATTGCACTAGAAATAATGGCTATAAGCAATAAAACAAGAAAAATGAAATAAAGGAGCAAGCATAGGCAAAGAAGAAACAAAACTATCACTTTTTCCTGATATGATGGTTTACTTAAAGAACCTTGGAGGGTTTGTTAAAAAAAAAAAAACTAATTGAAACAATTAAATACTTCAGTAAAGTTGTAGGATACAAAATAAGACAACAAATCATCAGCATTCATGTATGTACCAATAAAAATCAGGCAGGAAGAGATAGGAAGAGAATTCCATTTAAAATAATCATGAATACTAGCAACTACTTGACAATCTACCTGCGAACATATATAGGAAGCAGATAAAATAAATGGAGAATTATTAACTGCTCGTGGGAAGGCCACACCAATATAATGAAAATGACAATACTTCCTTATTTAATGTCATACCAATAAAACTACCAAGAATTATCTTTATAAATGTAAAAAAAAAAAAAATAACAAAATTCATCTGAAGGAAGAAACTGAAGGGAATTAATGGGAAAAAAGTGGGAATGAAGGAAGCCTAGAAATACCAGATCTCAAAATATACTACAAAAATGTAATCCTCAAAACAACTTGATATTGGGTAAGAAGTAGGTAGATCACTGGAATAGATTAGATATGTTATATCCAAAAGTAAACGAGCACAGAAACCTACTGTTTGATAAATCCAAGTATCACAGATCATTATTCAACAAAAACTATAGGGAAAACAAGAAAATAGTTCGTCAGAAACTAGATATGGACCAACACCGCACAAAATGTGTAAAAATAAACTCCAAATGGATATATGATTTAGAGATAAAGGATGATATAAGCAAATTAGAACAACACGAAGAAATTACTCATCAGATATATGGATGATGGAAGAACTAATGACCAAGCAAGAGACAGAAAGGTTTAGAAAAGGAGGCAAAATGAGTAATTTTGATTACATTAAAAAAAGTCTTTGCATTAAGATGACAGCCAAAATTAGAAGTAGGAAAATGGAAAAAATCTTTTCAGCAAGTTTCTCTGATAAAGCTCCAATTTCTAAGACATAGAGGAAAATGGGTCAAACTTACAAGAAGTGCCAAGAATAGAGAGCTGGGCTTAGAATCAAGAAGACTCATCTTTATGAACCCAAATCTGGCCTCAGTTGTGTTACCCGAGGCAAGTCATTTAATCCTGTGACCCCACCGCCATTAAGAGGTTTTCGTCTTAAAGAGACATCCAAATCCATTTATTAATAACCTGCTGGCCTTACTAGTAAAATGATTAAATTACCCTAAAACTGTCTTCCAAACTTTTTAATCATCACAACATATTTGTAAAGGGTTTCATTTTGTTTGCCTTCTCAACGAGTGGAGGAGGGAGAAGGAGTTATGAGAAAATTCAAACTAAAATAAAAAATAAAATTTAAGAAAAAAGGGAGAGGAATAATTGAGGGAACAGTTTACAGGACTATATGGGATGAATGGGCTCACTTGTACATGTAGAGGAGTTTACAAGGAGAAGGGACACCTCATTATGTTAGATAGGGTTAAAGAACAAGATATTGGCAGGCAGAAGGAATCTAAGTATAGCCTGACCTTAACACACATTGTAGAAATAGTTATTATCTATAAATCCACCCTTTCCCCAAGACAAACAGGGAATTTTCTAAATTAATGAAGCAAATTTAATCATAGGATAATGTATTTGGAACAAGAGGGAAACTTAAAAGTCATTTAGTATAACACCCTCATTTGACAGATGAAGATAAGACATACAGAGTTAAAAGGAATTATCCAAGGTCAGAGTCTTTGCTCCCTAGAGCATAAAATGTTTCTTGTATTATTAATAAATAAATGGAAAAAAAAATCATCTCAACATTTTAAACTTCTTTATTTTGTGCCTATTTTAATAATGTATATAATAATGGTATAAATGGTATGTGCTTCATTTATAAATAGGGGGAATATACACATTTTGAGAGTGTATGTTCAAAAAGTTTGGAGACTACTAATTAATGATGACTCATCACATAAGAAATGTAGATAAAGGAATATTGAGTTCTTTTGTTTTGTTTTTTGCTTTTCGGAAGGAGAAAGGCAGGGCAATTGGGGTTAAGTGACTTGCTCAAGGTCACGTGGCTAGTAAATGTTAAGTCTGAGGCCAGATTTGAACTCAGGTCCTCCTGACTCCTGGGCTAGTGCTCTATTCACTGCACTACCTAGCTGCCCCAGGAATACTGAGTTCTTAAGGACAATGTCTAGAGAGTATGCAACTTTTAAAGACCTCAGATTAGGCTAGTGATAAATGAATAAAATTCTTTATTTCTCCCATTTCTACTACTTCTTAGAAGGCCTTCAACCAACATCAGACTGTTCCTTACAGTTATCTCCCAAGAATCATGTTTATTCTAGCTCCGTGATATTGCAATATTTACCTCCTCCTTATTCACCCTCTGTCCATAGGCTCTTATTCACCTGCAAGGGCTAAATCAAGCCATAAATTTTTCTACATTCTCAAATTCTATTATAATCTTAGTTCATGATACAGTATCAAGTGACAAATAAATGCTCATGAACTGATTCATGAAAACATTCAATAAACTTTTTAAAACTCAGATATGAAGAAGCATGAGAAGATAAACACAGAAAAGAAATCATAAGGTACCTATCAAAGATGAACTATTTACATGACACCATGGAAAAGTGACAATCGTAGCTGATGAAACTTTTCTCAGTATGAGGAAAGGGCAAGGGAATACAAATGTATATATACAT
>CM053582.1:225373439-225396660 GCA_028627135.1 Pseudochirops cupreus
GTATGTGGGATGGTTGGGATATAGCATGGTGCAGGGAGAAGTGAAGGGTCAGATGACCTAAATACACATCCCCGTTTTGCCTGGATTACCTGTGGTCAGGTCACCTAACTTCTTTGGGCTTTATTATCTCAGCTGTGAGAAAAAGGGACTCGATTTGTAAGGTTCCTTCTAGCTCTAAGTCTATGAGCCAATCAATGACTATGAAATCCATGGCTTTTATTTTGAAAATTCAACTATTTTGTCAATGAAAGAGCAAAAACAACCAAACATAATAAACTAAGAAATCAATGAAGCTTAAAGACTGAAAAAAAAATTATCTCATTCAATTTTTCACAACAACATGGGGGTTTAGGTTGCTATTATTATCATGACTTTACAGTTGAGAAAACTAAGGCAGACAGGGGTTAAGTAACTTGCCCAAGGTCATATAGCTAGTAAGTATCTAAGAGCAAATCCGAATTTTAGTCTTCCTAACTGAAGACACAGGACTCTATCCAGTGTACCTAGTTTCTAACCTTTCCAAATTTTAGGATTTTATCAAGCTGTAGGCATTATTTAATTTGTCAAGATAAATGTTATGTTAAATATTATTTATCTAATCGAGTTCTATTAATGGGACCTTTCTTAATTTTTTTTTATATAGCTTCATTTTAATCCAACTAAATCAGGTAAATTATCACCCAGTACAAAATCAATTACTTCATTTTAAACATAAATAAAAACACAGCTACTATGACAATCTTATCTCAAAAAAGGGAATAATATTAATTTTCATGCTGATAGTATAGAACATGGCACAGTAGAAAGGGAACTGTATTCACATTCAGAAAAGCTGGATTCAAGCTCTGACACTAGTTCATTGTGTAAATACACACAAACCACTAATCTCTTTAAACTTGTATGCTCACAACTCACAACGTTAAGATAAAATTACATAATAAGAAAACCCTTATAGGTGGATATTATTGACTCAACGCTTTCAAAATCTAGTACTAAATCTATAGTATTTAGCATTAAAACAAAAAAAATTGAGTTTATGCTTTTACTGACTCTCCATTTTCTAAGTCTGTAAATTTGGTAGAATAACATATAAACACAAGAAGAAAAAATAAAATTAAAAGATGTGATTTTACAACATGAGTTTTATCAATACTGGCATAAAATGGCCCACAGGAAAAAGATGGTATATTTTTTTCCTATTTATTTTTAGTTTGCAACATTTATTTCCACAACATTTGAGTCACAAATTTTCTCTCTGTCATTCCCCTCTCCCCCACCCCAAGACAGGAGCCTATTGAATATTCCTCCCCTAATCTATACTCTTTTATATTCTCCTCCACTTCCCCCCTAACCTTCTAGTAGGGCAAGATGGATTTCTATACCCCACTGCCAGTATATCTTATTTCCCAGTTGGATGTAAAATAAAAATTTTTTTTAACATCTGTTAAAAACTTTTGATTTCCAGATTCTTTCCCTTCTTCCCTCCTCACCAACCCCCACTGGGAAGACAAGCAATTCAATATAGGTTGTACATGTGTAGCTACGCAAAACCTTTGCAAAGTAGTTATGTTGTGAAGGACTAACTATATTTCCCTCTATCCTATCCCGCCCCCCACTAAATCTATTTTCTACTCTGACCCTCTCCCTTTTCAAAAGTGTTTGCTTCTAACTACCCTCTCCCCGAGTCTACCCTCCCTTCTATCATCCCCCCAGTTTATCCCCTTCCACCCTACTTTCCAGAAGGGTATGATTCCCAACTGAGTGTGTATATTATTCCTTCTTTAAGCCAAACTGAATGAGAGTAAGGTTGACTCATTCCATTTCAGCTTCCTGCTCTTCCCCTCCGTTGTAACAGTGTTCTCTTCCCTCTTTTATGAGATAATTTACCTTATTCTATCTCTCCCTTTCTCCTTCTCCCAATATATTCCTCTCTATTTTACTTTTAGATACCATCCCTTCATGTTTACCTCATACTATGTCCCGTCACTTAACCCAATTTGCCTCAGTTTCTTCATCTATAAAATGAGCTGGAGAAGGAAATGAATGGAAAATCCTTCAGAATGGAAAACCCCAAATAAGGTCACAAAGAGTCAGACACAAATGAAATGACTCAACAACAACGAAGATAGGCAAGGCTATAAGAAGACAGCAAGCAAGTAAGGAACTGTGGCTGGGTCCTTAAGAAGAGGAGGTCACAAAGTAGGACAGTGGAGTCCCAAGGCAAAAGTTTGATAAAAAGGTTAAAAAAAATAATAGTATTATTATATCACTGTTCAAATTTATCTTTTTTCATTAGGAAACATATTCATAGCCTTTTGTTACTGTGGAAAAAAAAGAATCCTCATAATTCTAACTATAGTCATGAGTTTTTTTTTAATAAGCTTTACTATTAAGATTTTTTTTTCTAAAAGGAGGAAAATTACGAAATTCAACATTCACCTAATAGAAAAACTCTAATAGCTTCTGTTAACCAAACTGACTTTATCCATAATCATGCACTCTTCCCATATTGATTCCACTCATCTAAGTCTAATGATGATGTTTTTCATAACGTATCTCATCCCCGAGTCATCATGATTGGTAATATGATGCAGCCTATTTATACCTACTACACTTCTTTCCTTTACCCTGTGGTTTACCTGCAACTTTGATTATTTTTAAACTGTAGTATTCTATTATTGACAGTCATATAGAATCACTGACAAATTGCCAGTGTTTTAAAAATGGGCTTGTACAGGAGCAAGAAATTTGGGGTTAATGAAAATGCTAAATAATTTCCCAAATGCAACTCAGTCCAAGCTTTTTTTTCTTTACTCAATTATGAGGCTACATCATTTGCCATGTATAACATTTGACCAAGATACAAATCTAATAACATTAATTCTAGGGGGACTACCAATCTACCTGCTAGAGATAACCTGGTCAATGTGCTTTTTAAATACCATTTTCTTCTTTTCTTTCATCTGTCCTGTATTTATGTTTTATGTATTGATTTATATATGTAGTCTCCCCCATTAGAATATAAGCTTCTTGAGAATAGTATGTGTTTTGGCTTTTCCTTTATAACCCTACAGCTTAGCACAATGCTGGGCTTATATTAATAAATGCTCATTCATCAGTCAGCAGTTCATTTAGTGTATAGAAAGCCATCTCCCAGCAGTATCAATGTCAGACAATAGAAGCAATAATACAGGTGAAATGAAAGGTAGAATCAATAGAGTTGGGGTGTAGGTGATGACAGTGAAGAGTCTAGGATGATATCAAGCTGGAAGCGTGTATAACTGTGAGGATGGTGGGTCCCTTAACCATAATAGAAGAGTTAGTGGTTCTACCTTAAGAATTTTGAGAAAAGATGATGATTTCAGTTTGGGTCGTGTTGAATTTAAGATATCTATGGAGCATATCATTTAAGATATCCATGAGGTAGTTCGATATTTGAGAACAGATCTGACAATCATCTGTGTAGAGATGGTAACTAGAACCACAGAAGCTGATGAGAAGAAGGACAGAAAGAAGGACGGAAGGAAGGAAGGATGGAAAGGAGAGAGAGTATTCAGGAAAAAGCCTTGAGGGTTACCTCAAGAAGAGAAAACTTAACACTAAGCACACTGCAGAGATGAGTGCTATAGAAAGAACACAATTTTTAAAGATAATTCTTCAAGAGAACTGAAGAGAATAGACTTAACAAGTGAAAAAAAAACAATCATGGACATTAATAGTACCCAAAAGGGGCAGGTAGGTGGTGCAGTGAATAGAGCACTGGCCCTGGAGTCAGAAGGACCGGAGTTCAAATGCGGCCTAAGACACTTAATACTAGCCATGTGACCTTGGGCAAGTCACTTAACCCCAACTGCCCTGTCTTCCCACTGAGTGGGATAGGTGAAAGCATTCTCATAAAATAGAAAAGACTGCCACCAAACTTGAGCTAGGTTTTAGAAGCTCTATATGTCCAAGTTTCATATTCCTGCAAGTTATCTAATTTCGGGTAAACATATGGTGTGTCCCTGCTCCCCCTCCTTTTTTCCTGTAGGGGCTTTTGGTAACAGCCCCATTTCTGCTAAAAGGGACTTTCCAGGGTCCTGTGTAGACTGTGAGGTCATTCCATCCCACCAATGGGGTAATGATCCAGCATTAGGGGATTTTTGGTGGGAGGGGGTTTGGGCATTTTTGTGGATTATCTGGGAATTTTGGGGTTTTTCTTAGAACTGTTTGTGTAAGGGTATATAACTGCTTGCTTGACTCTTGGTTGGGTGCCTCCCTATACCCGGTCTGTCTGGGACGGGTGATGCCCAACTCTTTCGAGACTTGTCTTTAGAATAAAGAACTTCTGCTTCTACCTGGAGAAACCTCTGAGTTTATTTGGGTTAGGGTCTTTGGGGGTCTTTACCCCACATAATTTGGCACCCAACGTTGGGCCTCTGTTTGATTGAGGAGGGGTTTTTCTTCCCAAAGACTGGGACCAAGCACATGCCAGGGATTTCCTGGAGGTCTCGGACTTAGGGGGAGGACGCTGTCTAGTCATAGAGAAGGATCTCAACAGAGGGACTTGGAAAGAACATAAAGCTCATTAGCGCTCCAAAAGTAGGAAAGGAAAAGAAACTGAAAAGTCTGGCCAGCTGGTAGATGTGAGCAATCCGAGAAGTGTGTGCACACAGGCTTGTGGTAAGCACTCACAGGTCTGGAAGTAATTAGCATAAAGGTGAACTCTTAAGGAGGTTCCCTAACTGAAACTCCAATGGAAGGATGCCACTGAGCAAGGCTTCACAGGTGACTGAGAAGGGGTGACCCTTCTCGGATAATTCGGCTAAGTCTCTTTGACTTGGGGAGTTCGGTGATGCCTCCCGTAAATTTATTAAGGATGGGAAAGTGACGATCTAAATGTTCACATTTGGAGCGCATATGTCAGGTACCAGTCAGCTTAATTCTCTGTGATCTTTGGACTATGTCTCTGTGGTTTGTTTTTTTTTTACTGACAGCCGTCTGTGAATCTGTGGTTAAAACTGAACTCCCTTTTTCTCTCCCCCTTCTCTCTTTCTGTGTCCCAGGTCCTAGCCAGGCTCAAGGCTTGGAAAAGAGGAAAGGAGAAAGGAAAGGAGGGAATTTTCCCCTGTTGAATCAAGAATGGGCTGAGACTAAAACTTCCTGCCTTGCCCAAAAGTGATACCACAAAGGGTAGCTAGACAGATCAGGCAGTTTATAATCACTATTAGAGAAGAAAATGAGGGGGTCTGAGATTAAGGATCCCTCAGAGTACCTAAGTAGATTTTGCTGAAAAACCATTGATGAAGTGGGAGGTAAGGAAAACCTCTAATTTAAGAGAATCTGAGATATATTGAGGGCTGGTTTCTAACAGGAAAAGTGGGAGCAAAAGTGAAAATTTGGAAGAGAGAAATGCTTGAAAGGGAGCACCCCTCCATCCCACTCCAAGGTAATAGGGAATGTAAAAAGAGAGGGGCATAAGATTCAGGATGGTACATAAACTCTGTAGTTTGACACTTTTTGTAAGTCTCTCAGGAAAGGAGGGGCAGAGAGGAGAGAGAGATGTGGGTCTCTCTTGGTGAAAATTGTTAGGCATTAATTCCTTGTAGTTCCAAGGTGCATAAAAGCAGCAGGAAATTTTGGGGTATGATTATTAGGAATGTAAAAGAATGCAGGCAGTCTGAGTAATGGGTTTTAAAAGATTGGGAAACAGAAAATAATGGCTTGAGTGAAAATATGAAAGTTAGGAAAAGTCTCTGTTTGGGAATAGAAAGGGGGTGAGCTAGGGAGTATCCCCCCAACCCTGGGGCATCCTTGTGTTAGCATTAGATGGCTTAAGCATGTTGAGAGGGTTTGAGGAAGTTTTGGGTTTTTTTTTAATATGAGAGGCTAAAATTGGGTGATTATTGTTATTGGATTTGAGAATGGCACCAATTATGGTAGAAAACATAGATTAATGTAATTTGTTAGAATTAAAAGAAAGCAGGTAGAATTTTAGTCCTGTATATTTTATATTGACCTGATTATAGTAAAGGAAAGCAAATTTCTTGTAAACTTCCTTAGGAAGATGTGAATGGGAAATTAAAATAAGAAGGGCTAAGAGTATTAAGATCTAGAAATGTATGGTAATATGATTTTTAAAAAAAGGGGGGGGTCTATGGTGTCATTCGGTATTAGGGAATTGGTTAATTGTATGAACCCCCTCCCCCTTCTAGAATGATTTTGTAAGGACTGTGGTGGAATTCACATCCTAGGAATTTGTTTAGGATTAATATAATTGTAAAAGTGTTTCTGGCTTTAGCTTGCACAGGGTTCACACAGATCACAATTATTAAACCAGGTGCATGTCTGGGTGAGAACTGGAAAGCTAAAAGCATTATGTTGGTAATTTTAGGATGGTTATGAGATGAATGATTTTTTTGTGTGTAAAAGTAATTTGGAAATAATTAAATTAAGGCTATCAAATTGGCAGCTTTTGATTTTGGGGTTTAAAATTTAAATTTAGATACTGAATGTGTTTACAACTTTCCTGGGATTTCTTGTTGAAATTTTGTAAATAGCTGTATTATTTGTGTTATGGGAGAAGCAGTTTCTCTTATATTCTATGGAAGGGGCAGTGTCTCTTATATTATAGATGCTGCTGGATTAAGGATTATATTACCAAAGGAACAAGAAAATGATGAACAGGACATTCTGATTATGTGTATTGTAATGTAAGAAATTATACATTTTAAGTTTGTCTTTGTTTCAAAAATTTTAATTGAGATGGTTCTATGAAAAATGAAATTGATAATCAAGTTATTTTGAAGCTATTGGATAGATGAAATGTTTATAAAAATATGCTTGTGAAAAGTAATTATTGGTAACTATGTGGAAAAACGACCCTGTGAATATTCTTGTAACTTTTGTGAAATTTGAAATTGTTTATGTGTATGAAAAGGGGACAAGGTCATCAAGCCCCGGGGAAGGGGGCTCATTTCATTATGAAGTTCCTAAATAACAAATCTGAATTGATGAGAAGCAGCAGGTCTGTGTACAAAAAGATTTAAAAAGGATTTCTAACAACTGGTTTCTATACTAGGACAAGGTTAAAATCTGTAAAAGGGAAGATATTAAAAGGGGAATCCCCTTAGATATGTGAGTCCTCACAAAATCCTTGAGGTATAATATAATTTAATAAGATTAAATTGATGTTGAGGTAAAAAGGTCTTGGGAATGTACTCCATGTAAATGATTTGTCCAACCAGGTTTCTGCTCATGACAAAAAGAAGTTCATGAACGGAGAATATTTCACCCTCCATGTTGGGGTTGCCATCATTATGAGCTGCTCCAGGAAACTAAATGAAGGCTTAGAGTTGAAAGAGGTTCACAGTGAGAAAGAACCCAAGGGGACCTGTCCCCATCACAGCCAGCTGAAGTCTAAGAAAGGAGATTCTATCCCCTGTCAGGGCAAAAGACTTCTGGTGAAAAACAAAATTAAGGGAAATGTTTGAAATGTTGGTATCTTAAGGATATTCTTTCTGAAAGTTATGAGAATAATTAGATATATAATTCATCAGTTTGTAAGATTAGACCATGGACCTCTGCAAAGTTATTGAGAATAAGCTTTGTTCCAAAAATAAAAAACAAAACAAAAACAAAAAAAACCCACCCTTTTTGCAGAGTCCAGTATCCTATTATCCCATAAATTAAGGCTGGGATTTTAAAGTGACAGTAATGAGGTATATTTGGTAGAATATAGTCATTGGGCATTTCAAAATGATGAGAGAGCAACTGGGTATTAACTGACTGAATTAATTGTTGGGATTAAATCAGAGATATTTTTAGTTGAAAGGAAAGAAGTCTTAGTGTGAGTTCACATTAAGCATAGTCATAAAAGGGTAAAGAGAAATTTTGGAAAGTAAATATAAACCTGTTAGAGCAAGATTTGCTTCCTTCATGAATAAGAATAAACATAAAGATGAAAAACAGGTTATTTAAGACTCATTTTAAGGATGTTCCTCAATCAATGTGAGATTATAATCATGTTTTAGGTTGATTATTGGGGATTATTACCTAAATTTTTGATCGGAACTATTAATTGGCTATTCCTCTGAGTCCAGCTCCAGGTATGAATATTAAGAAAAGCCATCCTAACCACCAGAGCCACCGACCCATGGTGCCAGAAGACACAGGTATGAGGTGCAAGGAGGTTGGGGGGCTATTCCTCATGAGCTGAGGTAGGTTCTCCTGACTGATTTACCCTCAAACACCCAGCAGACTTCAAGCTTGGCTTAACGAGATTTATATGCATTCTGCCTGAAATTAACACCTTGAAATTAGGGAATTATGGCTCCCTTACTATAATTTTGTCCCCATTCTTGGTGACAAGCTTCAATGATCATAATGTAATAGTTAATCTATTAAACAGTTAAGTCTGGAACATCTGAAGTTAATAAGAGATTAAGATTTAGTGTAGAAATTCTTGCTTAAGACCCTCTAGTTTGTGGGGATATTAGTTGTTATCTAGCTTCAGCTTTGTCCTAATTAGCTGATATTCATAGTAGAATAATTTATGCCAGTGCATGAACAGAAGGAAAGTCTCTCAGAAATTAAAACATAATAATACCTGAGGCCATAGCAATAATACATGTGGGTGGCCATCAGACTGGACAGTCTTTTGAAGCAAAAGGCAATTGCTTTGCAGATGAGGAAGCAAAAAAGGGTCGAGATGGTAGAATCAGAACCTTCTGAAAAATTGTTGGTCTTGGTCCCCTCTTTTCCCTTCAGTCTCCCTTCCCCTTCCTTTACCGAGGAAGAAAAGCAGAGATTACTGGCCTTGGGGGCACAAAAGCAGGATGGATGGTGGTACCTCTCGGATGGCAGAGAGGTGTTGACCAAGGCAGGTATGAGGCAGATCCTTCAGCACTTACATCAGGGCAATCATTGGGATGTCCGGAACCTGCATGATGCAGTCCTGGCTTTGTGTGTAATGCCTGGCCTCTATACTCTGGTGTGGCAGTTGGTAGATGGCTGCCTTGTTTGTTCAAGGACAAACAGATCATTGTTGTGCCGACCTCCAGTCAGAGGTAGGCCTCTGGGCCTCAGGCCTTTCCAGAGCATACAGGTAGACTTCACCAAATTGCCTCCCACAGGACGCCTCAAGTACTTGCTGGATGTAGTGGACCACCTGACCTCCTGCGTGGAGGCCTTTCCTCTGCCCCGCACAACAGCTCCAGCTGCTGGTAAAATTCTGCTACAACAAATTATCCCAAGGTATAGGATGGTGGAACAGATTGACTAGGACAAAGAGGCTCATTTTTACAGCCAAGATCCTACAGTCCCTAGCCCAGGCCCTAGACATCACTTGGGAGTTTAATACTCCATGGCATCCCCCCCTCATCTGGCAAAGTTGAAAGAATGAATCAAGAAATTAAGAGGCAGCTCACTAAATTGGCTTTGGAAACCTGGCTGCCCTGGACCAAGTACCTACCCTTGATGCTCCTTAGAATTAAGACCAAACCTCGAAGGGATATAGGGCTCTCCCCCTATGAGGTCCTCTTTGGACAACCCTACCCTGGCAAAGGTAGAGAGAGCCTAGATGTATTGTTTGACAAAAAGGACAAATTTTTGAGGGAATATGTAGCTTCCGTGGCAAGGCACCTGCACTGCATACAAACAAAAGTGCTGATTGCTCAAACTCCTCCCTTGGGATTCACAGTTCACAGGTACCAACAGTGAAACTGGGTCCTGATCAGAACCTGGTCCATTCCAGACTCAGTATTTCCAATACTTCAGTCTGAACAAAGGAAAAAGGTTGGACTCATCACACTCATGTGAAGGGACCCGTTGAACCACCCCACCTCCCCACCCCCGCCTCCGACTCCTGGACTGTAGAAAAGAGCTGAACCAGAGAATCTGAAGCTCCAGGCTATCTGGAGTGAGCAATCAAGACTCTGGACTCCTCTCCCTGTATATGTTTGTCGATGAGAGGAGAAGGGGAAATCATTTGCGCACTCCTCTTTTTCTGCATGAGCTTAATTACTTTTTATTGGGAGGAAAAAAAAAAACCTCTGACCAAAATGGTAAAAGCCTCTGCTAATACACCAATTTACCTAATGACCTTGGAGGAACAGGAATGGGAGTTGACTACACAGGCTACACTGGATGTTGTAAACTCTGATGAAGGGATATGCGAAAGGGATAAGATAGTTGAGAAGGCTTACCAGAATTGGTGTGAGAAGCTTTCACGCCTAAATAAAGAGAGGCGGGACTGATTGGGATAGATGAAAGCATTCTCATAAAACAGAAAAGACTGCCAAACTTGAGCTAGTTTAGAAGCTCTATAGGCCTAAGTTTCATATTCCTGCAAGTTAACTAATTTCGGTGGTAAACAGATGGTGTGCCCCTGCTCCCCCTCCCTTTTTCCTGTAGGGGCTTTTGGTAACAGCCCCATTTCTGCTAAAAGGGACTTTCCAGGGTCCTGTGTAGACTGTGAGGTCATTCCATCCCACCAATGGGGTAATGATCCAGCATTAGGGGATTTCTGGTGGGAGGGGGTTTGGGAATTTTTGTGGATTATCTGGGAATTTTGGGGTTTTTCTTAGAACTGTTTGTATAAGGGTATATAACTGCTTGCTTGACTCTCATTGGGTGCCTCCCTATACCTGGCCTGTCTGGGACGGGTGATGCCCAACTCTCGAGAGACTTGTCTTTAGAATAAAGAGCTTCTGTTTCTACCTGGACAAACCTTTGAGTTTATTTGGGTTAGGGTCTTTGAGGTCTTTATCCCACACACCCCCTCCAAAGAAAGCAACAACAACAATAACAAAAATAGTACCCAAAAACAGATATCATGAAGATATCAGACTATCATATAATCTTCTTTTCACATTATCTGTGGAACCTTGATGAACAATTTACACAAGTATCAAAGACATCCTAGTAAAAATTTGAGTAGAGAGTAGGTTTTTATAAAATACAAAATATATCTTTACAATCACACAATTGATTGAAAGGTTGTTAGCCAAAAGGGCTAAACCACATAGCAAAGTAAAGGAATGCCATCCAGGGTGGACTCTGAGATTTTGACAGTCATTGTGAAGGTCTGGTAGAATCTCTGAAATAATGGTCAACTGAACTCAGTTAATACCAATGCTTCAGTAGAACACTCTAGCAGTATCATTTAACTATTCCTATTAATCTAAGAAAGATTGGGGGGTGGGGGTGGGGGTAAATGGTTGCACACTGGCCCTATTCAAAATCTGTCACAAGGGTGAGTGGCACGCCTTCGTATTCTAGTACTACAAGAAAGCAAGATAGAACGGAACAAAGGAGAACTATCAATATGCTACCTTTGCTAGAAATATTTAAGTCTGGATACTATCAAACCCAAAAACTGGCAAGCCATAAACGTACATGACATGAACAGAAAATACGAATTCTTTTAGAATGCCCTGATACTTTAACCTAACAAAACTAGAAATTTCTCACAAATGAGACAATGATTTCACACTACTTACTTTCTGTCAGCAATATTTACATAATCAGTTCTAAGTTGCACCACAGTACACTGGAGATCAACACAGCACAATTATAAGAAATAACTTCTAAACCCATATTAGATGGAATAAAAGTAGAAATTCAGGAGTTATGTAAATCTAAAGAGGAAAAACTAAGAAAAAAAAAGCTGAAGGCATTAGGAACTTATAACTGGCAGAAAATCCGTAACAGCTATCTAATAAGGAAATGTTAAGGTCTTGAATAAATTTGAACAGGAAATGTACATACTTACAATGAATTTCAAAAGGCCCTTTTTGAGTTTAACAACACAATCTAACAGGATAACCACACTTAAACTCAACAATTCAAAAAAAGCTGTTAACAGCTATAACCATTACAAGCAAATATATTCTTCCTCAATATTTAGTGGAGAGTATAAAAATATTGTAGGACTTAGCCTGCAAAACATATGGCCCCATAAGCACTTGTGTCACCAAAGGATTTCCGGCAGCCTGCAAAAAATGTAAGGTTACCACTGTACACTCTCCTGTCCATCATGTGACCTGTGGCAACTCAGTTTGCCTCCAGTCTAACCTATCTGCAGTCCAAAGAAGTTTAGCCTATTTTAATTCTGGTCCCTACCTACTGCCAAGTTTGTTTAGGTCTGACTTAGAATGACTCCACAACAATGACCACAGAAAGGATCAACATATGAATATTTCTAAAAAGCAATCATCAAATATCTCCCCCAGCAGAAACAGACTGATAAAAATATTGAGGCCTTGAGTAAAGACACTAGAAAAATTTAGATCGCTGCCTAGAACTTGAGTATAAAGTAGAAACCTGTACAGCATATCATTCAATTACAGGCAGCAGCAACAATAACAACAAAAATAAATGCAGAAAAGAACACACAAAACAAAAAACAACCAGGCATTTTCTATAGGAAGCTTTTCCTGATTCTACCAACTCCTAGTGCTACAAAACATCTTGTAACTCTGTATATTTTCATTTAGTCACCTTATGTATATTTATCTTGTATTTGTTATATCTTTAGAATATAAGTATCTCATAAGTATGGTTTCTTTCTTATTTATCTCTATCACACAGTATAGGGTCTGGCACATAGAAAATTCTTTTTTTTTTTTTTTTACTTTTTTTTTGGAAGAGGGAAGGCAGGGTAACTGAGGTTAAGTGACTTGCCCAAGGTCACAAGGCTAGTAAATGTTAAGTGTCTAAGGCCAAATTCGAACTCGGGTCCTCCTGACTCCAAGGGCAGTGCTCTATTCACTGCACCACCTAGCTGCTCCACATAGAAAATTCTTAATAAATGGCCTGGTGATTGAAGGATTTCAGGCAACTACAGAAAGCAAAGGGCAAAAGACAAAGTAGATAAATACAAGAATCAAAGACAGAATCAAATCTCATGGTATAATAATATAATTCGTATACCATAATTTGTTCAGCCATTCCCCAACTGATGGGTACTCAATTTGTTTCCAATTCTTTTGCTACAATGAAAGTGGTGCTATAAATATTTTTTCTCCAAATAGTTTTTTCCTGTGTCTTTAATCTCTTTAGACTTGTATTACTGAGTCAAAGGGCATGTACGGTTCAGTGACTGAGTATGGTTCTAGACTGCTTTCCAGAATGGGTGGAACATTCCACTAACAGTATGCTAGTATGTCTATTATCCCACAATCTCTCCAACAATTGCTTTCATCTATTTCTATCACCTTTGATAAAGTGGTGGCTATGAAGGGGAAGCTCAGAGTGGTTTTAAATTGCATTTCTCTTATTAGTGATTTATAGCATTTTTTCATATGGTTTTTTATAGACTACATAAAATTCTTCTTTTGAGAATGGTTTCTTCACATCCTTTTGCTCCTTTATCTACTGGATAATGGATTTTCTTCTTATATATGTCTATTATTGTACATTATTCCTTTACCTGACTGATCTTTCTTAACAAATGCCGTAACATACTTATTAACAAAAGATGAGAACACTAGTGACACTCCTCCAAATGTAGGCTATTTATGTGTTGCTGTGCTTTATGCAAAAAATCTGTAACATTCAGAAGGAAACAATATATATGCTGAAGTGAAATAAATGCATGTCAAAAATGTTGCAGGTGTTAACGACTGATCAAACCAACTGAAAGTGCCATAACATTATATAAAAACATATTGATTATCACAAAGCCTTTGACTCAGTTCCGCAATCATTGTTTATTCATGCACTGTAAATATTTAAAAGAGATACAAGTAACAGTGATCTCTGGAGTATTTCATGCACATGGAAATTGGACTGTTCTTTATTTAAAGCGCGCCACCAATACTTAAGTGTCAAGAACAATAACTGATATAGCACACGGCATCTTCCATGCGCCAAGAAAGAATAATTCCTGAACACTTTGTGCTCCAAATGAGGTCAATTGTTGGGTGAAGATGATACTCACAAATCTCTAAGAAAGGTAAGTGGAGCTATCAAGGAGAATACGGAGTTAGATTATGTTAAAAGACCGATTGGCAATTCAACTTCAAAGCTCAACAGGAAGAACAAATTTAGGCAATTAACACTTGTACAACACCAGCTTTAACTTACGATTGTCACAGTAAAATAAAATAATGGACCTAGAGTTCTCCCCTAAATACAAAACAGAGCTCACCACTTCAAAGGAGCTACAGAAAAATTAACATTTCCTTTTCAAAAAAGGAGAAAGAGGATTAATAAATGTTTTTAGAGCACACAATTAACAGGTTAAAAGTTTTCATAAATGCTTTGGGGGCAAACAGGCCTTATTTCACAAAACAACAGAAAAAGTCTGAGACTGATATATAGAATTGGATATAGTGAACATAATTGGTGCGGCATCTCCAGAGGAAGCCTAGGAAAGCTTCAAGAGTGCACAAAAGATGGGCCATACGTGCTGTCCCTAGGAATTCAACCAACAACATGCCAACAAAGACGCACTAAACAAAGGGCTCTGCTGTGCAGATTTGTTTATAAAAAAGAGATGTCGTAGGATATCATAAAACCATATAGTAAGAGCTGGAAGAGGCCTCAAAATTCATTGAATCCTACCCTATTATTTTACAAATGAGAGAACTGAGGCAGGGTTTAAGTACTAGTCTTTCCAATGCTAAGTTCAGCTGTACTCCAGTTTTTTCAAAAGCAATTCAAGATCCTGTCACTGCCATCAAAAATTACAAAGGTTACCCATAAGTTGCCAGAATTTATTGATTGATTCAGATTATGCAACACAATAACAAGTTATAAAAATGTAGCATTTTCTGGTTACCAATCCAGAGAGTCTCCTTGCCATTACTTAAACAAGGCACTCAATGTCCCAAATAAAGGCATTTTCATAGGCTCTCTCACCTAGGATGGCATTCTCTTCCTCTCCATCTCTGTCTCCTGGCTTCTTTGTCTTCCTTGGAATGCCAACTAAACCACCACCTTCTACAAGAAGCCTTTCTTCAGTACCCCTTGAAGAGTGTCTTCCCTCTTAATTATTTCCAATATGTTGTTGAGTCATTTCAGTCCTGTCTGACTCTTTGTGATGCCATTTTGTGGTACTCTTGGCAGAGATACTGGAGTGGCTTGCCATTTCCTTCTCTAATTTTACAGAAGAAGAAACTGAGGCCAACAGGGAATAAATGACTTGCTGTGGGCCATTCAGTGTCAGAGGTTTGATCTGAACTCATAAAGACAAATCCTCCTGATTTTAAGCCCAGTACTCTAACCACTGAGCCCAGTGATCTTCCCACTGCACCAACCTCTAATTTACCTGGTCTCTGTCTTTATCTTGAATGCAAATAGTTTCTTGCATGTGGTTTCCCCCTCATCTGACTATGACCTTCTTGAGAGGATAGGCTGCTTTTTCCCTTTCTATACATCCCCAGAGCTGAGAAAAAGCTACATAGTAGATCCTTAAAAAACAATTTTTGTCTGACTACTTTAAACATCAGGTGTACAGAATTAATAATAATAGTTAACATGTAGTGTTTTAAAGTTTGCAAATCACAATGCACATGTTATTTCATTTGACCTTCACAATAACTCTGTGAAGTAGGTGTATTTCCCCCACTTTACAAATAAAAAAGTTGAGGCTTGGATAGGTTCAATAACTTGCCCAGTGTGACACAGCTAGTAAATGTCCAAGAGAGGGATTATCAAGTTTTCTTGACCCCAAAGTACAGCTCCCTCTGCCCTTACACTACCTATCTGCCTCACAAGAAGCATCTCATTATCTTGATTATAAATCTAGTGATAAAAAATATTGACACATGCCTACCTCAGAGATATTGTGGGTTTGATTCTAGACCACTACAAAAAAGCAATTATTGCAATAAAGTGAGTTACACAAATTTTTTTGTTTCCCAGGGTGTGCAAAAAGTTACATTTACATTTAAGTTATCCTGTAGTATATTAACTATGCAAAGTATTGTTTAAAAAAACTGTAAGTACCTTAATTAAAAAACACTTCATTGCTTAAAAAAAATGCTAACCATCATCTAAGTCTTCAGTGAGTCGATCTTTTTCCTGGTGAAGTGTCTTCCCTAGATGCTGAAGACTGATGACTGATGAGGGTGGTGGTTGCTGAAGGTTGGGTGGCTGTAGCAATGTCTTAAAATAAGACCACAATGAAGTTTGTCCTATTCATCAACTCATCCTTTTAGGAAATATTTCTCTGTAGCACACAATGTTGTTTAAGAGCATTTCACCCCAAAACAGAAATTCTTTCAAAACTGAAGTCAAACATCTCAAATCCTGCCATTGCTTTACAACTAAGTTTATGTAATATTCTTCAATACTGTTGTATCTCGGGGAATTAGCAGGCTGGAGAAGAGGGAGAGAGATTGGGGAACAGTCAGTCAGTGGAGCAGTCAGAACACACACACATTTGTTGATTAAATTCACTGTCTTATGTGGGAACAGCTAGTGGTGCCCCAAAACAATTGCATCAAAGACCACTGATTACAGATCACCATAAAATATGTAATAATGAAAAACTTCAAGATATTGTGAGAATAACCAAAATGTGACAGAGATGCAATGTGAGCACATGCTGTTGTAAGAATGGGGCTGACAGACTTGCTCCACACAGGGTTGCCACAAACCTTTGATTTGTAAACAAAAAATAAAAAAGCACATACAAATATACACATGCATGAGCACACACACATGCACGAGCACACACACATGAGCACACAGACACACATCTGCAATAAAATGAGGCAATGCCTATACTACAACATACAGACCCTAAAATACACTTGAAGATTCAGCAAATAAATTGTACTAGAGTAAGAGCATCAGGATAGAAAGAACTATTGCCCAAGACTCCTTGGGCATAAGAGTGCCTTTAAACTAGTGACTCCCATGGCTGGAATGTACTCCCTTCCCCCTTTAATCTATGTCATAGCATGCATCTTTTCCTTCAAGTCATGAGCTTTACCACACATTTACACATTACTCCTCTTAATTTCCAGAACTTTTCCTCTCAAACTATCTTGTATTTTTTATAATTATTCTGTATGTAGTTAAACATGTATTTCTTTTCTCTCCTACCAGAATGCAAGCCCTTACAAGATGGAATTATTTCACTTATGTTTCTCACCAATGCCTAACATAATAGGCGCTTAATAGTTGTTGATTGATTTTTTAAAAAAAACTTAATAGATCTTGCTCTACTGAATACTTATCTCCAAACCACATGGAATGATTATCTTTAAACACAGACAGACCTAGCATAATAAATTAAAAACATGTAGAAACAGAACTAAATGTCATCAATATCCTATTTGTTACTAGAGATTTGCAAAACATGCTTTCAGTGAGTCTACAAAAGCTGAATCTATACTCTAAAACTCTCATTAAATTACAAAAAAGCAGTTGTTTACTGCTATACTATACTGCGGTAATATGTCCACTTGTATTACAGTCCATAAAACACTGAATTAAAAAATACATATAGTAGCAGGACAGCAACTTTTCCTAAAAGAGAAGTATGACCTTCTTTTAAGGAAAATAGGAAGTCAGAAACAGTTCCTATCACTTTGCTTAGGAAAGGATGTTTCCTTTATCTTATTCAAAAATACACAAAATAGTACTTTCCTGCCAATAAGCTAAAGTCTTCATCAGTAGAAGGAAAAAAAATACTTAGCTGGCAAGAAGTGTTATCACAAGAATGCTAAAGAAAATCTGCATTAAATACTGCATAAATGCACACTGCTTTCCATTATGAAATAAGTGCTATAATTTTATAAACTGTTATTTCATTAAAATTAAATTTTAGTTTAAATACTTTAAAAAGTATATTGGCTTCTACATTACCCTTCTAAAAAAACTGGAAACCTATACGAATTAAAGCAGAGTGAAAATAATTAGAACTCAGAATATGAACACACCCATTATTACACTTTGTAAAAACTATGTATCATTGGGGTGGCTAGGTGGCGCAGTGAATAGAGCACTGGCCCTGGGAGCCAGGAGGACCTGAGTTCAAATCAGATCTCAGACACTTAATACAAAACTAGCCTTGTGATCTTGGGCAAGTCACTTAACCCCAATTGCCCTACCTTCCCCCCTCCAAAAAGCAAAAAACAACAAAAAAAAAAACACCAACCAAAAAAACTATGTATCATCATAGCTTGACCCCTCCAAAAACTGTTGCTGTTAATGAAAGGTTATTATTTTGTAAAGTGTCTGTTTTTTAAACATGTTTGTTTTTTTTTAATTGGCCTCTGAGAAGGTCTTTAATAATGTAATCACCTATTAAAGCTCTCATATTCCTATAGGAAAAGCCAGCATCATAATATTTTAGAATTGGAAGGGACCTTAGAAGTCATGTAGTATAACCATCCTCTTTTTTACATTTGAGGAAACTAACACTGACTTGTCCAAGGTCACATCAAATTCAGTGCTCTTTTTACTATAGTACACATTTGAACTCAACAGTCTTTTCTCTGTCGAGAGGAGGGGCATGTTTCATTGTATGTTCACCTGACTTGTTAACTGGTTTCTGAATAACTTAGGTCTTTGACTTTCTTTTAGTGGATTTATTCATTTACATTGTTACAGTCATGTATGTTATACTAGGTTTACTTATCTTACTCTCCATCAGATGTTCATATGCATCATTCCATATTTCACTAAATTTGCCATTTCTTCACTATGATCAATTATATTTGTGTGCCAGTTTTTCAGCCATTTCCTAATCAATGGACACCCACTTTGTTTTGAAACATCAAACTGAAATTATGTAGTAAATTCCAAATTTTACAAAACTGCAAAGAAAAACAAAAAGTAGTTTGGTTTTTAAAAAAAAAAGAGATTTAAACAAATACCACATGCCCCAATTAGCTCAAAAGGACTCCATGGACTAAATGTGAAAGACTACATCTCCTTTTAAAAAATTCTAAGAAAATTAGATCAGGCACAACTATCAAGAAAGCAAGCACTGAGTAGTGATTAAAATGCCTTATAAAGTCATGGTACTACACGCTGAAGATACAAACACAAAAAACAAAACCTATTCTTGCTCTCCAAAAGATTACAGTGTACAGGGGGAAAACATGCACATAAAAGCACACAGATAAATATACAAAAGCTAGTTAAATACAGGACAGTTCAAGAAGAAGGGCACTAGTAGTTGGAAGGGAGAGGGATCATCAGAAAATACTTCATCTAATCCTATAAGGAATTAACACAAATATATAATATCAAGAATCAATTCCCAATGTTGATCTCAAACTACCCTCAGCACTCTCCCCCCAAAAAACCTAAATAAATTGTCTATTCCTTTTGACCCCAAGATGCTAATGCTAATAGTATACTCTAAGGAGGTTAAAGAGAAATCCCACATTTTCAGTTAATATATTCAAAGCACTACTTTTTTTCCCCTAGTAGCGAAGAATTAGAAACTAATTTGGTGTGGAATAAATGCCTAAACAAATTTTTACACGAATGTAACAGAATACAATATAAAGTTGTTACATTATGTTATGTTACATTCATGTTGGTAGAGACAACTAGGTGGTGTAGTGGATAGAGCACTAAGAGTGCAGTCAATCTGAGTTCACACTTACTAATTGTATAACCATGTACAAGCTACTTAATGTCTGCCTCAGTTTCCTTAATTGAGGATAATTATAGCACCTATCTCATAGAGTTATAAGTAGCAAATGAATATGTCTGTAATCCACTTATTATTAGCGCAATGATTGGCTGTAGGAGGTGTTTAGTACGTGTTTGTTCACTTCCCTTTCCTTTACAACACGAGAAACAATTAAAATGAAAAGTTCATATAACAGCAGAAAGGCTTGTGTGAACTGATGCAGAATGGAATAATCAGAACCAGGAGAATAATAAACAGTGATTACAGTAGTGGAAACAGAAACTAAAATATGTATAAATATGATCAACAAGCTAGGCACTACAACTATTGAGAAACAAATACTACGAAATATATATGCAATTATATTGAAAGAAGCAATGGGACTATATCGCAATGGATTTAAGAGTCAAAATGTCTGGGAAAGCCCCAGTTCAGTCTTATTAGTGTGACCGTACGTCATTAAATCTCAGTTTTCTTATCTATGAAAGAGGCGCATTTCCCCTACATAATAACTACCATGGCTACTTTGAGTATCAAGTATAATAATGTACTAGAAAAAAGGTATTAAAAATGTTATTATTATTATTATTCCCCAAAACTAATGTGCTTGTTCAATTACCAAACTGACAAGCAACAAGTGATAATGTTGTTCTGCATATCCTTAATACCTTTTAACACATCCTTTCTAAACTTCAACTGATATATTCAGTGATAAAACTATGAATGTTTTACATGAAAAAATACAAAAATATAATTTACCTGTATTTGGAAGAATTATTCATGCTCTCTAAAATTTTGGTAGTAGATAAGTGGTGTCTTTTAGTAATAAAGATAGGATTACGGAAAAAAGAAAAACAAAACCTTATAAAAAACATACAAACGAAAGACATTCCCATTTAGGCCATGACCATTATTTTTAAAATGACTCTTTTGGGGTATAAATGGTTTAGCTAAATTCATGCTGTCAAACGCAGAAACTTCTAATCTAGTAATGCCCACTTCCTTTTCAGAATAATTTAAACAATGGTATTGTTTTTATGTACAATTTTTTGGAATTAGCACTGAATAGAGAATTAAAATGACCTCAAATTCTTCACTTTTCCTTATGAGATTTTAATAGCTCTTTGATTTTATCTTTATCTCATCTAATTGAGGGTTAGGGATAAGGTTATTTCATGTGAATACAATTTAGTGTTCAGGTGAGAGTGCAATTGCTAAGAGGACTGTTAAAAATTTCTAACTGAAGAGATATTTCCATTTACGTTATGGTGTAGTACAGCGCATAATGTAAATACTCATGTCTTCAATTCTTTTCACGCATATTCATGATGCACCAGACTTAACTGGTCAATGACAAGTGAAGCATTTCTAGCAGGTGGGGTATTTCTAATTTGTTCCATTATATCTTGCCTACGTGTGGCATTAAACATAAAATGACTTTTACATTGCAATCATTTGTGTCAAGCAGATTTTCATGACATTTTGGGTAGGGCCAGTTTGTAATCTTATGCCATCTCTCTCCTCTTTTCTTAGATTCCTAGAACCACATACATCAAAATGGTAGGGTGGGGGAAAAAAAGCAATCTTCAGGAGAAAATTTAGAGCTTCAAACGCTTCAATGAACAAGAGCGAAAGAAGAGATCAACAAATTGGGCATCTCACTAAGAAACTAGAAAACCAAAGCACTAAAGAATCCTGAATAAATACCACAACACGAATCTTGAAAATGAAAGATGAGATTTAAAAAACTGAAAGAAAAACTAGATTAACAGAAAAAACTTTGAGCTGAGTTTGAGAAAAATTCAGAAAATTCTGTCAAACAAAGAGCATATAATTTCAATATTAAATGCAGCAAAATAAGAGATTCTTTTGAATTACTCTGATGACTCACATTTGGTGTTGATTTTAAACCAGTAAGAGTCAAAATAGAGGGAGAGAAAACAAAACTAATTCCATTATTTTGAATGGATATTAACACAAAAGGTTTAAATAAACTATTGGCAGAGAGGCTACAGCAAAATCACAAAGACTACAAATACTATGACCAGACTGGATTTATTATCAGGAAAACTATAAACATAATCAACTACATTAATAACAAGAACAAAAAGCACACATTATATCAACATATGCAAGAATAAGATTTGACTAGATTTACTTTTCCTTGACATGGAAATAGTACATTGCTAAAACTAAGAGCCAACATTATTCAGATTGTTCCAAAAGTCACAGTGTAGTTTTAAGCTTTAATAGCTGACTTTTGAGATACACTGTATGTAACAGATAAACTAAAAAAATTCATCATAATAACATCAGGGTTGAAGTAAACATGTCCACTGCCACTACTTTTATCTGACATCATGCCAGAAATGCTAGCTATACAAATAAGAAGAGGAAAAAAAAAATTAAGGTACTTAGTATAGGTAAAGAAGAAACAAAACTATCTGCTTTTGCAAGCAATACAAAGGTATACTTAGAGAAACCTAGAGAGTCAAATAAAAATTAACTGAAGCAATTAATAACTTCAACCAAGCTGCAAGATACAAAATAAATCCACATAAATCATCAGCATTTCTCCCTAATACCAAAACACCCAGGAAAATCTAGGAACAGAAACTGCTTTTAAAATAACTATAGAATGCATAAAATATGTGTGACTCTACGATCCAATACAGACATATCAATCACTCATGGGCAGGCCAAGTTCATACAATGAAAATAACAATACTATCTAAATTAATTTACTTTTCAGTCTCTCACCAATCAAACCACCAAAGGATTATCTAACAGAACTAGAAAAATAATAATGAAACTGCAAGAACAAAATGTCAACCTCTAGGGAAATAATGAAACAGTAGGAAGGGAACTTAGTCAGCATTAGTAGCTCTAAAACCACACTACAAAGTAGTATTCATTATAATGAACAAATGATAAACTCCCCCCCAAAAGAAACTCTAGGACCATATGGATTTAAAACCTTATTCTACTAAACATTTAAAGAATAATTAATCTCAATACTACACAAACTATCTGAAAAAGCAGGAAAAAAAAAGGGTCCTACGAAATTCCTTTTATGATACAAATATGGACAATCTTTAAACAAGAGAGTAACAACGAAAACTACAGATCAATATCACTAATAAATAGTGACAGAAAATTTTTTAATAAAACATAAGCAAAGATACTACAGCAATGCATCAAAAAGATTAAACACTTTAACTAGGAGGGATTTATATAATGAGAATGCAGGGCTGGTTGAGTAGTAGAAAACTTATTAAAACAACAATTATTAATAAAATCATATAATTATATCAATAGATGAAAGGCTTTTGACAAGATACAGCACTAGAAGGCAAAAAATGAACAGAGATTTCTTTTAAATTCAAACAGATGGGAAGGTGAAAAAGTTCAAGCACCACCATCTATACAGTTTTTCTTGATTCCCTCCAACTGCTAATGTCTTCCTCCACCAGATATTTTGTATTTATTTTTTTATTTTTATTATTTTTTTATTTTAGTTTACATCATTCATTTTCACGAAATTTTGAGTTACAAATTTTCTCCCCCTCTTTCCCCCGCCCACCACCCCAAAACAGACATCCCAGTGTGTCCCCCCTCCCCCAGTCTATTCTCTCC
>CM053582.1:225397160-225425963 GCA_028627135.1 Pseudochirops cupreus
GGCTGTGCTGTCCTCCTCCCGCTCCCTGCTTTGATCCTTCTTTTCTCCCAAGAAGGAATCTAGGGTTTGATTGCTGTTCTTACTTTGCTTCTTATGCTTATTCTTATTTATGGTTGGTCAGTCCATATTTTTTTTTTATCTCTGTGGAACTCTGCTTCCAGAGGGGAAAGCTCTGTCCCAAATCGCTGGGGTTTTCCCAGCTGCCGGAGCTTTTAAAAGGCTGCTGGGTCCCTCCCCCACTCCGACTCACTGAAAAAAAAAACAACCCAGGACCAACACCCAAGACCACGATCTGGATCCACGCCGCTCAACGGGAGACCATTTGGCCTCTAAAGGATTGCTTGGTCCCCTTGCAGTCTGCAGGCCAGGAGCTCTGAAGCAGCAGCGTGGAGGCGGGTGCAAAACCTCCGCTTCCGTTGCCCTGGAGGTGTTTTGGCTGGATCCGCTTTTCTCCCCCGATTTCGCTGAGCTCTACTAACCTAATTCTGGATACTGCCACAGCTGCCACAGGTCCGCTCTCCCAAAGCTCAAGCCGGAACTCGGCTCCTCTTGTCCAGCCACCTCTGGGGCACAGCCGCAGTTTCAGGCTAGGCTGGTTTCCAATTGCAGGGCTGAGATGGTTCTTCGTAGCCAAGCTGACTCTAGTGGAAAGTATATATGTGTGTGTTTTGGGGTTCTAGAATTTGTTTAGAGTTATATTTTATGGGTATTTTGGGGTGGCTATGTGAGAGCTGTGATATGTTGCTGCTCCTACGCTGCCATCGTGGCTCTGCCCCCTGTATTTATTTCTTTATATTAATTCTTCACATACTTATGTGTGCATTTGTCATCATTCGTCAATAAAATGTAAGCTTCTTACAAGGAGGCCTTGCTTCATTTTTCCAATTTATATTCACAATGCCTAGCACAGTGACGGGGAAATAATCTGTGCTTAAGGAATACTTGAATGAAATATTATCATCATCATCATCAATCATCATCATCACCTGCAGCAGAGAGCAGAGATGTTGGACAGGCTACCTGTGGGCCCACATTACTCTCAAGTACAGAACTAGATTAAAATCTAATTGGGAAATATTTAATGAATAAAATACAATAAAATGTAGATAATGTTAATATGTGGTTTTCTACTGCAACATGCAGCTCAGAAGGATGCTTATGTATGGTTTAGTGCGCTCCATTTCTATTCAAGTTTTATACCACTAATCTACTGCGTTCCCTTCTTACCCAAGTGGGATTGGCTATAGCTATGTTTGCTACTTTACAGTGACAAAAAAAATCACTTATCATCACTATAAGAAGCTTATGTGCCATGCGATGTTTCAGAAACTCCTAATCTCTTTTTTTTTTTCAGTCCAGGTGATGCAGGCAGTGCTATCAAACTCAAACAGAAAAGGCTTCCCTGAAAGCTGCAAATTGACTTAGAAAACCACATATTAACATTATCTATGGCAGTAGTTCTCAACCTTCCTAATGTCATGACCCTTTAATACTCGTATGTGGGTATATCTGCATGTGGGCGGACTCGGCTGGACATGGATAGAGGAGCAGTGTCTCAGTTCCTAAGACTATCGGAAATACATGTTTTCCCATGGTCTTAGGCAACCCATGACCCCTGTGAAAGGGTCGTTCAACCCCCAAAGGGGTCGCAACCCACAGGTTGAGAACCACTGATCTATGGTTTACTGTATTTTTATTTATTTTGTTAAATATTTTCTAATTACCTGGTTTAATTCAGAATTTGAAAGCTCTGATAGAAGCTAATTTTAGAAAAAATATTTTTATGCAAATGTTTTAAGGAATAACTCTCTGACTCCATTTCCTCATTTTAAAAATGAAGTAGTTGGATTATAGGAAATCTAAAGTCCCCTTCCAGTTTAGCATTCATGATCCTAAGGTATGATCCTTGTGCACCAAAGTAGAAAAAGAGCTCATATGGCACATATAAAAGCTGACATTTATAAATGATTATATATATACTGCCAAAGACAAGTATGTGTGTGGTTAAAGATTTAAAACTTCTATCTTTTAATGTTTACAAATACTTTCATTTGTTTCTCATAGCTATTCGGTTTTCACTTGTAGCCCTCTCCTACTTTCCGAGTCTTCTTATACCTTATTCCTTGATACATACTCTTTGATGAAGTGACAGTGGTCACTTGTCATTGTCCTTGTTGGTCCCATATCTCTGGTCTGGGCATTTTTCTGGCTCCCCCAATGGCCAGAATGCTCTTCTTAATTACTTATGTTAACTTCCTTGGTTTCCTTTAAGTTCCAAGTAAACCCCATCTTCTACTGGAAACTTTCCCCAGCTCCTCTTAGTTCTATTGCCTTCCTTCTGTTAATTACTTCTTATTTATCCTGTATATAGTTTGCTTTTGTAGGTATTTGTTTGCACATTGTCTCCCCCAGAGATTATAAATTCTTGAGGGTAGGAATTGTCATTTTGTATGCCCAGGACTTAGTAAAGTATCCAGCACACAGCAGGTGCTAAACAAATAAACGTTTATTGATTGACTGATTATGGCATTACTCTTATTATTATCTGAACTTACAAAGTACAAGGAAACTGAAGCCCAGAGAGATTAAATGAGTTGCTCATGGTTGTATATTAAGCTTTAGAAGTGAGATTCAAGCCAAACTCTCTATTGACTCCAACTGCAGCACACCTGACATTGCACTACATTGCCTCTCGGCATCAACACAGTAACATTTATAAGGTAAAGAGATAAAAGCAAAAGCTGCAGTGGTTTTTACGGTCATATATTTGTTGTCATAGAAAAATATTTTGATCAACATTAGAACAAAACATTGGAGGTAAATGTTATCCTGCAAATCGAAGTTTTATGCAGGATTTTATAAGGAAACAAGCCCAAAGTAGCAGAGAGCTCTCCAGCATTACACTCGTAACTTTCCAGTATAACCACCAAGGAGTCAAAAATAGGGACATCCCTGTAAAGGCCTTTATAAAACAAATTACATTTAGCAGACTCTATGTATCTGTCCCTTCAAAACTGGGGGGTGCAGTAGGTATAGGGCCAGAGCAACACCAGACCTATGATTTCGTTAGGGTAGGCAGCTCCCTGATAAGTAAACTCCCTCTACTGTTGTAGAAGAGCAACTATTCTGGCTACTTTTAGTCACAGAGAGTTTGACTGAGGTACTGATTAAGTCCAGCAACCCAAAGCCAGTGGAGGGACTTAGACCAAGGTCTTCCTGACAGGTCAGTTCACTGCACACTAAACCACACTGCTGTCAACACTTTTTAAAAGGTATATTAAAAGATACATGTCAACGCAAAGGCCAGAAATCTGAAGGATATATGAAGAAGTCAAGGCAAAGTATTTTTTTTTCCTACATCATTAGAAATGGACAAGCAGCAGTGTTACACAGTGGAGAGAAAACTGGCCTCACAGACAAGAAAGATCTGGGTTCTAGTCCCAATGCTAACATATACTGGCTGTGCAATCCCTGGGCAAATTACTTAACTTGCTCAGTGCCCCAGATATCTCTCTCTACCTAAAGCTATGAAGTGCAGACTAGGCACCCTTATGTAGCTTCCTATACAGGGAATTCCATATCATACTTTATTTATTATATGCTCATTAAATGTATACATTTACTCTGCAGGAGCACAGCAAAGACTATAGTAGCTTGACTCCAAAGACCATGTGTGCATATGTATGTATGTGAGAGAGATGTATCTTTTGGACCATACTCTTTTTTAAAACCTCACTCCCTTTTAAATCATGTCTTTGGTATAATACTGCAGCTAGGTGGCACAGCAAATAGAGTTCTGGGCCTAAAGTCAGGAAGACATGAGTTCAAATCCATCCTTAGGCACTTACAAACTAGGTGACCATGGACAAATCACTCTCAGCCTGTTTCCTCATCACTGAGAATAATCAAAGCACCATCCTCCCAGTTGATGTGATGATCAAATGAAACAGTATCTTTTATTACTATACCTGAATATTGAGTTGGTTACAATATAAAAGCTACTATAATATAGCCCAGGGTACAACAAAGTTACATAGTAGTATTACATTCCTCTTGATTTGGCTTATAACATCAATTTTTATTTTTTAAAACAAATTTGTTATTTATTTTTTGCATTAATTTTTTAAAAACATTTTCCTCCTTTTAAGCCTTCCACCACCCATTGACAAGGCAAGCAATATTATATCAATTATACATATGAAATCATACAAAACATATTTCCATGTTTGTCATGTCTCCCCTTAATTCCCCCCCAAAAGCAAGAAAAATAAAGTGAAAAAATTCTACTTCAATCTGTATTCAAAGTTCATTAGTTCACTCTCTGGAAATAGCATTTTTCATCATGAGTCTTTTGGTATTGTATTGTATTATTGTATTGATCAGAGTAATTATGTCTTTCACGTTTTATCATTATTACATACAATACTGCTCTCATTGTGTACAATGTTCCCCTTGTTTGACTCACTTCACTTTGCAGCTGTTTACATAAGTCTTCCCAGGTTTTTCTGTATGTATCAGCTTTTAAATGACGCTACTCCATTTTTCACTCTCAGTTTAGACAACTGACATCTTTAGCTCAAATTCTAGCTGAAGATATCAATTAGACCCCCTCTAGATTATGGACAGAAAAGGTTCAAAGCCTTTCCTGACAACAGTTTACCTTGGATTCTGTCCTTGACATAAGTCTTTACCAAATCTGTTCAGTCTCTACAACCTATATTTAGAAGATCCAGATTTCAAGTCTTTTTTTTTCAAGACTGAAATTCAGTTAAACAATAGTTATTTGAATACCTACCACATTAATCTTGAGGATAAATGAATCCTCCTGAATAGCATCATTTTGGTCTCAGGGGTTGTTCGCACTTTTTGGGTGAGGATAGCAGAACCTTTTAGGTACAAAAGGTTTTTTTTCTTTAAATAAAAAGTCCTCAAATGATTCCTGAATTTTTAACTAGAGTATGGTGAATATAAATTAACTTTTTTGTGGTTAACTCAGGGCTCATTTTAATGAACATTTTTAGTGATGCCTTCTGGATCTGAAGTATAGTCCTTTACAACCTCAGGAAAATAGTCATAGATTGCTGTACTTGGGTTCCTGTGCTGCTTTTTAAAATGCTTTATGTTGTTGTTGTTCTGCCTATGTCCTCTTTTTTGGGTCATCTTTACTCTCTCCCCCTAATTTGCTGTTAGTGGTGAAAACTATCAAGCACTGTAGGTATGACTGAAAACTATGTAAACCTAGGAAAAAAAGATACACTTTAATTTTATTTTGGCTATTCAGAGAGCTTGTTACTTATTTTCTGGTTCTCATTTATGTCTAAAAATCATGTTGCCAGACACTCTGAGAAAAGGGTCACATGTGGGAAGAGTGAATAAACCCATTTGGTCACAACCAAATTCAAGTGAGGGAATAGTGAATGATAAAGCAAGAAAGTTAAACGGCAACCAAACAGTGGAAGACTTTGAAAGGAACAAAAAAGCAGCACTGGTCTTTGCAGGTAATGGGAAATCCCTAAGGATTTCTGAATAGGTAAGTGAGTAAAGACCCTTAAATTTAAGAGCCACAATGGCCTTACACAGCCCAACATCTTCATTTTACAGAAAAGGATCTAAGGCTCACACAGAAATGACTTACTCTTAAATAAGTTGCAAATCTAGGATATGAATCCAAGGCTTTGACTCCAAATCCTTTGCTCTTTCCACTGTATCATGTCACCATTAACTGATATAAGTAGAATTTAAGTGGATTTTAAAGAGGATTAAATAAAAATTAAAGTAGAATAAAATGGCATGATGAACCAAAACATCACAAGAATTAAAGCATGAAAACCTTTTGCAATAGACCAGGCAGGAGATAAAAATGAAGTGAATTAGGATGTAGGTTGAATAAAAAAATGTACAAATATAAGAGCAGAAAGGAAGATTTCATTCTGCCATTTATTCAAACTTTTAAACTTTATTAAACACCTAATATATGTTGGTTATATGAAACACTTAAAAAATAAGTGAATGAGTATAAAAAAAAGTGTTCTCCCCACTCAGCTGTCAAACTAAGTCTTCTTAGAACATGTCTGACCATATCAATTCCCCCTATTAAATCAACTCTAGTAGGTATCACCTCCCAAATAAAATATAAAATCATCTATTTGGCATTCAAAGTACTCTGTACCATGGCTTCCTCCAACCTTTCCAGTTTTCTTACACCTTCCTTCCCCAGCAGGTACTCACTGTGATCCAGTGACACTTGACCTCCATGCTTCTGGTTCCCATAAGATATGCTCTCTTCCTCATCTGTACTTTCTAGCTTCTTTGGCTTCCTTAAAGTTCCAACTAAAATTTTACCTTCTACAAGCTTTTTCTGAACTTCCTCAATGGGAGTGTGCCTTCCCTCTATTGATTATCTCCAATTTATCCTGTCTCCAGCTTGGTGGTACATGGCTGTTTTCATGTTGAGAGCACTGAGAGCAGGCCTTTCTTTAAATCCCCAAAGCTTATCACAGTGCTTAGTTCATAATAGGAACTAAAAACACTTGTTGTCCTTAAATAACTAAGTATTATTCAGGTACCAACTGAATAATATATATAACTGAGTAGAGAAAAAGTAGAAGGGAAGCTCCATGATAGCAAGTACTCTCTTTCCAATCTCTGTATGCACAGTACTTTACACTTTACACACTAATATAATAGTTGTAGAATTGAATTGAACCTAAGTAACTAAAAGAATGGTGGTGGTTCCATTAACAGAAATCTAGACATTGAGAAGGGAGTCAGGGGCAGAAGAAAATTTCATATTGAGTCTGAGGTTGCAAGATATATATGTCACTGGAAATCTTCAGCAGCCACTAGAAATGTGCCAACATGTCCAGAGACCTGAATCTAACTCAAGTCACAGCAGCCGTTCCATATCTTTATTTTTCTCATATCCCATCTACCTTCAGAGAACCCTCCTACACTTTCAACATTCATTGAATTAATTCATATGTGATGATAACCTTTAAACCCTCCCAATATTCTCATCTTTCTTCTTCCTCTCTCCAATCTGAGGAAAAAATTAATCTTTATATACCTGTATCGTTAATTTCATCCTTTTCAATTTCATCTACGACCCTGTTTCACCAATCAAACAAATCATTTATAACTTCCACCTCTTAAAGCTATTTACCTTGGTCTATAAACATGTTCAAGTCTCTCCTGTCCTTAAAGAAACACTTTCTCTTTGCCCTGTCATCTCATCAAGTTAACTTTTCTATTCACTGCTAAATTTCTACAAAGAGAAATCTACATATACTTCTACCTCCTTCTGAAAATCCGTTTCATTTCTAGCAATCTGGATTTGGCCTCGACAGTTCTACTGAACTTACACTCTAACTTGCACACACTAATTGTCTCATTACCAAATTCAATGCCTTTTCTCTTTTTTTCCAATATACCTGAGTTCTCTGAAACACAGGCATTGTTAACCACCCTGATACCCTTTGTCTTCTTTTAACTTCTGTTGACAATGAACTTAGGTTCTCCATCTCTGAACCTCTTTTTCTCATTTTGTAAGATTCTTATTATCCTCCTGCCTCTAGATAGATAGATATCCCCAAGGTTCTGTCCTTAGCTACCTTCTCACTCTGCATTCTGTCTTGATGATTTCATTAACTCCCAGGACCTTGATTAACTCCCTTCTCAAGATGACTTTAAAAATGCATCTCCCAGGCAGCTAGGTGGTGCAGTGAGTAGAGCACAAGCCCAGAGGTCAGGAGGACCTGAGTTCAAATCCAGCCTCAGACACTTAACACTTACTAGCCACGTGACCTCAGGCAAGTCACTTAACCCCAACTGCCCTATATTCCACCCCCCCTCCAAAAGGCAAAACAACAAAAACAACAACAAAAAATTTATCTCCAACCCTCAACCATTTCCCAAAGTTCCAGGCCCATGTTTCAAATTGCCTACTAGTTAAGTGAACCTGAAAATCACAAAAAGGATGCCAAATTCATCTCACACTCACACTCTCTCTCTGTCTTCTCTCTCTCTCCCTCTCCATTCTTTCCCAAAATTCTGGGTTTCCTCAGAAGGTCATCATTTCTCCAGGAATCTAAGCTAAAATGGGGGGCAATGTGGAGTGTTCCTTCTCTCTAATCCCTTACATTTGATCAAATCCGTAATATCTTATGCATTCAACCCTCTTATCCGATCCCAGTTAAGTAACTTAAAATTATAGACCCCTATGTCAACTCCAGTACTATAAAATTAAACTAAATCACTACATAACTGTTTTTCCTGATTCCAAGTTAGCCCCTCTCAAATCTTTCATATCATGACCCAAGTACTCTTCTTAATGTACTACTCTTCTTCAATTCAAAAACCTTCAGTGGCTCCTAAATGCCCACAAAATTAAGCACAAAATCTGAGTCCTGACAATGAAGCCCCTTTCATAACCAGAACCAGAAAGGTACAGCAACTGTGAGATTGAAATATAAATTCAAGAATGATTTGTACAGAAATGATAACTAGGTCAAGTCATAGGAAGTGAATGAGAGATCATTTAATGCAAAGCTACTGACTTATGCTAAGTAATACTGCAGAAATGTGTACAATAAGTGTAAAAAAAACAAAAAAAGCATCTCTGGTAACACTCATGTTTTAGGAAATGTGAGGCAGAACCAGGAAGGGAGACAAGGAAAGATCTGAAAGGAAAACAACTTTAAAGCAGGACTATGAGTGGTATATAATATATTGTGTTTGTTTAAAGAAAATCCCACCAAAGTCTGGTGAACCCTGAAACTATAAAAGTCTTGAGAAATTATAAAATTGAGAAAAGCCATTGGATTTGGTGGCTAACAAGTCATAGAGGAGTCCAGATTGCAAGGATTCAATAAATTTGATTTCTAATGATATAACATAATGGTATAACAACATAACAGGGGCAGCTAGGTGGTGCAGTGGATAGAGTACAGGGCAGGAAGGAAGGAAGGAAGAAAGCTTCAGTCTGCATTTAGACTCGATCAGCTTTTTTCTCCAGAGGCACACAGCATTTTTCATGAATTCTTTGGGACTGCCTCAGATCTCACTGTATTGCTGGGAATAGTAAAGTCATTTGTTCACTGTATGATATTGTTGTTACTGTGCACAATGTTCTCCTGGTTCTGACCATTTCATTCTGTATCAGTTCATCTAAATCCCTCCAGATTTTCCCGAAATCATTCTGCTCATCATTTCTTATAGTACAATAGTATTAAGAGTCTTTCTAAACCTCTCCCCTAACTGCTAGACCCTACACTCATATTTAACTATTATGTATACGTGTGTATTTCTTCAGTTTATATTTAAGTTGCATAGCCTCTCTCTATGTCTCTCATGGGTGGCTGTTGTCTTCCCCATAATATTGTAGTAATCCTTTTGCAAACAGGGATTATTTCATTCTTTTTATTTTTATCCTCCACACTGAAAACAGTGCCTGACTCAATATCATGTGCTTAATAAATGCCTTTTGATTTACCGAATGTTTTAATGATTGCTATCAAATGTTCTTCATCTATAGAATTGAAGAGGTTGAAATAGATGACATCTGAGTTCCCATTTAGTTTTAAACCTATCATCCTATGAAATATGGACTTTCATTTTGATATATGTTTAAAAATTCAAAATACAAACATATATCTGCTCTTAAATTTTCCATTCACATATCTCCGGGCAGAGGCAGGTTTATGAGGCCTCCTCAAAGAGCCAAATGAAAATAGTATGATCTAGTATATCTGTGGCTACACTAAAATACATAACCTTTATGTCTACTCTGATGCAGGTTGCTAGGTTAAAAAAAACCCAACACAATATAGACACAAAAGCAGTGTTTTAGTTTTTTATGGCTAAAATACTAAGTCATTATCCCATTGCACAATGTTACAATAAAAATGACAATAAGATTCCAAAAAAATGTTTTAAATAAGGGCTTTAAAAATCCCTTTAAAAAGAAATGTGTAATTCAATTCTTAGTAAATCTACTCCTTTCTTATTACATCAGTAAGTATTAAATTTGTTTTTTCCCCATATATACTTGAAGAGGTTTAAGATGATTTCTCTAAAACCCCCTCCCATTTGCTCAATTCTCTTTTCAAACATATTAGTCTCCATTAACAGCCAATCATGTGAGCTGAGTTGCTAGTGACCTGAGAGTTGCTATAGCAACAGCTGCTTTCAGAGCTACGTGTTATGCATTTTAAGTGCTCTCACAGAGAGAGGATTTCACATCTATCAATTAACAACCAATGCTCAGCATAGCATTACCCAAATGAAATGCTGAACAAAGTGATTTGTTTATTCCTCATAACCAAAACTGCTATATTTTGTAATTTATGCCAGGATCCGGTTTATAATTAACACACAAATTAAAAGAAAGAAAAATACCATGCACACTAAAGTATATTATTATTTAAGCAAAGGTAAAAAAAAAATTCCACGACTTTTTTGTTTTTTGTAGTGAAGCATCGATCATAAATATATTGAATGAAAATTTGCCCTAAATACACTGCCAAAAAGACTTTAATTTTACCAAAGAATATTTATGCAAAATTGATAATGTAACATTAGTTCTCCATTTATAAACCTTATAACAAAATCCTTATAAACAGATGTACTGAATTTAAAATATTCAAGACCCAGAACACATTTTCCAGAAAATTCCTGGTATTATGATATGCCTATTGGATACAGCTCTGTTCCCATCGAACATGACTCAGAAAATAGCTTCTTAACTTGACATATGCAGGCCATTGTTATCAGCAAAGAATAATATTCGGAACAAAAACAAATTAAGCTTTAGAAACTGAACTTAACTTTGCAAAAATTTTCAAAGTTGCTTTTTTACTTCCATTTTTATAAACTGAAGAAACCTAAATAAAGAGCAGGTAGGTGGCATACTAGATAAAGAAGCAGGTCTGGAGTCTGGAACACTCATCTTCTTGAGTTCAAATCTGGCCTTAAATACTAGCTGTGTGACCCTGGGCAAGTCACTTGACCCTGTTTGTCTCAGTTTCCTCATCTGTAAAATGAGATGTAGAAAGAAACAGCAAACCATTCTAGTATCTTTACCAAGTAAATCCCAAATAGAGTCACAAAGAGTTGGGTATGCCTGAAATAACTGAATAACAAAACAACAAAAACAAATAAAAACAAACATCTAAGAAAAGCAACTGCCAAAACCATGCCATACCATTTAATTTAGGCTGCTAAACTGGGCAAAGGAAAAGTATATTAGACAAGAATATATGGACAACAGGTTAAACTAATTTAGAAGAAAAAACTAAATTACTACTAATCAATAGAGAAAACATTTTAAAGTTGGGAAAAATTCATACATGTCACTTCTTAATTTTGTGTATTAAATACAAAGAGAAGGAAAAGGTATTTGACTATTATTAAAGTCAGAAATACAAAGATTAAAACACACATAATAGAAACGTTGAATCAAATTTTTTAAAATGGCTATGTATTGTATCCAATTTGAGAATCCCCATTAGCGGTCAGCGTGGTGATGATGTAATGTAACTTACACACTTCTGAAGACTCTAGGAAGTTCAGGACTCCTGTCTGTTTCCATCATTGGTGCCTCAGTATATTTATCACTTTTTTGGCTCCTAAATAGACTTTGTGGACAAAGAAATCACTTTTTTTTCTCCAGAATAAAAACCTTTCATGTATCTGAAACGTGAATGACTCATTTACAGGCCTCATAGTAATTCCAAGTATGGTAACTGATTAAATTCAAGATTCTAAGTTTCATCTTTCAACATACAAAGTAATATTGATTCATAACTAAGATTTATTGTTATATAAAAAAGTTGAAAGAATTACTCAACACACCAGAACATCAGGGTTTCTTTTTATTAGCCTTTCCAATAAGAGGAAGATAATCATAGTATTTGGAGGTGGCATAGAACACAGAAAGAATCTTTATTTCACAGTCGTAATTTTGCTGAGTGCCTAAGATGTTTTTGTTCATTTTAGGCATATTCAACTCTCTGTGATCCCTTTTGTGGTTTTCTTGGCAAAGAGCCTGGAAGGGTTTGTCATTTCCTTCTCCCAACTCATTTTACAGATACGGAAACTGAGGCAAACAGCGTTAAGTGACTTGCCCAGGTTTATACAGCTAAAAAAGTCTGAAGCCAAATTTGAACAGGTCTTCCTAACTCCCTGACCAGCACTGTATCCACTGAGGGAGTCTGGCTAACATGCAGATCCCTCTCCAAATCAGTCAAAATGGAGTAAGGAAAAGACATGGTAAACACACTGCTACAAAAAAGGACATCTTTGACAAGTCAGTAGTTTAAAATTTAATTCATCCATACATCTATTAATCCTCTCTAGATTAAATTTGATAGTGTGAAGAGCCGCAGATACAGAGTTAAGGAACTTGAATTTGAAGTGCAGGTCTGTTAACAATTTTAGTGACTTTGGTCAAGTCACTTAATCTTCCTATTTCTTTTCCTGTAATAATAATGAAGAGTAGGAATTGTTTCATTCTCTTTTAATTTGAACCCTCAGTACCTAACACATTACCAGGAAAACACTAGGCTCTTAACAAATGTCTGCTGATGGCTAATACAGAAATGTTTTGCATGACCTGATATATATCACTGATATCATACTGCTTGCTTTTTCAAGGGGGTGGAGGAGAGGTGGGAAGGAGAAAGAATTTCAGACTAAAAATTTGAAAAAATCAATGTTAAAAAATGTTTTAAGTAGTTCAGAAATATTTAACAAAATAAAAAATATATTTTAAAACAAATATTTGATTGCTAATGGTGATTATGTATTTTATATATAGCACTTTAAAGTTTACAAAGTACCTCATATATATTATCTCTTTTGAGTCCCTGTAAATTGAAGGAGTTGGACTAGATCGATGATATCAAACTCAAATAAAAACCAGGACCCCTAAACCTTACACAAAGATCCCCAAGGGCTGCATATTGGCTTAGATAATGACATACTAACATTATCTACGTTCTAATGTATTTTTATTTTGTTAAATATTTCCCAATTAATTTTAATCTGGTTCCAGAAGTGTTGCAGATCTCAACAGGCTCATTTGACACTTCTGGATTAGAAGATCTTTAAGGTACTGTCTAGTTCTAGGAGTTGTGATCCTATAGCATTCCTCTTTAATTCTAATCTCATCTTCAAAGCTTCTGGCTTCTTCCTTTCAATCACAGCTAAAACCATAGAAAATCTTTTACCCAGGAGGGTTTTTCCTTGGGGCCCTAGTGACTACTCTTTTTTATTCATAGTAACAGGCTTAAAACAAGATGTGATTTTTCCCCCTCATCAGGGAGAAATTCCTAAAAACTTCCTAGATATAATCCCGTCCACTTTCTCAATTCTGGGCCAGGTAACACTGTACATCAACGCTGTCTCTCTAACATACATTTATTGCCGTACAAAGAGATGCTAATTCAGCTTATTCCAGTCTAAACAATAAAAATTCTTCATGGACTTTGTCTTCACTAAGTGTTGATACCCTGCCAAACTCTTCTGACTTATTTTGGATTTAATTTAGGAGGATCAACAAGGTTTAAAATGTCCAACATGCGGTACTAAAAGTCTATGTGATGGGAAGGGGAAACGGAGTTGGGCAGGGGGATGTGGAGTTAGTGGTAATGGACTAAGGCCGGATATATAGTTCTAGGAGTCATAGGGATTATAACTATTATAACTCTGTACAGAGATTATAACTAAACTTTTAGAAACTGATGAGTCATCAAGAGAAAGTGTAGAGATAGATTAGGAGGCAGCCTAAAACCACAACCTTGATGAATACCCATAAGTAAGAGGCATGATATGGATGATGAGTCAGCAAAAGAAGCTACGGAAAAGATAGATAGGAGAACAGGTTTGAGTAGTGGCGCAAAAAAAAACAAAAACAAAAAAAAACAAACCTGACAACCCACTAGAGACAGTGTCCAGGAGAAGTAGATGGTGATCAAATGCAGCAGATGGAAAAAGGATGTACTAGTGAGAAGATCATCAGATTTACAAATTAAGGGGTCCATTGTTAATGTCTGAATGAGCAGTTTCAATTGAGCTATGAAGTCAGACATACTACAAAATGATGAGGTGTAAGAGAAGAGATGGAAGTGTGAGATAGGGTGTACAGACAACTTTTTCAAAGAGTTTGGCTGAGAAAAGGAATTAAAATATAACATGGTAGCTTGAAGAAACGGTAGGTCTAGTGAAGGTTTTTTTCAAGGATAGGGGGAGATTCTGGACATGCTTGAAGATGGTAAGGAAAGAACCAGTAGATAGGGAAAGACTGAGAAAGAAGAGGAAAGGGAGGGAGAGAGGGAGAAAGAGAAAAAGAAAGAAGGGGGAAGAATATGACTGAAGTTGCAATTTGTTGAAGACAAGAAGATAGGATCCTTGGCAGGAAGAAGGCCTACCTCAATGTCAGAGACTAGAGGAAAGGAGAGAATAAGGAATAATGATGAAGAGAAAGGAGTAGAAAGCTCACTTCAGATAATCTCAGTAAAGTCCAGTTGAGGAGGCAAGAGAAGTATGGGATATTTGCAATGAGAAAATGAAGTTTGTAATAGCTTCTGCAGGGAGATAGGGAATTAATTAGGGAAGACTAAAAGGATCACTTTGTTGCAGTGAAGGCCCAGGTGAAGCTGGATAACATGAATTTTTAATGTACTGTCTGATCTTAACATGTGAATGGACCCATTTTGTTGCTATTCTGAAAATGATACATAGCTGCTAATGATGGAATACAACAGATTCTGAGAAATCAAAATGGCAAGGCAACCCAAAATAACAGGAAAGATTCACAGTGACTGTAAAATAGAGTGTAGCACATAACCAATAATGAACTAAACATGAAGTGGCATAAGATATCAAACAGCTATATAACCATAAGAAAGTATATCCAATGGAACAGTAGCCAAAGTATACAAACAAAATTCTCAAGAAGCGCTGCCCAGTAGGGCACAAGTATTCACCGGTGGTTTCTTGATGACTGTTCCACCTCCGTTAAGTTGGACTGACAGCACAATAAGAACGAAAGATAAACTGAGCCAGCACATTCAACAGCTAGATTCTGACCTCTTCAGTTTTCAGGGACTGTGCAACGAAAGCTGAGGGGCAACTGATGGAGTTAGCCACCAGGAAAATGAAGGGATCTCTCCTGATAAGTGTGGAAAGCGACTATTCCCAGCAAAGGAACCCATTATATGGTCTATGACTCAGAGACTCAAGTTTCTATTGAGATCCTAGTCATGAGACAAGAGAGCTGATTTACAGTAGAGATTTGGGAACTCCACCTGCCAACTGTAAGAAAGTTCCTTTCACTGCTCCCAAGGAGGGTGATTCCTTGTCCTGAGAAAGCAGATATTTTCCAAAAAGGAGCTGAGGTCGTAGAAGGAGAAGTTTAAAAAGAAATCTGAGGAGTCTGTGGAAGGTCCTAAGGGGAAGGTCTAAAGAAGGTAATAGTTACTTGCATCAGCTGACTTTCATAGCTAGAGGGGAGGGAAATCCCCAGGATGTACTTTTACCATCAACTAAAAATATTAGTCCCTGCAGACATGGAAAATGCTCTGTCTCTTTTTAGGTAGCTGAGATGGGAAGTTATTTTCATCTGGCCTCCTAAATATGGATTCCTAATGTAGCCAGCTCCCAATATGGAGCTCCAAGGGTTGGGGTGAACTTTCTAAAGGAAATGGATTTGATAGATCGAATTTAAAAGGAGGGGTTTTACAGGCTGTCTCAAGGGCAATTAGATTCTACCTTCTGGGTAGAGCTCCACCTAATAGCTACAACTACCAACTTTATAGCTAAGGGCCTCCCTCCAGTCACACAACCAAGCAGTTGTAGACAGATCAATTGGTGAAATCTGAGAGAAGGCTGGAACTGTTGTGGCTTGAACAAATACAGTTATCAATGTGGCTAGGTAATCTGGTAATGGGCTGGGGAGTCTGAGCAAGCATCCCTGCTAAGTGGGGAGCAGAAGGCAGTGACATAATAATAATAACAACAATAGCATTTCTACAACAATTTAAGGTTTGCAAAGCTATTTACAAATATCTCATTTTATCTCCACAATATTAACTCTGAAAGGAAAGTGCTAGTATTATTCCCCATTTTACATATAAGGAAAGAGGCAAACAGGTTAAATGACTTACTCAGGGTCACATAGCTAGGGTCTGCAACTGCATTTAAATTCAGTGGTATAAAGTTATCAACCCTATCAAAAATTTTTTTCTCTATTCCTATGACTAAGAGCAGTCAGAAGCAGTTTGTTTTCACCTGGGAGTCCAATATAGCTTCAGCATTCTTCTCCAAAGGTATTTGAAATCGTCCTCATATAGCCACATTAGGGTGGGCAGAAAACTGAAAGGGGCCTCCCTTCCTGGGGGAACTGATGTGTATTTCTATATTAATGAAATAATGAATGAGCCAGATGGCCCATGAGAATAATGGGAGAGAAATCAACTAAGAAAATCCAATGTCCAATCTGTTCAGTCAAGTTTTAGGGGATACAATGGGTGGGAAAAGCTCAGAGGATTCTGGGTACAGTACAAAAGAAGCCACTGACACTTGCTTCCTTACAACTAAGAAGGAAGTTCACAAACTTAATGGACTCCAAGTTTAGGAGAAGCCATATTCCCCACATGCGTATACTGATAGCCACATTGACCAAGTCACCTCTCAGTTAACTCTTTCAAGGGGGTGGCAGTGGCTTGGGGTTAGGGGGCACAGAACATACTACAGACCTGGAAGGTATAAAGTAGGCTGTCCAGCAATATCTTCTCTTGGGTCCTTTATGACCCCGAAACGTCCATGTTTCTGGAGGCCTTTATCTATAAAAGACCAGGCTAAGCAGAGCCTTTGGCACAGACCAAGAAAAGGCCAGAATAACTATTAGGCTTCTGGGACTCCACATTCCACAGAGCAGTCAATATATCCCCTTTGAAAAGTAGTTGCTTTTCTATTACTGGACTCTCACTGTTACTAAATAAATGACTCAGGGTCGTAACGACCACCCTTTGTCCAGAGTTTCTCATTATGAGTTGGTTGTTTCAACTTGACACGACTGGGCCCTCTAACAAAATGAGTAGAGCATAAGACTTCTATTACTAAATGAATATGGTACATCCACAATCACACGAGCATGGGGCCCTCTGGTGTTAGTGCCCTTCACAAACATGTGATGACTATGAGACTTCCTCCCCAGGCCCTTTGTGTTCCCACCCTTAAGGACCTAATGCCTGAGAAACATCATTTTGGTAGGCTCTATTAGTTATGAGAAGCAAACATAAACTAGATTCAGCTTCCACTTACCAGTTAACAAAGAATACCCTGGGGCAGGAGTGGGAAACCTGCATGTGGCCTTCTAGGTCCTCAAGTGCAGCCCTTTGATGGAATCCAAACATCACAGAACAAATCCCCTAAACAAAAGGATTTGTTCAGTACAATTTGGACTCAGTCAAAAGGCTACACTCAAGGTTTCCCACCCCTGCCCAACAGAATGAGGGTCCAGCAAGTCCAGCAAGTCCTACAATACTCCAGATTGGAGCTCCAATCTGAAAGACTAGTTTGTCAGTCTTGAAGCATGGAGCTGCAAAGTTCTTCATACACTAATTCCTGACTAGTGACCAAGGGTCTGACCAAATTCAACTTAATTCAATAAACATTTATTAAGGCCTACTATGTGCCAAGTACTGTGCTAAGCACCAGAGTTTCAAAAAGAGACAAAAGATAGTCTTTGCCCTCAAGAAGCTTACCATCCCAGGCTACTTTCCACTCTCCTTAATCCCATCCAGATCTTCCCACAGCAATCTTGCCCCCATTAAACTGCACAGATTCTTAAAATCTGGCCCACTTGTACTGGTGTCACAAATAGGCCAGACAGCTTATATTGGTGTCACAAGTAAACTAGCTACTTTGACTGAAAAAAGGCTAGAGTGGTCAAATTCTTTTGAGGCAGATCTGAGCCCTCTATCCTTGCATTTAGTGATCCCCAGCAGTCCTAGACCTCAGACCTCAACAATGGGACCTGGAGAGCACAGGTCTGGATAATCAAAGGCTCTCCCCTTTGAGGTCAGGGCCAATGGAGGGATTTTGCTGATGCCTCCCATTGCATACAGTTGTTTGTGAGTTTTGTTAGCACTCATTAGAGACATCATACGCTAAATGGCAGATTGGAGCCATTATAAGAACGGCAGAGGGGAACTGGGCCAAGTGCCAATATGGACATTGGGCTGGTGATGCCATGTTGTGCCAGGCACAGGATCATATGATCAACCTAAGAACAAGCCAACTATTCTTGCCTGACTGGGTTCCTTATGCTATTTGGAACACCCACCTAATTCAAGTGGACCTAAACTTGTACCCCACTGACAAAATGGCATTCTTCCATCTCAAGAGCAAAAGGTTTGTTCCTGCTAATCAGCAGCTGCATCATTATGCATCTGACTTGCTCAGGTCCAAACTCCCAGAAGCCATGCTGGTAACAAATCAGCTTTTCCTTTTTAATGAATTCCCTTCTCTGATGTATTAGGGATGGTTCCTTCTTTTCTGGGTTTCCAGGATGGTAAATAATTAAAGTATTATCTGTAATCTCTGCTTTCAAAGCTATAACTGGAGATGTGAGTGCAGTAATTGGTTGAGGGAGAGATGAGAATATTAAAAGTGGAATGTTCTCTCATTTACTCAAGGTTGGCTAATAAGGGGGATTGTAGAGGGTTATCCATGATGCCAGGTAATATGGAGCCACTTAGGAGCAGTTGGACACTATGCAATTACTGGGAAAAGAGGGAAAGACCTCACATGGCTTATGAGGTGAAAGAAAGGTACATGGATATACAATACTTAGGGATATATTCCAATTATTTAGAAAGCACCTAGATAATGGATAGGACTATTGTGCTATGTAAGAAATCATGAAGGGGACTGTTTCAGAAAAATCTGGCAACTGACCTATGAACTGATGCAGAGCAAAACCAAAGTATCAACTTACACAGTAAGAGCAGTATTTTAAAGACAATCAACTGTGAAAGGATTATGAACTGATCAACACAGCGATCTACCACAATTCCAAAGGACTCACGATGAAAAACGCTATCCACCTCCAAAGAGACCTGATGGGTTCAAGAACACAGATTTAGTATCTTTTGGAACACAGCTATTGCAGAAATGTTTTACATGACTTCATACGTGTAATAAGCATTGTATTTCTTGCCTCCTCGATGGGTAGGGGGGAACGTAGATGGAGGGAGAGAATGTGGAACTGAAAATAAAAAGAGAATGGACATGTATTATTCTCTCAAGTGATGACTCAAAGGCACCATAGAGATTCTTATGGGTTTTTTTCCCCTTGGGATTTTACTTTTAAAAATACAAACTTGGTTTCCACAGGAGATGGGACATAAACTGCCTATGCACAACAATCCTTAACAAAGGAGGTTTTTATTGATAGAGTTATATGTAAATGTGTACATGCACATATATGAATTCAATAGCGAGTCATATCAATTCCTTTATATTTCTCAGAGTAAAGAAAAGGGAGATTATATGCAATCAAAAATGTATACATAGAAAAACCATAGCCTTACACACATAATAAGGTAGGGGTCTAGACTAGATATTTTGAAATGTGACCATATTTCAGAGGTTTTATTTGCCCTATATCCCTGGAGAGGACCTTTTTTCCTTACCTATTGATATTACCTGCTCAACAGTGAGGCAAGTAGATGTTAATATATTAACCTTACCTCTTCCTTAAATGAATCAGTTCACTTTTTTCCAAATAAATTTCTATTTAATACTTTTGTTTTTACATCACTTATATTTCCCAATATGTCCCTTCCAAACCCCCCTCAAAGAGCCATCCTATATAACAAAGAATTTTTAAGAAGAAAGGAAAAAAAAAAAGAACATTTCAGCAAAACTAGGCATCAAACTGAAAAAGTCCAAAATTGGTTTCCTGTGTTGCACTAGAGAAACAGAGACTGGCCAGGCAACAGTGCCAGTTTGCAAGGTATATGGCTAAATTTATAATTATTTTGATTGGCATATCTTATTAGTAGAGATATAGAATAATTAGTGAAGCACTTTTCATACCATCACTCTTAATTCAGGTTTGATGCTGAGACAAAATGAGCAACTTGCAAGTCACTGAAGAATTAACAAAAAGAGGCTTACTTTGCCCTAATATACTAAAGATATGCAACAAGGCTACAGTGGCACTGGGCTTCTCTAGACATGGCATCCTCTGTCTCCAAATGGAAAAACATATCTGGTTATCAGGATAGGATATGGTTACTCATGTAGTATTCAGAAATCCACCAAGTCTGAAAGGCCCCAACTACCTGTGGCCAGGTCTTTCTATGCCTAAGGTCACTTCCAACCGTATAGCCTACGAATACGAGGATACTTATTTGGCTAAACATTGAATACATGAAGGAAATAAGTGAAATAAGATTGAAAATGTAGATTGGAGCCAGATTATGTGCCTTGAGTATAGGCAATAGGCATCAGCTGACAGTTTTTTGAGGGAGTAACATGAGGATCAGGAAGGCCAATTCAGCTATTATAATCACCTAGGCAAAGTGATAAGGGTCAGAACTAGGGTGGTGACAGTGTCTGTACACAAAAAGAAAGCTGATAAGTATATACAGTTAAAGCAGAAATGCCAGAATTTGTCTTCTCTTTGGGTAGGGTATGAGAAAGAGGGACAAAAAAAAAAGACAAAGACAACGACAACTGAGGTCTTGAACTTGAGAGATCTGGAGGTTACTAGAACAATCTAGAGAAATAAATTTGGAGTAGAGGGAAGGCAAGTATAAGGAGGAAGATAATTAGTTTAATTTTTTTATGTTGCATCTGAGACTACCATTTGACACCTTAGTAGAGATGTCCAGCAGGTAGCCAGAGATGTGGGACCTGAAATATTTGAACAAAAAAGAAATATTACTACTAGATAGGCTTGAGGGTTACAGCTGAGATCACCTAGAGGGAAGGTGTATTTAGGAGGAGAATATGACCCACAGTTAAGTCTGGCATTTTTACTCTTACATGACTAACATTTGGACACTAGCTTAACTTTATATTTTTTGGGGGGTGGAGCAGAGCGGTATCCTGGGAAATTTAATCTCTGATATTTACTAGGTTACTAGAAAATAACATTAATAATGACTTTTTAAAATGTTTGCTCTCAAATAGATGATTCAAAGATCTATATCCAGCCTTGTGTTCCCCGAGATCACATTACCAGTTGCCTAGAAGGCATTTTAAACTTATGTCTTGGAGATATCTCAAACTCAACATTTCCAAAACTGAGGTAATTAATTATCTTTTCCCTCACCAAACTCTTTCTTCTTCCCAACTTCCTTAATACTGCTGAGAGCACTATTATCCTACCAGCCCTCTCAGGCTCACAAAGTCAAATGTCATCCTTGACTCCTCACTTGCACTCAAGTCACGTACCTAATCTTTTGTCAGTTCTTGTTTCTACCTTAACAATATCTCTTCTATACATTCCTTTCCCTCCACTCAAATTGCAACCAACATGATGCAGGGCCTCACCACCTCACTCCTAGACTATGCAACAGTTTTCTGACTGGTTTCCCTTATCCCAAGTCTCTCCCTATTCAACTCCATCCTTAACTCAGCTACCAAAGTAATCTTCCTTTATACAAAACATATTATCTGACCACAATCACTCACCTATTCAATAAATTCCAGAAACTCCCTATTAAGTCCATGATCAAATATAAAATTCTTCTGTTTGACTTTTAAAGCCTTTCAAAATAACCAGGCATCTTCCTACCTTTCTGGTCTTCTTACACATAATTTTCTCCCATATACTCTATAATCCAGTGAAACTGGCCTTCTTGCTGTTTCTTACATAAAACATTCCACCACGTGAGTGCTTTTCACTGATCGTCCTCTAATCCTGGAATACTCTCCCCCATCTCTGCCTCCTGGCTTCCCTCAAGATTCAGGTAAATTCCACCTTCTGCAAAAGGCTTATGATGATCCCCCTCCCTCCCCATCACTATTCCCTTACTGCTAGTGGCTTCCCTCTGAGACTGCCTCCCATTTACCTTGTATATTCTGTATAACTGTTTACATGTGTTTCCACCAGTAGACTATGAGTTCCTTGAGGGCAAGGAAAATTGTCTTTTTTCGTTAATTCCTAGTGCTTAGCATAGTACCTGGCACATAATAAGTAATAAATAAACGTTCATTGACTAATCATAGCCTGTGTGTCAACCTTGACTCCTCAATCCCTTGCACTACACATTTTCAATCATTTGTCAAACTTGCTCTACCTCCACAATATCCCTCCCACGGCATGTAACCTCTTCTGTCTGCACACACAGCTACCACCTTCTCACTGTATCTTTGCAACAGCTTCCTAATAGATCTGTCTTCCTCCCAAGGCTCATCACTCCATTCTGTGCCATACACTGCTACCAAAATGATTTTCCTTAAACACAGATCTGACTGTGTCATTCCCTGACTCAATCAACTCCAGGGATCCCTAGTGCCTTGAGGATAAAATATAAACTCAAATGTCTAGCTTTTAAAGCCATTTAACACAGTCTCCATTATTTTCCCAACCTCACTGAACTTTCGCTATCCCTCAGAGTTGGGTTAAAGAAAGGAACAAAAATATTTCTTACAATTTGTAGCAGGTTTTAAGAACAATTTTTGTATATTCATAATGTAAGTGGATTTACATTTAAATTTGATATGGGAAATTCTTTACTTCTCTGTCAATTTCTTACATTCATTAAACAGAACACATTCATAGCCTAAAGATAAAAAATACCCTTTGATACCCAATTGTTACTCAGATTGACATGTATGTCACTTCAGTCTTAAATATCTGGAGATGTCTTTTTAACTTAGCTTACAATCTAACTAATGATTTTAATAACGTACAACAGACCCAATTGAAATGTGGTTATTGTGAAAATATGGCTATCCTTCTAACCCCTAGTTATCTGTAGTGTGATTTAGTCTCAACTTTTAGGTTAAACATATCCAAAAAATTAAATTTATACTAAAAGTTCTCCAGTTCATACGTACACAATGGCTAAAGTAGTATTAGATGAAATGTTTCCAAAAGCACACATGTGCAAACTTATTTTCTGTACATATTTTGTGATGAAACATAGCTGATAATCATGATTTTAAACTGTTATGGAAAATTATTTTAATTACCTGTGAATTAGAATGTTGATTTAGGTTATTTTTCTTAATATTTATTTTATCATGCTTTGTCACACTGCAGGTGAGAAATGTTTATGATCTGTTTATCTCCAAAACATCAGTGGACAATGTTGAACAATATCAGTTTTGCCCTCTGCTCACAAGTTTATTTGCTGTTTCATCTTTTCCCCTCTTAAATATGCAGTGGTTCTTCTGTCAAAGATATGTGTTCAAGATTGTAATTACAGAGTTGTCAAGGAGGGAACCCTACTCCTACTGCAACCACACAAGTCTTCTGCATCCCACACACCCTATATCTCCCCTTTGTTTTGCAATTCTGTGCCTGGAATGTGTTCCCTCTCATCTCCCTTTACAGAATTCCCCCCTCTTTCTTCAAGAAACAGTTCCAGCACCACCTGTAAAAAGCAGAACAGCTACTGATCTGTATTTGTGGGAGAGGTAGTTTCCTCACTGGAATTCCCTCCTACAATGAAATCACAGCTCCAGGCTATCAAGAAAAATATTTTGTTAGTAGGCATTCAGTGAGGGGAATGATATAACAAGAAGTGATTGCAGTATAAAAACAAGATTAACAAAACTTTTATTTTTAAGACTACACTATAATATTTGGAATTAGGCTAAGAAAGTAATTAAAATGTATCAATGGTATGAATCCTTTTGACTCAGGGACCTCACAGGCAGAAATATAAGATGAATAAAATATTGATAGTGAACAAAATGAACATTGTATTTAGTAATATTGCTAATAGTTTCAAAATTTTAATTCACTTTAAGATAGGAAGATATATATTAAAGTGTCATCAAGCAATACAAACAACTTTTTTTGGGAGGGAGAGTTATATTGGTATATTTAACAAATAATTTAAATATAAGTCCTCTAATGAGGTCAAAGGCAGAAAAAAAAGGTCTCATGTAAACCAAAATATTGATAGTAACACTTTTTGTAGCAGTAAAAAGTTGGGAACAAAACAGATTCTCACCAGCTAGGGAATGGCTAAATAAATTGTAGCACATAAATGGAATAGACTATGATTGTGCTATAAGAAATGATGAATATAAAGAATTCAGAAGTTTAAGAAGAATTCTATAAACTGATACAGTACCAACAAAATAATATGTAATGACAATAATACAAACAGAATGCAAAAAAAACAAACAAACACGAAAATCCTGATCGTTATGTAATTATAACGAATAAATTTGTCCCTCCCCAAATATAGCTCAGAAAACACATTTCTCCTCGCTTTCCAGGGGTGGGAGACTATGGTTTTGGAAGATCATACTGTCAGATTCAGTTGATAGGCTTTTAGCTTTGTCTTACTGCTTTTTTACCCCTAACTTGTTTTTTTCCCACCCAGATATGGTTCTCTGGAAAGAAGGAGAAATACATTTGGAAAATAAGGTAATAAAAATTGCTAATAAATTGTAAACATACATAAAGATAACTAAAGTCTAAAGATTATGCCACAGACTTTAGTATAATCATAGAAAAATTTGTGAGTTCAAATCTAATCTAAATTATCATGTAGTTTAAATATAATTAATATGACTGTACATGTATAACCTATAACAGATTGCTTATTGTCTTGAGGGGGATGGGGAGGCAGAAAAATTTGGAACTCACAATCTTATAAAAGTTGAATGTTGAAAACTCTTTACATGTATTTGAAAAAATAAAATACTATTAAGTGGGAAAAAATAAATAATTATGTGATAAAAAAAATCTCTCCACTACGGACACAGATCAGTGAAGACTTTATTTCCTAAAGTCTGTGTTGGGATAAGGGATTTTCAATCAAACTAATGATGAAATAAAGCACTAATCAGTAAAGTTTAGTTTAAACTATTTGTTAAATATACCAATTTATCTCCCCCTTCCCAAAAAAAGTTATCTGTATTGCTTTATGGTACTTTAAATTTTTGAAAATATTAACAATGTTACTAAATATAACGTTCATTTTGTTCACTACCAATATTTTATTCATCTTATACTGTCACAAATGGTTGTAATAATTGTTCCTGACCTACTTTCCTATCAGATATCAGTGTGAAATAAAGAAACTAACTGGATATTCAAATATATTCAATGCTTATCACATATGACATTTCTGCAGTGCTTCTAAAGTTCAACTACTCAGGTTAGCCAATGGAGAGAATCATTCAGGCATTATTATTCCCCAATACCCCAATTCAGCCAGGGTCTATCATGAGGGATTCACTCAGCAGTTTGACTCGAGCTTCCCCAATAAGGATATTCTAAAATGCCAAGGAGAACTGTGGCCAAAAATGGGTAAAATCACACTATCTAAAAAGACCAACTGAGAATGTGACCATGGTCTTTCAGAGAGTGGTGTGATTAAATGGACCCATGTTTGAATCTGGCTCTGTTATGACTACCTGGGTAAGCTTGAGCAAGTCACCTCAACCTCCTGGCACCTCCATTTCCTCATCTGTAAAATAAGAATGTTAGAGTAACCTCTCTTTCAGCTCTAAATCAATGATCCAGACACCTGGTAAAGTGGCTTTCAGATATCACTAGCCAATGTGACACTTGGTTTGTATTCCCACTGATTCTAAGCTATACGTTCTATCCCAGGACAGTAATCAGGAATTCATCTGCAGAAAACTGTCCAAGAAAGACACCAACATCTTAGATGTCAGAATAGTATCCTTCAGGTCTACTATCTTATGGACAATATGCCTATTTTATTGTAGTCCATATTAGTTGCATTAATAGTTCCATCATATCATATGGGCAATTTATTTTTACTCTTTCCCTATCTAGACAGACTGTAGAAAGATATATCAGAAATAAATGAATGAAATAACATTTATTGAGTGCTTACTTATGTACAAAAGCATTGTGCAAAGAGCTAAGGTTACAAATAGGAAAAGCAAGACAACTCCTACTCTCAAAGATCTCATGTTCTAATGAACTGGAGTTGAAATAAGAAGACACGAGTTTAAATACCACTTACTACCTATGTGGATATGGACAAATCATTTCACCTTTATATGCCTCAGTTTCCTTATTTGTGAAATGAAAAGGTTGGACAAATTGACCTCTAAGCCTCCTTCTAGGTGTAAAGCCTAAGATTTTGCCCTAAAATGACAATCAGTCAGTCAAGAATTTAGTAAGTGCTTACTACGTGCCAGGTACTCTACTAAGTTCTGGAGACAGAAAGGCAAAAACATGGTATTTGCCTTCAAGAAGCTCCTATTTTAACTGGGGAGACAATGTACAAATAACAATGTAATAATTTTTTTTAATATCCAAAAGACCTTCAATCAATGTATCTTTGGACTTCTAGAAACCTTCTGAACACACGTCTTCTTTCTGAGTATTATGCTTCAAAACACCAATAAAAGTTCATCTACAAGGTGAACCCAATATAAGTAGGCTTATATTTGAATAAAGTATAAATCTCAATGTCAATTTTCCTAAAATAAGCTAGGATTTGTTCATCCACAAAAGTTGTCCAGACATTGCCAACCTTCTAAAATCCTTATTTATGCTACCATCCCATTATTCATGTTTTTACTTTTTCTTTTATGCTTCTCCCATCTCTTCTATGATTGATTATTCTTCTCTTCTTCCATGTTCCTGTCCCCTCACCCACACTTTTCTTCTTCCTTGTTTTGCTCCACATTTTCTACATGTCTTTGAATGCCTCTAGAGCAGGAGTGCAATGAAGGATTTAGACATGAAAGATTCAGAATAGAAGCATTAAGATGCCTCCTCTATTTTTCCAGCATTCCACATTTTTTTTCTATTAGAAACCTAAAGACCTATCCCGAATAACCCCATTTTGCATTTTGGCTGCCATCTTAGCACAGTATTTCAAAAGCTTTTTATCAGAAACAATCTTATCCAAAACAATAAGGTTGCAGATTCTTCACAGTTCTTACTCTTACGTTGACTTTCAGCCCCAGCACCAACTGATTAGTAAAGAGTCTATAGCTATAGATCAAATATTTCCAAAAGATAAAAGTGATCTCCCAAAATGGTATCCTTAAAAAAGACTACTTAGCATTTAATGCAACTATATTATGGAAAAAGTTTCTTAAATGAAAAGAAACTAAAAATACACAGAAAATACATTAGTGATCAAAAAATTGTAGACTGTATTATGCAAAGGGACACCTACTTATGTAAGAAAGCTTATGTAAGAGCTGAAATCAATCACTTTTAATGGTTCATGTTACTATGAAAAAGAAGCTGAATCTGGCCTATTCCCAAACAGTTACGGTCTTGGGGCTGAATCTTTATTTGCCTTTCTTTAAAAAAAAAATGGTCGAGAGAAAAGAACCTGACTGAAACCCTTGGCTCATTTTATTAAAAGAGTGCCTCTAAAGATGTATACATTACTACTTAATTTAAGTATATGGGGAGCAAAAAGGTACCTGCACTAATCCATTGGTTTGACACATTATTTCAGGATACAAGCCACCTTTGTTTTTGGACTTCTTACTCACTCATGTTCCTGCTACACAGTAATATGGCCACAACATTTATCTCCAAGGATTTTTTTTGATAGTTCTTTTACTGTCTACCACCCTAGTGGCTAGCAAGAATTCAAGAGGAAGCAAGGGAAAAGGAACTAGATGAAATCAGGAAGACCTAGGTTCAAATTCTACTCCAGATGCTTCCTAACTTGCGTGATCCTGGGCAAATTTCTCAAACTTTCCAGGGCTGTAGTTTCTTCATCTATAAAATAAGAGAGTTGAACTCAATAGCTTCTTAAGGCTTTTCCAGCTCTAAATTTATGATCCTATAATGGATTAAAAAAGAGCTCAATGGCCATCTATTCTAACCTGTACATTAAAAAAATTACGGGGGCAGAGCCAAGATGGCAGCGCAGGAGCAGCAATGTATAGCAGCTCCCACATAGCCACTTCAAAATACCCATAAAATATGACTCTAAACAAATTCTAGAACTCTAAAACGCACACAAATATACTTTCTGGAAGATGGCGGCGTAGCAGCAGCAACACATCGCAGCTCTCACATAGCCACCCCAAAACACCCATAAAATAGGACTCTAAACCAATCCTGGAACTCCAAAACGCACACAAAGATACTTCCCACTAAAGTCAGCTCGGCTACGAGGAACCATATCAGCACTGAGAACCGAAACCAGCCTGGCCTGAAGCCTGGGCTGTGCCCCCGGGGCGGCTGGACGGGAAGAGCTGAGAAGCTTCAGATGAGCGGATTAGCAGCAGCTGTGAATGGGATTTGTGAAAGGGGGAGATAAGCAGTCTGGCCAGAAGGCCTCCAGAGCGGAAAAGCAAAAGGCAGAGGTTTTGCACCCCCCTCGGCTTTGCAGCTTCCCGCCCGCGGCCTGCAGGCAGCAGGGGGACTGAGTGATTTTTCTCGGCCAGAGCTCTCGCGTTGAGTGGCCTGGATCCGGATCGCAGTCTTGGGCCTGGGTCTTGGAGTCTTTATTATCCAGTCTGTCGGAAGTATATAGGAAGAGTTCCCAGCCTCTCCCTAAGAGCTACGGCAGCTGGGAGGACCCCAGCGATTTGGGACAGAGCTTTCCCTTCTGGAAGCAGAGCCCCACAGAGATTTAAAAAAAA
>CM053582.1:225426463-225465348 GCA_028627135.1 Pseudochirops cupreus
TGGGATAGGAAGAAGGGACATGTAATTAGTCTCTCATAATATGCCCATTGTGGAGAGGTTCTGCGTAATTACACATGTTCAGCCTGTATTTGACTGCTTGTCCTTCCAGTGGGGGTGGGTGATGAGGAAGAGAAAGAATCTAGAATTTAAAGTTCTATAATCAAATGTTAAAAATGTTTGTATATTATATATATACAATTATTATTATTATTATTATTATTATTATTATTAACTACATCCAACTGGAACTTAAGATACACAGGCACTGTGGTAGGGAGATCCATCCTGCCCTACTGGAAAGTCAGAGGGGTGATGGTGGAGGACATAAAAGAGAATAGATTGGGGGAGGGGTTATACAATGGGATGGTTGTTTTGGGGTGGTGGGTAGGGTAAATATGGGGAGAAAATTTGTAACTCAAAATCTCGTGAAAATGAATGATGTTAACTAAAACAAATAAAGGTTTATACAGCTTCAAAAAAAAATTACAACACACTTAGCTTTTGCTTAAAGAATTAAAATGAATAGAACCACACACACATGAATTCATGTATTCTCCAATATGTTAGGCTAGTTGTTTCACTAAAAGACAACATATTCTGAAGATTTCATTGGGCCAAGGAACTAAGGCTCAAGACATTTACTTTTTAAAGATCTCAGGTAGTCCCAGATCAGGTTGATGGGGCTTCCTGATCACCTAAGGCCATAAAAATACCCCATGTGGAGTAAAGAGAGCTTCAGACTTGGCGATGAAGGGGCAGGAGAGACACCTGCCTGAATTGAGTATATGTCCACCCAAGTGATTTATCCTTTCTGGTATGGCTACCTAAACCTCCTTTTGCTGACGGGTGAATGACCTAAGAGTGTCTCATTTTGTTCTAATGTTGAAATCTAAACTACCAGGTAACAGCCTGAGTAAGCCCAAGCTACAATACTACTTTTTGCCCAAGGCATCCAATTTCACTTTGGGGTAGCTCTAATGTTAGGAAGTCCTTCCTGGTATCAAGCCAAAATTCTTCACAATATCCATCCATTGTTCCTACTTCTTGCTCCCTAAGAACAATCAGAAATCTAAGACTTTTCTCCCTCAGAATGGTCTTTCAAGTATTTAAAGACTTACTATGTCCCTCCAGAATCTTTTCTTCTCCAGGCTATATAAATCTTGTTTTTTCAAACAACCCTCAAATAGTCTGTTGATAACAACGTTCTTCCTCTATCTGGATGTCTTCCTCTAGAACTGATATATTTTGTAAAACATGAAGAACAATTCTTCAGATATGATCTAACCAGGCAAGACTACTGTTGTCTCCTTATTCCGGAAACCTAAATCTCTCTTTTTTTTTTAAATTTATTTCCTAGCTTTTATCAAGCTCTGTGTTACTGGTTTTTTTGTTTGTTTGTTTGTTTGTTTGTTTTTGTTTTTTGCTTTTTGGAGGGCAACTGGGGTTAAGTGACTTGCCCAAAGTCACACAGCTAGTAAGTATATCAAATGTCTGAGGCCAGGTTTGAACTCAGGTCCTCCTGACTCCAGGACCAGTGCTCTATTTACCGCACCACCCAGCCACCCCCTAAATCTCTCCTTTTATGCAGCCAGGTATCACTTAAGCTTTTTTAGCTGCCATAACACAACTCGTGTTAAGTTTTTGGCCCACTAAAACCTCAACATCTTCTACAAAATGGCGCTTTACCATGTTTCTCCCACCTTGTATTTGTAAAGTCAATCCCTTGAATTCAAGTGTAAGTCTTAACAATTAACACTCTTAAATTTTATCTTATTAGATTCAAGTAGATCCAGGTCATTCAGTGACAGTCATAATTCAAATTTATATTCTGTGTCCTCATCCAGTGCTTTCTACTATGTTATTCTAGTTCTAACATCAACCTTCATTTTCTAAATGCAATCTCCTTGCCATAAATTTTAAAATACCTTTAGCTACAGAACCTAGTAAAGTCTATTATACAGAATAGGCCCTTAATAAATATTTTTAATTCTAAAATAGCAACCACTTAATAACAAAGAACTATTCCTGGCAGACTTAAATAGGGTTCTAACCCACAACTTTATGAGATTTCATTAATAGTGCTCTAGTTATCTATACTAATAGACCCTAATAATATGCATCTCTCTCCAAGGAACTCATCATTGGGGAAAAATCTCATTATACTCTAAGACTGAATCTGCCTGGGTACTCACATCACATTTGCACCTTCTGCGCCTATTTAGACCTTCTGACTAGAGGGCAGGGCTATGGACTCCAGGGCCTCCATTTAAAGAAGGGGCTCAGCATAGTCTTTTTTTCCCCACTCCTCACCAGCTATGCCGCTTTTATACTTCTTTGGACCTCTCCATCATGTACTGGGTATCCTGCCCCCTCCCTGCCTTCAGCATCCTTTTCTGTGTTGTTTCCTAGTATTACATTGTAAGCTCTGTGAGGGATTTTCTTTGCCTGGCATAGAATGATTCTTGTCCTTTGCTCTCAAGGAGGACCATAATGACATCACCATGCCAGTGTCAAGTTACAGTGTTTCTGAATGGCTGATCAGATCAACATGAGCTCAGAATGCTCCACCACAAATCGGGCACAAATAGTCCATATGAACATTTGGGGTGGAGATGTCTCTAAATTTGCACATCTCATTTCTTTTGAGCTACTTCAATTCTGCTTTGCTCATAAAGCACAGTGCCTTCTCTGATGAAGACATGCCATGATGGGTGGTCCCATTCCAGTGTCTCCCATGTCATGCAATCAATTTCAAAGTTCTTAAGTGAGACCTTGAGAGAGTGCTTGCATCACTTTTTCTGACCACCATGTGAAAGTATGTCCTGTGCAAGTTCTCCATAAAATAGTCTTTTAGGCAAGTGTACATTTGGCATTTAAACAACGTGATCAGTCCATTGGAGGTTTGCTCTCTGCAGTAGAGTTTAAATGCTTGGCAAATTTAGCTCAAGAAAGGACCTCAGTGTTTGGTATTGTATCCTGCCAGGTGATCTTCAGAATATTCTTAAGACAATTCAAGCGGAAGCAATTCAGTTTCCTGGCACGGCATTCATATACTGTTTAGGTTTCGCAGGCATACAACAATGAGGTCAGCACAAGGGCTTTGTAGACCTTCAGTCTGGTAGTCGGTCTAATACCTCTTCTCTCCCATACTTTCCCTTCAGAGCCTCCAATACACTGAGCTAGATCTGGCAATGCATGCCTCTACCTCATTATCAATGTGTACATCCCTGGAAAGTATACTGCCAAGGTAAGTGAACTTATCCACAGCACTAAAAAATTCTCCATCTGATGTAAGACAATGGTTCCTTTTATGGATGGCGTACAGTTGGTTGATACAGCACCTGTGTTTTCTTGGTGTTAACTGATAGACCAAAATTAGCACAAGCTGCAGAAAATCAATCCATACTTTGTTGCACCTCAGCTTCAGAGGCTGCACTATGCACAATCTGCAAATCTAACTCTCACCTATGCTTCTAAGAAGTTAAAGCATCCTCAATCTATTCATTTTCCATTACCTACTCCTCCCACCCTGCCTCAGCCACACTTATCTTGGACATCACCTTGATCATCACCCTTGATCTTCCCATCCCTTACAAATGTACAACCTCCATGTCCAAAATTTCTAAAATTCCCTTATCTGATGATAATCTATTAGCTTTCTAATTCCCTCTCTGCATTCCCATACCAAACCCTGCCCTTCATCCACATGATGACTTTTAAATCCCATGACCCTGCAGTTCTGTCCCAGGCTAACAACCCTGCACTAGCTATTGTCTTCTCCCTTCTCCTTGACTCTTTTAAAACAGTTCAATTCTACACTTTACTCTGGAGTCCTTTGCCTTCTTATATTTTGATTGCACCCTGCCAAATCTCAGTAGCCAATTACTCCTCACCTCCTTCGCTCCTAACACATGCTGCTGAACAAAGCTGGAGAAGACTACATAATCATTCTGACTGGGTCCCCTACAAACTTACACTACAAAATGATTTTTTGTAGCAAAGGTGCTACCATCTCCATCACTATCTCTTGCTCTCTCACTCTCCCCCCTCCCTCCACACACATACACACCACACCCATTCAATAAACTCCAGTAGCTATCACCTCCAGGATCAAATACAAAATCCTCTCTTTGCATTCAAAGCCCTTTATAAATTAACCCACTCGTCCCTTCCCAGCCTTCTTTCTTCTATCTCATTCTATGACACACACTCTTCCATATGGTAACCTTGGCCTCCTTACTGTTCTAAGATGAACAACATACTCCAGCTCTTGGCTCCAGGCATGTTTTCTGGTTTTCCTCCAGGCTTGGAATGCTCGCTCATCTTCACCTACTGCAATCCCTGGTTTCCTTTAAGTTCCAACTAATTTCCCATCTTCTTTCCCTCTTAATTTTAGTGCCTTCCCTCTTTTAATTATTTCCTTCATGTGGTGTATATAATGTGTTTGTATGTATTTGTTTGCTTGCTGTCTTCCCCATTAAGTAGGAAGCACCTTGGGGGAAGGATTGTCTTTTGTCTCTTTCTGCACCCCAAGCATTCAGCACAGGGCTTGTTACTGTTGACTTACTGGAGGAGGGAGAGTAGAAGATAAGGTATTTTTTGAGGTAAATAGGAAAAATATATCTGAAAACTAAACCGATTGAGGTGACAAGTTGATTTTCAGATACCACTTAGTTCAGAGAAGCCCTAGGAAAACAATTGCCTCCTGAAAACTTGCTCCTCTGTAGCCAAGAAAGACTAACAGCTTAGAGATGGCTTCCATACAAAACACTTTACAAAGGTATTATGATGACTCTCTGAAACATGAATGACAATTCTACCTGGCTATTGGTCTGAAATTCAAATCATATTCTATTCTGAATTTTTAAAGTTCTCTTCCTAAAGGTCTTTAAAAAAAATTCTCTTCATTTGTGTTAATAAGCATCATCATTTTCCAAGTCTCCCAAATCAAGACCCTGGTGTTACTTTTTTGGCTCATTTTTTCACCTTTCATGGACAATCTATTAGCAAGTCCAACTGATTTCGGAGGCATTATACTAGACCAAGGGTAGGGAATCTGTAGCTTAGAGGCCACATGTAATCCCCAAAAAACTTTTTTTAATGATAGCCCCTGATCTTAAGGAGCTTAACACAGAGTTAAGTATAATATAATGTAAGGAGCAAACAAAAATATGCCAAATACTTAAAAGAAAATTGAGGAACAAGAAAAATGTAGAGCTGAAGGAGGAAGCAGGAGTGCTTAAGCTGAAGAAAACTTAGGAACACATGATAGTTTTTTAAAATAAAGTTTATTTTACATGCGTTTATAATCTGTACCTCCCTTTTGCCTCTCCAAACTTACAAACATGAAAAGTCCAGAAAAATAAATTCCCACACTGACCACACCAGAAAATGTTTGTTTTTGCATTTTAATGGATGATTTCAAAGACTGTTAGATTTTAACACACTCTGTGTAGTTTCAAACTAAATAAGAATCAAAAGGTATAAATCACAGGGAAATAGATTTTAGTTCAGCTTTTAAAAAAATACAATGAGAAAGAACATGCTAAAAATGGGGGTGGGGGGTAGAGAAATAGATGGAATAGCAAAGGGAGAAATGAGCCGCCTTGGATTAGTGAGCTGACTACCATAAGTGATCACCATAATAGATGAGAAGAAACCTCATATCTTCCTCTCTATTCCCATTTCTACCACTCAAGTACACATCCTTTGATACATATATAAGTGTAACTAGCCCTCTTTGTACCTGGAGTAAGAGGCAAAAAAGTCATCCTCATTTGGGGGGAGGGAAGAAGTATCTGGAAATATTATTAAATGATATTTAGAGAGTCTAAAGGCCTTTCTAAACATTTTCCCTTGGAAAAGTGTGTAAAACAAAAGGTAAGTAAGGCCTTTCTTAAGGGAGATGGTTTAAGGGTGATAAATTAAATTTAATTCTGATCTAGTTAAGATCATTGCTTTTCCCATCCTTGAAAGGATTGGTCAAAGGACTCCACTCAAGGGATGTGCCTTTTATTCCACAGAAAGAAAGGCTCTCTCTTCCACCTCTAACTCAGACAAGATTCTTAATTTCCAGAGGGGGGAAAAAAATCAATCTTTGGAAAGATTCCTCCAGGGGAGTAGTTCAGTAAGGAAGGATAGTGGCGGTTTTACTTAACAATTTTGAAATGTTAAACCCAAACTATATTGAACATGTCTTATTGAAAATTCCTATAAATACTATCCAAAATCATCTTAATTTCTGTAGTCATGTCACTGGATATAGGGCAACTACAGCATACTGGACATCACTTTAAGTCAAAAAATGGCTTGATCTTAAAGTTAAATAAGACTGTTTCTGGTATATTAGCACCTAAAATGCAGAGTACATCATTATATTTTTTTTACTGATATTATTTATAAAATTCAACTCAAACACTACCTCATCCATGAAATCTTGGCCTAACCCCCAGTCCAAACTATAGTATTTTTCCAGTTGACAATCTCATAAAAATCCTAAAATCTCGGGTCATCCACAGGGCAAGAAAGGCAAATGATAAGTGTGAGCACACTATAACACATTTTACAACAGGATTTCCTTAGAAAGATGTGTGAATAGAAAAGAAGGTGGATCAGTTAATTAGTAAGAGCAAGGGATAACCAATGAACTTCACTGACATTGATATATCAGGAGCACTAGAAGAATCAAGTCAGTTGAGCCAACAAGAGTTTATTAGTGCAAGGCACTATGATAAGGACTGGAGATACAAAGAAAGGCAAAACACAATTCCTACTCTCAAGGAGCTCACAGTCTTACAAAGAAGACAAGAAAACTATGTACAAACAAGATACAGACAAGATAAACTAGAGATCATCAACAGAGGAAATGCACTCTCATTAAAGGGGATGAGGAAAAAGGCTTCTGGTAGGTGAGATTTCATCTGGGAGTTGAAGAAAGCCCAGAAGGTCAGGAAAAAGGAGATGAAGAGGGAGAACATTCCAGGCATGAGAGACAGCCAGTGAATATTCAAAGGATTAGAAGACAGTGTGTCTCCTAGGAGCAAAGGCAATGAGGCTAGTGCCACTGAAGGAAGGTGTAAGAAGACTAGGGAGGTAGCAAGGGGCTATGGCTAAAGGATTTTCTATCTGATCCAGTTATTGGAAAGCAGCCACTGAAGCTGATAGAGAGAGGTGGGAGAAATAGCATTGTCAGACCTGTGCTTTAGAAAGATGAATCTGGCTTCATGAAGGGTTTTTACTAAAAAGACGAGACTTGAATGGAGAACAGGCTACTGCAACAGAAGAGGCATAAAGGAAATAAACACTTATACAGTATCTACTATGTGCCAGGACTATGCTACACATTTCTAACAAATATCTCATTTGATCCACATAACAACATTGTGAGGTAAGTATTATTATCCCCATTTTATAGCTGAGGAAACTGAAGCAAGTAGAGGTTAAGTGACTTACCTCCTCAGGGTAGTAGCAGTGTCAGTGGAAAAAAGAGGAAGTATATTGGAGATATTACTAAAATAGAACAGAAGTGACTTGGTGACTGCTCAGATATGGGGGACAGGGTGAGAGTGAGGAGTCAAAGATGACACCTAGGTTGTAAGTCTAGGTAACAACATGGATGGTGGTACCCTCCATAGTAATAGGGAAATTAGAGGGCTTAGCAGACAGATGATAAGTTCTGTTTTGGAGAATCATCACCATAGAGATTATTATAATTGAATCCAATGGAGCTGATGAGATCACCAAGCAACACAGTATAGAGAGTAGAGAAAAGATGGCCCAGGATGGTGTCTTGGAGAACCATGCATGGTTAGGAGCATGACCTGGAGAAGGACTAGAGTGACAGGCAGGAGAATTTAGTGTCCCATCACAAAAACCTAGAGAATTTCAAGGAGAACATGATTGAAAGTGTCAAAGGCAACAAAAAGGTCAAAAAGAATGAGGACTGAGAAAAGGCTATTAGATTTGGCAAATAAAAGATTACTGGTATCTTTGGAGAGATAGGTTTCAGCAAATGATGAAACTAGAAGACAAACTGCAAAAAGTTGACTTTAAAGAGCAAAAGGAAATGGATCAAAAATCAGTGTTTGCTGAAAATGGAGGAGACCTGTTTCTAAAACAGTAAAAGTAGTCAGTAGAAGAGATGGAAGATTAGTGAGAGAGAAAGATTTGTGATAGAAGGGGGCAATCTGCTAAAGACAGCATAGCATGGGATCAATTATGCAGGTAGTGGGTTTGCCTTGTCACCGGAGATGGGCCACCCCTTCATGTGAGAAAGGAATGGAGGATGTTAGTGGCAGAAGGCATCTGACGGATGTGAGATGAGGAGAGAAGGGAGCTTTAGGCAAATGGTCTTCCCCCCCCCAAAACAAGAAGCAAAGTTCTCAGCTGAAAGCATGGGAGACTTGAGGAGGGACAACAAGGTTTGGAAAATGTACTATGGTGACTGGAATAGTGAACTATTTAAGAAGGTGTAAAAAGATTGACTTTGCTATAGCGAGGGCCTCGTTGAGATTATATACCATAAACGTAGTAGACCTTGTCAGCAGTTTCATGATTATTCCCAGATTTGTAAAGCAGCAGATGAACAGGAATGAAGGCAGGAGATGGTGGGAATAATCCAGGACTGAGACTTTTTAGGGCAAAATCAGAGAAAGAAAAAGGGGGCAAGGGACTTGAGAGAAGAGAGTAATGTTAAACTGGTTCACTATAGGGAAAGGATAGGGAAGGTAGGAGAGTGGAGCAGTACAACGATTATTATGGCCTGGGAAAGAACTGAGGAATGGAAAGATTGGTGGACTCCATTAGGACAAAGAATAGGGTCTGGAGTTGCAAGGGAGAGGTGGAGAGGTAAGAGATTTTAACAGTTCACTATCATGTAAGCTGAACTGTGAACAAGATTACAAGATCAGAAACAAACACACTGATAAGATTGCGGATACATCTAATTACCAAAGTACTTGTTAAAGAGACTCATCTATGATTCCCTGATAATACTTCATTTAAAAAAAATTGGTATAATGCTTTCTCTATTTTTGAGAAAAGTGTGTATAACTGGGGTTATCCTCTGAATGTCTGAAATGTTATTTGGACTTTCTGAAAATATCATATGGTTCTGGTGTTTTGCTTTGAATATGCCATTTCACTAATGGCCCAACTGGTTTATATCAGGGATTCTTAACCTTTTTTGTGTAACTGACTCCTTTGGCAGTCTGGCGAATGCTATGGAGTCCATAAAATATTATCTTTAAATGCATGAAATATATAAGATCATAAAGGAAATCAACTATATTGAAATAAAGATGTAAAATTTTCCCCACCTAACTTCACAGATCCCCTGAAATCTAACCATGGAACCCTTAGATTAAGAACTCCAGATTTAGAATGTCTAGCTCTAATTTTGTCAAATTTGAATTCTGAGAAAAATTGTGTGTAACATTCTCTGACAATTTTTTTAATTTTACAATTCCTTATGACTACATTTGTTATCTTTGATTTTTATTATCATATATTTCTTATTAATTACTACTTTAATGGAGTATTTTAAAATGTTTAAAATTCCACTTTTTCTGCATTTATATATGGTGTATCTCCTCTATTTCCTAAAACGAAAGTCATCATTGATGAAGCCAGATGGATAAAATAACTTAATATTCAATAAACTGAGGATTACAAAATCATTTGGGGAATATTCATTTTTCAACAAATATCGAGAAAAATGGACGGCAGTTTGACCAAAAAAAAAAAAAACAAAAACCCCAAATCAAAATTAACCAATATCTAATCTTACAACATAACCACAATGTTAAATGGATCAACCACCTAAACATTTTAATATTCTAAAACCAAAAGGAAAATGATTATTATCCCTCTCCCAAGTAGAGAGAGGGGATGAATTCTTAATGAGCTGAGTAAACAGAATGTCTCAAGATCTACTGGGAGGTAAAGCTGGGAAAGAAAATTACCTTATTGCTCCTGAAAAGAAAAAAAGAGAAACCTTCCAGATAGTGTTTAGGTAAGCACCAGCCCTCAGCCTATAAAGCCATCCAAACTTGAAACTATAGCAGGGAGAATAAAAGATGAGGAAATAATACTCAGGCTAATAATTAAAGATTGTTAGAGAAAAATAGCAATGGTAGAACTCACTCTTCTAACTTAGTGATTTGAACTGAAATATAGTGTTTGTGCACCCCTGTCCTAAATACTGTGTCAGAACTAAATGAAAACCTTTTAACTGTACAAAAAAAGTATCAAAACGTGTCCCAAGTAAATGATTCAGAGCCCAAAATACATGCAAGCACAGGCGACTCACTCTGTGATAGCCTAAGATTTTTTAATTCACTTGAAAGATAAAAAGAAAACTTTAAGTGATTTCACTTTAACTTTGATTATTCCTTCAACAGAAGCAATTGTTATTTGTTGAACTCCTTTGATATACTCATATTAGATGCTAAGATATAACTTATAATCAATTTAGGTAAATAAAACTGGCACATAAAAAAGAATTAAGAGAACAAAATGAAAAAGGGTAGTTAAATTTTGGATCAAATATTAACTCTAATTGTTCACATTTAAAGCTCTTCACCACTTGGGTCCAACTAGCTTTCTAACCTTATTATACATTACACTCTTAATACTATTATATTATATGGTCCAGCCAGACCAGAGTTTTCTTATTGTTCTTCACATGTGATCCTCCATCTTCTATCCCTAGCTAGGCCTTCCTTTCCAGCACTGTTCCCTATCTATGTGTGGAGAGCTTTTCCTCCACCATTTCATCCCTTACAATCCCCTTTTTCCTTTATAACACAGCTTCATTAAATGCAATGTTCTATGCTGAAGCCTTTCCCTATCAACTCAGATGCTGGTGTGAATAACCCTGAATGTACATGCAATCTCCTCTGATAGAATATAAGTTCTTCAACAATAAAGACCATTTCTTTTTAAATTTATTTATCCTGGTGCCTAGTATAGTGCCTGGTATATACAGCCAGTTTAGGAAAAGAAGTACTAGCAAGTCATTGAAAAATTTTGATAGAAACAGTTGTACTCATCTGCCTTACAGCTATGTACAAGAAATTAAAACAAGGCAAAAACAATACTAGAAAGACTTCTGACTTCAATTCATGAAGAGCACACATTCCCAGGTAGCTGTATCCTACTTAGTGGCTAACTTTTCTAGTCAGAAACGCTTTTTGTTCAGCTGAACTGAGAACTGCTGCTTCAATTCATGTTCTTGCAAAAGGTATTCTAAGAGAAAATCTCTAATTTGGGGACTGAGGTCCCAAATGAGTTTACTGAATAAATTTTTTGCTATTCTTCCTCCTTGGGTTAATGATATTCTGAAACTTGGATCAAATATATTTCAAGAAATGGTTGGAAACTAGTTTCTGAAACTGTAAAGTCAATCTCAGGCAAAAAACATGAAAACAGGTCGAGTTTGTCTATAGTACCCTCAATTTTTCTACATCTTACATATTTTCTTCCCCTCCAAGCTACTTCTCTTCTCTCTTCATTCTCCAGCCCAGTGGTTTTCAACCTTCCTAATGCTGCAACCCTTTAATACTCGTATGTGGGTGTATCTGCATGTGGGTGGACCACCTGGAGATGGATAGAGGACCAGTGTCTCGGTTCCTAAGACCATCAGAAATATGTTTTCTCCAATGGTCTTAGGCAACTCCTGTGAAAAGGTCATCATGACCCACAGGTTGAGAACTGCTGTTCCAGCCCATAGTCTTTTCTTCTCCCCCACCTCCCTGGCCTCTTCTTCTACTCCCTTCCCTCTCTCTCAAGAGTTTACACACCACCAATGGTGTCTGTATATTTAATATAGATCAAAGTTAAAAGCTAAAGTCGTGAAAATTTCAAGGACATGTATATAGAAGATATATAATTAATATAGAATTAATATTTAGAAGGCTTTGAGGATTTTTCAATTGAGTAAAAAACAAACAACCCCACAACATATAAATATGACTTTGAAGCAAAAAAACCTGATGCATTTGATAACATAAAAATAAAAAGACTTTGCACAGAAAAAAAGGAAAAGCATCTAAAAAAACTAGAAAAAAATCTTTACATCAAACACTCCCAATAAAACTGATATTGTAAGTTTATAAAAGACTGACAAAAATTTATCGAAGTAAAACACACTGTTCAACAGATTTTTGTTAAAGACTATGAACAGGCAATTCTCAAAAAAGAAACTGAATGTCTAACCATAGGCAAGTCAAACTAAGGTTGCTGACATATTACTTAAAATAATAATACCTCTTGTAGTACCTACTAATACCTGTAGTACCCTACTAAAAGGGTTGTTTTATGGCCCAAAGAAATATAGATGCAAAGCCCTACACAAAATAGGTTATTCAAACAACTCCCTAACAAAGACTATATGGCATTTTGCCCCTTCTTCACCTGCAACTATGACTTTTTTTTTTTACCTATGACTTTCTGCACTATTAAGACAATCTGTACTAACAAACACTAACATCATCAGAGAATTATTTCTGTTATACTGTACATAAAACATGCTTTCATAGCTCATCAGAAAACCTAACCTTTCTTTGAAACATTTATGTCTCAAAGTAATAAACATTCTGTGGTATACCAAAGTAAGTTGGTCTTCTTTTCTCCCATACCACAGCTGTTACAGTAGCACATGGCTAGGAGAGACGAGATGAAGATGACCCCAGCACAGTATCTTCTCCTTTTCAACCCACCACTGGCCACCTTGTCCATGACATGAAAAGGATATAATGGATTATCAAATACTGCTCACCTACCAACATTAACATATATTAACATTAACTTATATGCATAAGCTCATACTTTGGGATACATATGTAGGTCACAAATATCCATGAACTAGACAATGCGCTGCAATAATTTCATGACAAATAAAATAACTAATATTACCATTCAGTTTTCTTTTTTCTAAACTAGCTTTACAATTTGATCCTGGCTCAGTAGATTGAGGAAGGTATGACCTGAAATAATCATCATGTAAAAGCAATAAATCATGTTAAAAAGCAACAAAATCATTGCTTTAGGATGCACTTGTGTGTGTGTGTGTGTGCATGCTACAATTAGCTAAAAGAAATAAAACCTTGGACATCTACCTAGGCATTAAATTCAACTTCAACCAAGGAACAAAAATGAGTTCAAATAACCATCGTGTCTAAGAAAACCAGAGTTTCAGATTCAAAACAAAAGATTTTCAATATTAGATGGAAAGCTGACAATTCAGTTATGAAAAATTAGATTATTAAATTGATTTTTTTACTCCAATTTTAGGAAAAACAGGCAAATGGCAACTAAATAACCCAATGAGTTTTTTTTAACAATCATATCTCATATCTGTCAACTACATCTTAAGTACTGTACATAATCATAATTGATATTTAAAATGATAGCCTAGAAAAACTATAAAGTTTTCCATAATTATCATGTGCTTCCTAAATCAAGGAAATAATTTGTTTTAGAAAATATTTTAAGGACTAAAATCCAAAGGTTTTTCTGATTAATTCACTTCATCAAGCAAAAGACCGACCTCACTGTCAAACTACTCTTATTCACCGAGGTTTTACTCTACTGAAAACTATTTATCTGTATTCATCAGGTGTTATTCTATATGTCTTCAGTCCTATGTGAACTAAATAGTTTAACTGACATCTAATTAATGCACATATACCTACCTAGTGCACCTTACAATCTAGTTTCATTTGGTATACACATTTCACAGGTAACCTCCCTCCCCTTTAAACTTTTTCTTTCTAAACGTGATCTTCTAGGGGCAGCTAGGTGGTACAGTGAATAGAGCACTAGCCTTGTATGTAGTCAGGAGGACCCAAGTTCAAATTCTGCCTCAGACACTTGACACTTAATAGCTCTGTCACTTAACTCCAATTGCCCTGCCTTGCCCCCTCTTAAAAAAAACCTAAATGTGATCTTTAGGAAATTACAAGGCCACATGCCAGAATCAAAGCTGAGGTGCTAAGAATAATGTCTTCAAATTCCACCTGGACAAAAATGGTACCAGGCTAGTGATACTAAAAATAGAACAGGGTTAAAATGAAAAAATAAAATAAAAATAAAGTACCATGTATGGGAGAACATGAAATTATAAATAAAAAGACCTGCTGGAGAAAAACTGGAAGCAATTACATGGCATGCTTAAAGTAAAATGGGGTGACAGAATAGCTGACATACCAAACTGGACAACTAGAAGACATGAAAGGTCACAAAGAACTAAGAATTTGGCTTCTGTCCAAAGTCTATAAAATAAAATGGCTGATCTAAAATACTTAGAAACTAGTGGGAACTTTGATATAATTGGATCTGAGAGAATTAGCTAGCGGATAAGCAACATGATTTAATAGTGCGTACAGATATGGAAGCCTTGGAAAGCCTATTAAGAAAAGGTTAGAAATCTCCTGGACAAATTAGATATCATATGGAGCCTCTGTGAACAGTATCTACCAAAGAAATGAACAAGTTGTTCAGAGGGGATATACTATAAACTGTCTGACAAGCATGAAACATTCAGCCTTAGATGAGAGACCATGGAAATGAATTCCAGAAATAAAGCATAGAATTCTTAGAAGTTAGAAAAGATTTTAGGTCATCTAGTACAAACCTAGTACTTTATGGATGAGAAAACTGGGCTCTACCAGTGACCTGCCCAAAGATACATAAAGGCAGAAAATAAGCCAGGTCTCCAGTATTCTTTTCATTATATACTATGCAATCTGTAGACTACAACTCAGGGCAATGAAGTGACAGTCATATATCTAGAAAGAGATAAAGTGGGAAATAGAAATTGTTGAGTCATTTTTTGATGGTGTCTAACTCTTCATGATCCCATTTGGGGCATTCTTGGCAGAGATACTGGAGTAGTTTGTCATTTCCTTCTCCAGCTCATTTTACAAATGAGGAAAATGAGGCAAACAGGGATAAATGACTTGCCCAGGGTCACACTGCTAGTTAAGTGTCTTAGGCCACATTTGACCTCAGAAAGGAGTCTTCCTGACCAGGCATGATGGCACTCTATCCACTGTACTACCTACCTGTCTAAATAGGAATCAGGTTTTAATAATGGAAGACTTCAATTACTTGAACACAGATAAGTGGATGATATATAGAGGTGAAGTCTCTGAAGAAGACAAATGACTATAGGAAATAAGTAGTTTTAGAACAGGGGTAGGGAACCTGTGGTCTTCTAGGTCTTTGAGTGCTGCCTTTTTTACAGAACAAATCCTTTTATTAAAGGGATTTATTCTGTGAAGTTTGGATTCAGTTAAAGGGCCTCATGTTCCTTACCCCTGTTTTAGAACCTCTTGAGAAAGGCCAATACTATTTGTGAATACTAGGACTTATTAACAAAAATAATAATTCTGTATTAACAAAATTAAAATCAATATTCTGATTAAGAAAGTGAATTAAACACTGACCATGGTTTCCTTTAGAGAAGAAAACTGGTAAAAATAAAAAAATTATAGCAAGATTAACAAGTTAAAGATGATGTGCTTTAGCAACATGCTTTATGCAAAACCAAATATAGAAATATAAAATAATAGGTATGGGTTCCACAAGGTTAAAAAAAGGGGGGAAGAACAGGAGAGGGTAATTTCTTACAATAAGTATCATAGGATCATAAATGTAGACCTGAAAAGAAACTCAGACGTCATCTAACCCACTAATCCTCCCACACACACACACACACACTTCACAGATGAGTAAAACTGACACCCCAAAATGGTGAAATGACTTGCCCAAGCTAATAATAATACAGTTAATAAGGAGTAGAGCCAAGATATGAATCAATAGTTTCTGATTCTAAATCCGGTATTTTCTTTTTTGCCACTCTCCTTCTTCATTAACTATAATAACTGTCAGAAAACATAATCCTTACAAGAGTCAGAGGGGTTTAAAACTAGGAATTCTAGCAGTGCTCCTTGCATAGTACCACATTTTCTCTAGCATATATGGATGTTCACAGGCACAAAGACATCTCTCAATAAACTCATTAATTAAAATTAGAAGGTCCAGAAAGGAACAGAACAGTATTTTACATTAGACTCTAGAAGAAGACTGTTTAAATACTTCAAGGCAAGGCAGCCAGCCAAAATACATCAGTTCCACCACTAATGATCACACAGAGCTCAAGAGAGCTCAGTGATAAAAGGCAGACTGAATGAATTTTTAAAATTTCATAAATTTTCAATCAAGTTCTACCCTCCCACCCCTGCAGATTTTCTCTTAAAGCGGACAGACTGGATACAATTTAAAAATTGGTGATAAGCACAGGACATGGCCGAACTAATGCAACTCAACAGTATTTATTGAGTACCTGTATGGCTGGGCATCATAGGCAATACAAGAGTATGACAGGATCCTTCAGGGATTTTAGACTAAGGGAAGAAAAAATATATATACATGGGGAAAAAAAAAATCAGTTAACAGAACAATGTAAGCCAAAATACATCAATGACTTTAGTCCATACTCAGACGTCCAATTCCTATGAGGAAATTTCCAGTAAGACGGGTAAAATTAGAATTCACATCTAAGTCCATCTCCCCTCTTCACCTCAAAATAGCAAGAAATGTGTCAAATAAAGAAAAAAGGGTGGCAGGAAAGAATTCACAATAAAAACCTCCCAGTGAAGTGGGGGAAGAGGAAGTAAGAGAAATAGAGAGAGAGAGACAAAACACAATATCCTTCCAGCAATGTTGTATGTCTAGAAGTCATAGAACAGCATGGTAGAAGATGAAGATCACTCAAAAAGCAATCAGTGTAGAAAGGTATGGCAGTTGTGAGCATGATGTAATAATAGAAATGTTATAAAGGATATCAGAAAAATGACTGGGGAAAAAAATGGGCAAATCACAAAGTAAGAGTAAGGCATCCCTTACGTATCCTTACAAAGAATAACTTAATGGTATGGGACCACACCATGTCAAGGAAAAATGAGGAAGAAAGCCCTTCCCCACTCATGCCCCCCCCCATCAGAGGATTTAAGGGTGGACATGAACACAAACAGGTAGAGCAGGCCCATGGATTGACTGTAATTTGCATTCCTGTAAGGAGTACTCAAATCATTCAAAGCACAAATCTACTGTGATACTGGAGAAACACCCCTAAAGAACCCCCAATACAATTAAAAATACTAAGAGATAAACGAAAAATGTAAAATTTCCAGTAGAGAGAAATAAAACTCCAACAACATAAAAGCCCTCAAAGTTATAAAGGATCAATTACAACAATCTGGGAAGATGGGAGGGGGGTGAAGGAAAAGAAAAACAAAAAGAAATTAAAAGCCTTCAAAGAAGAATTCCAAGACAAAGAAGGAAACAGACAATTTAGGACAAACAATGGACAATCACTCAAAAACACCAGATTCTCTAAAGAAATAACCAACTTTTATAGTAACTAAAAAGTGGACACCCATTAAAAAAATGACATAATAATGATTATATAGATGTAAAGGAATACTATTTTGTCACCAGAAATGATGAATGTATAGAATTCAGAAATATCAGAACTGTATGAAAGGATGCAGAGTGAAGTACACAGACTCTCTCTCTTATATGTGTGTGTGTGTGTATATATATGTACATACATATATATATATATATATATATATAATAATGTAAAAACAACACTGAAAGGCAGTCAGACACTAACTGTAATAACCACTTAGTCCAGAAAAAGATGAAATATACTCTCCTCATCTCAAAAGAAGAGTAGGAAAACTATGGATGTATAATATCACATTTGCCCTTAGATATAGTTCTTGTATTAACTTTTTAAAAAATACTTTACTTTCTATTGTCATTCTGAACTTCGCAAACAACAAACATGACCATTTCCAAATAGAAAAAGAGGACTGTATATGAAGCCTCACATTTCCATTACGTATAGCTTGCATTTCTTTTTAAAACTATGTAAGGTCAACACATTGGTTGCAAAGCTGCCCTGCTGGTCTGTGGTTTCTTCTGAGGTTCCACCTATTCTCCTGATTTGATTTAAGGCTACAATAACTCTTTTTGATGTCTTTTAAGCATCTCTATCAAATTATTCCTCGACCCCTACCAAATTCTCTCCAATTAAAAAAAGATCTTATAACAAGCAAGCATAGTTTAGCAAAACAAAACCAAACACTGGTCATGGACAAAACTGCACATACCAATCTGCACCGAGATTCCTCCACCTTCTATCTGTTCCCTTCAGTTCTGGTTGTTCATTTTATCAGAATTCTTATCAAATTCGGGGTTGTTTTTTTTTTTACAATGATATAGTTATTGTTTAAGTTGTTCTGATTCTCTTTACTTTAATGCATTAGTTCATTCAAGTCTTCCCAAGTTCTGCTGAATGTATTGCTCTTACCACTTCTTTTATTTTTTTTCTTTCTTTTTGGAGAGGGGAAGGCAGGGCAATTGGTGTTAAGTGACTTGCCCAAGGTCACACGGCTTGTGTTAAGTGTCTGAGGTTGCATTTCAACTCAGGTCCCTCCTGATTCCAGGGCTGGTGCTCTATTTACTGCACCATCTAGCCGTGCCTCTTACCACTTCTTAAGGCTCAATATTCAATTATATTCATATACCATAATTTATTCAGCTATTCCCCAAACTGATGGGTGCCCCCTCAGTTACTAGTTCTTTGCTATAAATAAAAAGTTCTGCTATAAATATTTAAATACATATAAGTTCTTTCCCTCTTTCTTTGATTCCTTTAGGGCATATACTAGGGAATAGTATCTTGATCAAAAGGCATGCACAGTAACTTTTGGGTATATTTCCAAATTGCTTTCCAGAATGGTTAGACTAATTCACAGCTCTACTAAATGCATATTAGTGTGTCTAAAGCTCCTCCAATAGTCCAATAGTCACAACAGATGTGAGGCAGAACCTTAGAATTATTTTAATTTGTATATCTAAGTGATCTGGAGCTTTTCTTTCATACGGTTTTTGAATGCTTAGATTTCTTTCTTTGAAAACTATGCTTATTGCCATCCTTTTACCATTTATTTATGGAGAATCGGCTCTTGTTTTCATATATTTGAACCAGTTACTTACATATCTTGTTTAACAGACCTTTATCAAAAAAAAAAAACAAACAAAAAACTTAGAGATTTCTTTCCCAGTGAGTGACTTCACTTCTAATTTTAAGTACCTTAATTTTGTTTACGTAAAAACTATTCATTTTTATGCTATCAAAATTTTCCATTGTATCTTCTGTTATCATTTCTATTTTGTATGGTCATAAATGCTTACTCTATTATAGTTCTGAAAGGTTCTCTCTTTCCTTGCTCCTCTAATTTTGCACAGCAGGAGAGAATAAGACCAATCCAAATACTGCCTCAGATATTTCCTGTGTGACCCTGGGCAAATTGCTTAAAGTCCTTCAGCCTTAGTTTCCTCATCTATAAAATGGGAGTACCTGCACAGGAGTGTTCTGAGGAGAAAGTCAGATAACAGAAGGAAAACACTCTGCAAACTCAAAGCAACATAAATAAATATGAGAGCTACTATTATTACTTATGATGTGATTTCTAGATCATGTACCTACTATAGCTTATTGTAGTATATGCAGCAAAATATGGGTTTAAACCTAATTTCTGCCAAACTTCTTTCTAGTTTTCCCTAGCAATTTTTGTTAAATAGCAAATCATGACCTTAATAATTGGTGTATTGGAGTTTATTTAACACTATGTAACTATATTAGTTTGCTTCTCAGTGTGTTAGTTACCTAATTGATTCCATTGATCCACTATTTTATTTATTAACCAATACCAAATTTGATTTTGGTAATTACTGCTTTGTGGTGTAATCTGAGATCTGGTACTGCTATGCCCACTCTTTCCAACTTTTTCTAAATTTCCCCTGAGACTCCTGATCTTTTGTTCCTCCAAATTATTATTTTTCTGGTTCTAGAAAGTAATCCACCATTTGATTGGTACTATATGGGATGAGTGAAAACTTCTCAATTTGGGGTTAACTTTCCCTTCCTCCCTGCTCCTCTACTGCTACTGTCAATCACTTTTATCTGCCTTTGTCTGTTTTCCAACCTTGGTGGGACCCTCCCCCCCTTTTCTTGCTGTCCCAGTTGGAGAAGAATTTGGTGAATACGCCTCTCCACCAATGTGAGAGGAAACAGTCGGGGAGGGGTCTTGACTAAGTTAAGTTATAAATTCCTGTACTATCTTTTGTAACTTGCCTCTTCTCCATGATGAGTCATGGGGAGACCGCCTTCTTCTCCCAGGGAAGAGAATAAACTCCTGTTCTTATCCTAAGAGATCTTTGTGTTTATTTTTTTCACTAAATTAAGAACGAAGGGTATTTTTCATCCCAAACAGTACAAAACTACAAATGTCAGTTAACTTAGAAAGTAGTTATTTTTTTTATTATACTAGTATAGCCTAACCATTAGATATTATTATTTCTCCATTTGCTGAAGTCTGTCATTCTTTTTGTAAATGTTTAGTTGATGTATTTATATAAGTTCTTATGTCTGTTCTGGTAGCTGAACTTCAAATACTTTATATATTCTGTAGTTATTTTGACATTTCTCACTTCCCACTGAGTTTTGGTGGTACCTATAGTGTTATTTTACTGAAGTTTTAATTAATTTCAATTTTTAATGTTTTCTAAGAAGACAATCATATCTGCACAAAATGATGTTGTTCCTTCCACCCCACTGCCTATTCCCTCGATTTTTTTTTCATGTCTTGTTATAGCTAGCACTTGGAGTACTTTATTAAAAATAGTGATAATGAACACATTTGCTTTACCCCTGATCTTACTGGAAAAGCTTCTAGCATTTCTCTGTAGTTTTATAAGATGGTATTTACCATGTTAAGTAATGGTCCATTTATTTCTATGCTTTTTAGTGTTAACAGAAATAAGTATTCTTTCAAAAAAAATTTCTACATCTATTCACATAATCATGTGTTTTGTTTTCTTATTAATATGGGCATTTATGTTTATGTTTTCCTAATAATACTGAATCAAACCCATATTCCTAGAATAAATACAACCTAATCACAGTGTACAATCTGCTTATATTGCTCTCATTTCTTTGCTAATATTTAATACTTTTGCATCAATATTTATTAGTGATATTGGTCTACATGGCATGTTAATTTTTAAAACTATTTATTATGAGGACAATTCAATGACAGTAGGGAGAGGGTGTTACACATCAGAAAATTCCTAATGTGTTAAAGCAAAAAGCATCAATAATAGAAAGAAGAAAGATCAACCTATTTGGAATCCCAAAATGAATAGATTAAGGATAGCATTCTAGTGAAGAGCAGAATTAATGGTCTCTGAGAAATACATGGTGAAATAAAATGCTTGAATACAATAATTTAGAAAATCATACAAAAGAAGTGACCAAAAGTATAGGAAACAGAGCAAAAGTACGAACATTAGAAATCACAGATCATCAAAGAAATCCAAGTTCATCTCACATGGAAATATGATCAATCTACAGAACTTCACCAACAGCTACCAAGAATCAGCCTAGCATATACCAAGGGAAGAGTCTGAATTATATATATAGCTATCCTCATCTATATTAAATGAAAAAGATGTACTATATTCTGAAAAAGGATACCTAATTCTTACCTCCAATAACATAGCCTGCAAAGCTAATCTAAAAAATCAATGAATAAAGATTCATTTGTTCAATAAAGGGGAAGAACTTAGAAGGCTAGTGGGTACAAAGTCAAGAGGTTCTAAGTTCAGATTCCACCTGATACTCACTACCTGTGTGACCTCTCTCCACCAACAATTAATTTTCTCAATTGGTCCCTTCCAACTCTATAGGATCTATGATATCTATGATGTTAGATCATTTTGAACCATTCCCTCTGAAGCCAGAAGTAAGTCAATTGATATACAAATCCATCCAACTCCTTACAAGCAGGTCTCCACTTGGTTATTTCATCAGCACCTCAAACTAAATACATCCAAAACTGAGCTAAATTATCTCTCACCAAAAACAAGTTCCCCTTTCTGAGTTTATATTTTTTAAAATGACCCTTACTCAGTTTCCCACATTAAAGCTCTTGGTATTCTTTAATTCTTTCCTTTCCTTACTTCTCAGATGCAATTATTTAGCAAGGCTCATCAAATTTACTTCAACAACATCTGTCAAATCATCCCTTACTCTTCTTTTCCCGCTGCAATAACCAAGTAAAGATACTGATTACATCTTACCTGGATTATAACGTATCTTCCCACCTTCATCCTTTCCAGACTCAAAACATCTTCCATACTAATGGCAGATAAATTACTCCTTATACATGTCTTATCCAAAAGCTGCAGTCTCTAAGGAAAAGCAGTATATACATAATGGATAAAGCACTGGACTTGGAATTAGAAGATCCACAGTTGATAATGTGGCAAAGCCTCAGTTTACTCATCTGTAAAATGGGAACAATAATACTTGTACTACATAAATGTGTTTTATTGTTCTGGTCACCTAAATCCTCTACTCAAAAATCTTTAGTGATTCACTACTGTGACTCAAGTTTGTTGAACATCCAAGGTTCCTATAGTGTGGTAGAAAGGGCAGTAAAGCTAGATTTCCTGTTCAGTTTATTTCTAAGCTCAACTGGGGGGTAGGAGTTGGGGGGAGAGAAAGGTTAAGAGGCTCGGAGAGATGGCTCATTTAAACTCTATAGGCCTGTTTCTCCTTTTGAAAAATTGCCTTTATTAACTTCACAAGGTTGTTTAGAAAGCGTATCATAAACCTTAAATTGTTATGTAAATAAATCTAAGTAATTATTATTCAGGGTCTTCAAAATTCAAAGTCACAATATCCTTCCATTTTTCCCACCCACTATTCACTTCTCAGCCATTAGTTTACATACTGGCCAAACTCTGTACTAGAAATATGCCCTGCCTTTTCCCACCTCCTTAATATTAGTATGCTGTTCTCTACAACTAAAATATTCTCCTCTCTTTTAAAATCTAACTCCAATGCCACTTCCTCCTTAAAACCCTCCTTATGCCTCCACGTGAAAGTCCCCTTCCACTTTCTAGAAACTTTTCTAAAACTCCACATAGCACATCTCTAATGTACTAAGTATTACTTAAAAGTATTTGCATGTGCATCACACTCCCACCTATTATCAACAAAAAAGCCTTCACACTAGAATATCCAACCACTACTGAAGCCTTTTTCACCCTGAAATATCCCAGCTCCAGGTCTGCTCACTTCATCTGCAGCCTCCATTACATGGAAGGTCCCAGGCCAGGCTAGCCTTCCTTCCTCTCAGGTTCTGTTCCTGAATTCTGGACTTCCTGAATACTGTCTCATTCTGGAATTTTCTAAACCCCCCAGGAGCCTTCTCATCTTGGAATATTCTTTCACCAGACCCCTTCTCCCATTGATGAGTTCTACTCAGGAGTCCCATTTGAGCAGCTTCTTCAAGGACGGGTTGGATTTCATCAGGTGGAGAACGGTAAAAGTGTCATAGGAAATATGAAGTTAGAACATATAAGACAATATAGTCCAGTTTGTAGTTGAGTATAAGACAATGGATGGTGTTAAGAGGGGATAGTAAAGAAAAGCAAATTCTGGAGAGCTATTAACATCAGCCTAAAGAATTCTATTTTTTAGGCAATGAGATGTTGAAGGATTTAGTTTGAGCTGTGTGCAATGACATAAACACAGCTGTGCATTAAGAAATTCTTCTTGTATTGGTATATTAAATGAACTGGAAAAAGCAAAGACTAGAGGCCAGAAACTGGTTTGGAGGCTTTTTAAAAGAGAGAAAAATAGATAATGTAGGCTTCAACAATGGATTTGAGATATAATGTAAAACCACACCTACTAAGCACTAGGCTATTTCTCCTATAACAAATCATCTTGGTAAATTAAGTTACTTATCTTGGCATATCCAGAGTTCAGAAGAACAGATAAAAGTCTTCAAGTACTTTTAAGTTTTTTCACAGCACAATAGTGCTATGTTGCTGTTGTTTTGGGGGGAAAGAATGACAAAGAAATTGATAAATAATTTGCTAACTTGATAAAAACTTGACAACTAACAAAAGTAACTGAAGCAAAACAAAGCATTGAAAAATGGGAAATTTCTAAAAGGCAAACTGATTCAAAGAGGAAACTTTCCCCCCCCCTTCTAAATAAGGGCATGAGACAGCAAACATAAAAAGTCATCTTTCCCCCTCTAATTGTACAAGTTAGATCCCATCTTAAGGAAACTATGAAAATACACAAATCCATTGAAAACCATGAAAATACAAATGGTTCATTTTGGAGGCAAAGTACTTATTTATTTATCTATTTCTTAACATAACCATTAAAATCATTAGCAGAATAGGACTAATTTTGTTAAATTTCATATAACAGCTGAGTAGATCATGAAGACTCAGAGCTCAAGTTCTGTCACTGATCCTATGTGACCCTGGACAAGTACCCTCATACTCTGTGCTCCAGGCAACTCTTTTAAGACCAAGAATGGTAAAACAGCATATCACTTGATCTTTCTAAGAGTTTGCTTACCTAAATCTCTTAACAGCTAGGGCATCAAAGTTTTAGGCAAAAACATAAGCAAAAAACTTTTTAATATGCGCTGATTTAGTGCATTTTCCAGTGATACTTCCTATCTGACAAAATATACATTAGTTTCACTACAATATTAAAATGAAAAAAATCATGCAGGTTTCTACTCTAACTTGGTGATATTATCAATAAGTTTTCAATTTGTGGCCTTACCAGATATAAGTTCTTTTTGAATAAAACGAAAAATGTTTTTAAAATTGAAACAAAATTTTTTTAAATATATATTTCCTTAAAACTTCTCAAGAACTTTGTTTAATAACATTTTCATCAAATGTTTTCAACATTTGCTAGACTGAGCAAAAATCAAATTGCTGAGAATCTCTAGATCAAGAGATGGAAGGCACTTTAGAGGTAATTTATGACAACTCCTTTATTTTACCAGAGAGCTTCAGGAAAACTAAGCAACTTGTCCAAAGACACAAAGCTACTCACAAGGGCAGAACTTGAACTCTGTGTTCTTTCCACTAAACATGGGGCAAAACCTCTAAATTCAACATAATTTCTTATGACAATGTAATTTTTCCTGAGGTTTATTAATCTGTTGGAGTTTTTCTCATACCAGACCAGACAGATACTGTATAACAAGTAGTCATTTCTACTGTACTTAGTCTAATCATTTGTTCATGGACAACACTACAAACTACTACTAATAATAATAATAACAAAAAGCTGGCATGTATTTGGCTTTCCATAGGTCAGAAACACATCACTTCTGAGATCTGAGAACTTTCCACCAACCTCTTTAACCTTAGAGAGTTGGCTAGGTAAAGATGAGTTAAGTGACTTTCTCATGAACAGTTTACAAGTTTCTACCAAACAACTGGAAACCAGGTTTTCCTTTATAAGCACGCTTTATAAGACTTTATAAGCACGCATCACCAAAGTTCAACTCAAACATTTGTTAAGCACTTACTTAGTAAGGCAATTTTTAAGGACTGATTGATAGATCACTGAACTGTACACCAGTTCGCACCCTATTTTTGCAAGCACACAGCCTGTATCTGTGAAGATGCAAAGATACTGAGGAATAAGTGCTATCTACTATGGCACTCTCATCTGAAATAAAAAAAAATGCGTAAACTATCTTGAACCTTAGAGCCCAAACTTTTAACAGTAAAACATTTTTTCCTGGTCTAAACTCTTCTCTCATTGCCCACAAATAGTGGCTCTTGTTTTATAGGTAGTTGGGAGACAGTCTCCTGAAAACTTGCATCCTGAGACCATACAATAAAAGCTCAATAAAAAGCCAAATAAAATGTAGGCAAACTGGATTGATATTATAATCTTTTAATTCCTGCAAATTTCCCAATCTCTTAGAGTGAAATTATCCATTTCGGACATCCCAATTGAGGCCTGGAGGATCTACTCTAAAAGCCGACATCGGTCCATAAGCTTTTTCTTTTTACCCCCGGATTATGGAGGGAAAACAACTTTTATTGGTTTCGCCTCCAGGTGGGTTGGAAAACAAGCCGGGACTGCGCCCAGGGCCCGGGCACGTTTCTGCAACGGGACCACTTTTAGGGATGGGGAAAGTAGATAGCGGCAAAGAGAGGTTTGCAAGGCCCCCCTTCCTCCCGCCAAACACCCCACGCACCCCCTGCCAATTCCCCTTCCTGCACACGCACACATACACAGGCACACACACGGACACACGCGCACATATCCCCAATTTCCGCCCAGGGAAAACCCGACCCTGCCCTACTCCACCCCAAAGAACAAGAGGCCTCGGACGCGGCGGACTGCGGCGTTTGGACGACCCCCAGGCCCCCTCGGCCGCCGCGAGATGGGGTCATGTGACGCCGCGGCGGCGGCGGTAAAAGCACCGCAGAAACGCAGCCACCCCGCGCCCGCCCCCGACACAACTCGAGGTCCACGGCCAGCGGGCTGCGTCCCGAGGGCCCGGGGCGGGGAGCGGAGCGGACCGCGGCCGGGGTCTGGCAGCAGGCCCGGGCCAGTTACAAAGGCTTTGGGCTCCGGTCCCGCTCCAGCCCCCGGGTCGGGCCGGGGGGAGCGCGAGAGAAGAAACATTTACGGCGGCGGAGGGAGCCCAGGGAGCTCATGTTTCCGGGGTCCCCGCCGCGTCCACCGGAGAACTCCTCGGGCGCACCCCTCCTCTCCCCCTCCCCCCGCGGCCGCCTCCCCCTGTCATGCCGCCACCCGTACAGGCCCCGCCGCGGTCTCCCCTCCCCCGCCCGCTCCCCCGCTCTCGCTCGTTCGCTCGCTCTGGTCCCGGCCTCCATCTTGGATCGGCGCTTCCAGCCCCCGCCGCCGCTGTCGCCGCCGCCGCATTCCCCCTCTTTCCCGCCCCCCGCAGCCGCCGCCGCCCGCTCTCACCTCGGTTGCCCATCCCGACGCCGCCGGCCGCCGACCCGGTTTTCCCCTAAAAGTCTCGGGTGTGTTATTCCCGATGTGGGGGGGTTTTAGCGGGGTGGTCGCCGGGGGTTCGAGAGCGGGGGCCGCGCCTTCAGCGGAGCTGCAATCCTAACCCGCCATCTGGTGGCATTTTCCACACGCCAATGGCGCCGCTGCAGACCCGAGGCCCGACCGCCCTCTGCTGGCCACCCGCGCCACAGCCTCACTGCCGGGTACGGCCGAGGAAGGGGTGGGCGGGCGAAGGGGGCGGGTCAGGAGCACGAGTAGGGAATAGAGAGGGGGGAAGGCAGTGACAGGAGCGCATACACGTCTCCTAAGTTAACAATGCACATGCGCCCCGTCACGGCGGGAAAAGCAACCAAACACAGCGGTTCTTCTTCCCGCTCTTCCTCCCTCCTCTCCCGCCCTTAGGGCTTCTCAACTCTCCCAACCTGTCCCTCCCACCACCTCCTGGCGCCGAATCCCCAACTGCAAGTTAAGGACGTTATTGACAGTTCGTGGAGCGGATGGGGAAGGGGGCATAGGGAGGAGGCCTCGGCGTCGTGACGTCACCGCGCTCATAAAATGTGACCGGCCATTTTCGGAGATTTCTCGGTTTGCAGCGAGGGGGCTCCTTTCCCTCCTCTTTTCCTCTGCAGCCGCCGGGCTCCTCCTTTTCGAGGTGGCCAGCGGGCCCAGAGCGGGGACCCGCCTCTCTCGGCCTCTCATCTCCCCCTCCCCCAAATCTTTCTGATCTGCAGAAGGGAAAGAGCTGAACGGAAATGGGGTTAGCAGGGTAAGGGGATCCTGCACCAACTTCGCTCCTCTCGTCCCTGCCCCCTCCATTCTCCCGAGTTTTCGGCCTTAGGTCGGGAGATACCACCCCCCTCGCCCCTGCTTCTGGGGGTGGCGGTGAAAAAGCCCAGGGGAAGAAAGGGTAAATCCGAGGGCGAGGCTTGTCCTCCCCCCCGGACGGCGCCTGGAGGCGTTTAGCTTTTTGAAGCAGATGCAGGATGTGGTGCGGGCTTCTGCATAAGGAGGCAGCAGAGGCTAGTGAGTGAAAAGGTGGTTGGCCTGGAAAGCTGCAGGAACTGAGCGTCGGGGCCAGCTTTGTCCCGATTCTTTCTCGCTGCCAGATCGAGCTCATGGTTAAACAAGGCTCTGTTCTGTGGGGCGTCAGGGAAATGGGAGTAAACCCTAGCAGATCCACAGTCCTGGAAAGACAAATCCAGAGGCTCTAGTGGGAAGCATCTGCCCCCACCCCACCCCCAACACACTTTTCTCTTACCAACACTTGGGTTCCTTCCACCTCTTCTCCTTAGGGCACTTTAGTAAACCTGCCCTTTCCCTTTGTGGTGACCTTTGTGTGGTCTCAACCACTCCCTATCCTTCTAGCCCATCAAGCCCCCTTCTGACCTGCTTACTTCATGCTTAAACTATTTCTAAAGCCCCACTCCTTGACTATTATTAGCTCTCTCCTCTTCCATCATCTGTTGTGTACAATACTGTGTCACCCCCAGCCTTTCTTTTTCTGTTCCTGGATCAGGGCCCAAAATGTTGAAGTCATGTAATTATCTCAATTGGACCTAGTAATAATAAAGTTTACTAAGTACTTGCTTCTAAACAGCTCCAGCAAGGCAAAAACTTTTGGCCCTGACCTGTAATTCTGTCCCTTTGAGGAATCTTGAAATGGAAACTACCCCACCACGAGTTGGCAACTCATCTTTAACTTACAGTTTTAGAGCTTTCTGGGGGACTTCAGCATTAAGTGACTTGCCCATGGTCACCTACATAAACTCTTAGTGGCAGGATTCAAACCCAGACTTTCCTAAGACCAGCATTCTGCCCCCTATGGTATTTATCCATAGTATTATACACATCTTGCAGATGAGGAAAAGGTCTCATAAAGGATAACTGTCTGTTTTACAGTTGTTTGAGGTTCAGATGATACAATGTTCATAAAAGATGTAAACTTTGTATTAAAGGACTATTTGCATAGGACTATCATCATTCCTGGAGAATGAGTACTAAATGCTCTGGTGTGTACATGAGGGCTAGAGAAAGAAGAGATCCATTTTTTTTTAACCTCCAATTTTCAGAGAGAATTACATAGTTCCAGTCTCTCTTTAGGTACTAAAGGGAAAGAAAGACTAGGAAGAAGCCAGCATGTAGAGAAGCAGACATTTTCTATCATGTTCTCAACTCCTTTCTTCCCCCTCAATCCTTCACTTTGCTACAGCAGAGACTTCTTATGCATTTCCTCTTGGTTGAGGTCTAAGACTCACTCTCTTCTTTGAGCTGAGTTATTTTACTCCAAATGGGAGAGCTAATTCACTCTGTATTATATATATGTTCTGATTTCCATTTTTCTATTGACTTGGATAAAGGGGTATACTTACTATGTGTGTTCTTATGGCATTGGCATTGAATGGGAAGGGAATCAAACCTTGGACGTACAGTATGAGGCACTCCTTCCCCATTAAAGCATAGGGATCCAAAGCATAACTTGAACATAAAAATTATTTTCCCTCTGCTAACGATAGTTAAGGAAACAGATAAAACTAATTCTGGGGCCCCTTTCTGAGGAGGGCAAAGTTATTAGCCTCTGTCCCAAACCTCTTCAGCGTCTCCTAGCAAGAATCAAAACCTCACTTAGAGAAGGGTGGGAGGAGAAGATAGCTGTTAGTAGAAATATATACTCTTGCCTCTCAGCAAGATATTTCCGGACAGACCCATGTGGCTATACATAAGCTACATTGGCAATCTGTATGACCCTACATCATCTTTCAGAGTTTAAAGCACTATATGATGCCAGTTAAGTGATTTGCCCAAGGTGGCACAGATAGTTGGTATTGTGAGGGATAATTTATAGTGAAGTTTCCCCATTCTGAAAAATCAAATCTAGAATGGCTTTAGTATTCACTAGGCCTAGGCTTGAACTGACCTTCAAGCAATCTGGGGCTTAGAGCAATGGAGACCCTCCCCCAGAGCCAACTCATCAGAAGATATGACAAATAAGGTTAAGACTGCTTTCATAGGATACCCTCATGTTTCCAGGTCCTTTGTCTCGAAGAGATTCCCGAGCTTAGCTTGTGGATCAGCCCCCCTACCAATAAGAGTGAAGGCCAGTTGGGGGGGTTGGGTTTCTGCATTGGAAGATTATATAACCATGGGCTGGCTAATACCTGTTGCTCTCTCCCTGCCAATTTGTGGGAGATAGGGGGTAGAGTCCTTTCTAGTGAGAAAGAATAAAGACCTTTTCTGACCTTAGATTCAGACTCTGGACTCTTTCATCTCACACAGTATCATACCTTAGTCACTTGATCTCTCTCAACTTCAATTTAAGAATAATAATAGCACCTACCTCTTAGGTTTGTAGTAAGAAAAGCACTTTATAAAGCTTAAAACATTATATAATAATAACAGCTGATATTTACATTGTGCTTTAAAGTTGACTTGGGCACTTTACATGCATCTTTTTCCTAGAACCTCTCCATTCCAGTGACAGGTGCTATTATCCCCTCTTTACAGATAAGAAAATTGAAGCCTTGGAAGGTTAATTGCTTAACCTCACACAGGTAATAAGTGTTGTCAGAGACAAGATTTGAAAACAGTCTGCCTGACCCACTCCAAGTATAGGGCTCTGCATCACCATTTTATCTCTTGATATTAATTCACTATGGTTATGAAGTAAAAATTTCAACATTTTATAAACCTGGAAACTGAGGCTCAGTAACATCATGTGTCTTGCTCAGGATTATAATAACTAATAAATATTGGAGCCAGAATTCAAGTATAGGTCTTCTAACTATAACCAACCATATTTTGGACTTAGGGTCAAAAAGTCTGTTGTTGGAATCCTTTTTTTCAGATGCTTAATAGCTGTGAGACCCTGAGCAAGGCACTTAACCTTCAACCTATTTCTTCACCTATAAAACTGGTCTAATACTAGCATCTACTTAACAAGATTTTTGTGGAGATCAGATAAGATGTGATTTGCTCATAGTGCATATCTGGGAAACTTGCAGTTTCAGTTCAACTCAGTTAACAATTATGAAGTACGTATGGTGTGCCAGGCGTTGTGCTAAATGCTGAGGATACAGATAAGGAAAGCCTTGCCTTCAGGGGCTTACCATGTAAAGGGAGAAGATGGAACACAAAAGGAAGCTGAAGAGGAGGAGGGTCACCAGGGAATACTTGACTTGAGGTTATGCTGTTCCTTGAGGTCCAAACCAAATAGAGCTGCTGAAGGAAAGTGGAGAGTTATTTAAACTCATTTTCTTAGCAGTGTAATCTCCACTTTAATACCAAGTTAATTTTTAAAGAAGAATAATTAGCATTTAATAATTCTTTAAGGTTTGTAAAACATTCCACTTGTGTTATCTCATTTTTCTTCGCAACACTTTCTTCACAAGTACAATCATGGAGAGAAGAGCAGTATATACATGAAAATGTGTTGCGTAGAAAAATTAAGTAGAGAAATTTTATGAAGAAATTGACAAAACAAGTGAATGTGATTTCATATTTGATTATTTCAATTTAAAGGTTAACACAGAAGGATGGGCAGAGAGGGGGGCCAATTTTTGGAAAACATGGCTCAGTATTAAGAATCTGAAAAGGTCTAAAATTCGTAGACTGCCCAAGAACTTCATGCTTATATAACATGAATACTTTCATTAAGAAGAAAATTAGAAGGCACTAATCATTTAACAACATCGCACACAAAGAAAATAAATTGACTAAATCATAATGGAACAAAATGTTACTTGTTGCTGATGTGGAAATAATTTTCGAACAGGAAATCTAAGTATGGACCACTGACTAATTAGAACAAAGTCATATCAAGTTAGAAAAAAGATGAAAAGAAAATACTACATAAAATTACAACAGTTTCATCCTGACCTATTCATTTGCCAAAAAATAAGAAAAAAGACATACTTTTTTCATATGTATAAGGAATCACTTCAGGTGAAATTTATCACTACTACTTATAAAACTTTAACCAATGTAAAATAATCATCACAATGAGGAGGCCCGAAAGGGTCAGAAACATACTTAACCAGCAAACACTTGATTCTCTCGTCTTTCTCCTCTCCCATGCATGTTCTATACAGTTGCCAAGTTGATTTTCCTAAATCACATATCACTCCACTGCTCAATAAATTCCAGTGGTTTCCTGTTACTTCAGGATCAAACACAAATTTCTTCACAAACAAGTTTGAACTTTTCCAGATTTAGTATTTGTTACTTCTCTTAATCCATGCTCCATTTAAACTTGCTGTTCCTTACTACATCTCTCAACTCCATACCTTTGGCTTTGACAGCAAACTGACTGCCTACAAAACTTTGAATGTACTTCCTTCTTCCACCTAGTTTCTTACAAATTTCAACTGAAAAGTTACCTCTATGGGGACTTTCCTGACTCTTTAGGAGACTAGTGCTGCTGCCCCCCCCCCAAAAAAAACCCCACTGTATTAATATTGTGTATATTTCATATTAACTTATTTATGCTGTATGCTCTCCCAGCCCTTCTTAAAATTATTACTGAGAGCAGAAACTTTCATTTTTTTCTTATAGTAAGTGCTTGGTTGTTTCCTTGCCAAGCAGAAAAGGCATAGCAACCAAAGCCATCACCAGTCTAGAATGCAAAATCATTTATAAAATACCCCAGGGAAGGATTGTGGAAAATAAGTAGCATTATGTCATTTTGAAAAAGCAAAATAGTAGTGGAGATGAAAGTAAGTCCACAGAAAACTCAGCATGAGGCCTAGCTAGGTCATGTTACGTCAGGAACATTCAAAGATATAAAATTGATAGGAGAAAAACAAAAAGAAAAATGGAAACAACTTTTCTACAAAAATCTGTTTTTCTCACTAATGAGAATAAAAATTATTTCATTTGAATGTAAAATGAGTCCATAGTGTGCCAAATAAAAAAAGTAAAAATGTTAATAAATGAAGTTGAGAAGAGTAATGACCAAATAAAGTATGCAGAAGACTTTATTTTTGGTGGGAAATATCTTGAAGGACTTGAGGGATTGTTTTACAAGGTAATTCCTAGATAACAAGAGAAAACTCGTGGACAAATTCCCACCCCTTACTCTCCTTCTACCTTCACTAAATGATCAAAAGGACATTCATAATTATGAATTCATACTTTCTCGTTATTATTCAAGTTTTATAAGAATAATCCAAAGACATCTTTAATGGAAGTTTGGGAAGGAAACAAGTAAGCTTTCCCAAATGACTTTTCTAAAGCTTGCCACATGTTTGTAGTCAAACAATTGACTTAAAGTTTCAAAGAATGCAATATTTTACCTTTGTTTATTTTCTGTTGATTATATAAAAGCTTTTAATTTGGTAGAACAAACTGCAGTCTTTAAGACTCCTTTCCCATGAGGTGTGTCTCATGCATATATGTTTAAGATTATATTAGAAATCTTGATAAAGGCAACCACAAAGATGCCTTCTTTCAGTGATTCTTTATGTTAAGGAATAAAACAAATATGTTATGCTATTATGCTTACCAAAAGTATTTGCTACTAGCATGGGAGATATCATACAAGTTTTAAACAGAAGATGGTGAGGTCTTGTAGACATCATTGTCAACAGAAACAAGCTCCATAACAGAGACAAGATAACTCAAAAGAGCAGCCTGACCATCTGTACAGGAAAAACAAAACAGTGGAAAAATACCTATTGACAAGACTACAATAAAGCAAATGGATAACCAATTCATCTACTCTGTCAAGCAAATTAATACATCAGGATTAACAGTGCTTGGGTCAGAGACTGCAGATGGATGAGTTGGTCCAGAATTCATTGGGAGGAAGAGAGCAGCCTAGATTGTTTTTTGGAAATCGTGCAGTAGGTTTAACAATCCCAAGCTTCACCCTGGTGCATGCATGGGAACACACACACACACACACACACACACACACACACACACACACACACACACACACACACACCTGTTTACCACAAATATTTTTCCTGATAATACTATCCTGTTGTGCATCTTAGGATATAATACTCTCTGAAGAATAAAAATCAGTCCAATGGCCAAACAAAAGCATATGCAAGCCTAAGGAGGCTACGGTTTATTTCCAATGATAATCCAGGGGCAAAAAGTGAACTATGGCATGTTCTCAAGAAATTGTAGCACCAAAAGATTTCCACAGCAAGAGGGAGGTATAACAGATAACTCAAAGTGTCCATGAAATGTTAAACAACCTAGAAGAATGCCTTCAACACATTCAGTAGATCCCCAATGTAAGATCTGTTCCAATGGAGAGTATCCACAACAATGACATCACACATTCTTTAAAATAATGGAAGTATTGGAGTATTGCTGTTATTAGAAAAGAAGACTCAGAGATGAAATGAGCTACTTTGGAAGAAGTTTTTACTCTTTTTTTCACTGAGAAATTTGATCACAACTCTAGAATTGTGCTTTTTGGCTGGATATGCTAGTTTGTTTTCCTCTTGGGAGAATACCTTATCAAATATCTACTAGGAGTCTAGTATATTCAAAGTACAATCCATCTCTCCTTTCTTCTTGGGTAATATCAGTCTTCAGCAGAGCTTATTGAAATCCCACTTTAAGAAATTTTTTAAAAGTGGAATTTTAAATTTCCTGTATTGTTAAGTCAATAATGTGATTGTGAAAATTACTCTGTAAAAATAATCTGTGAATATACTCTTGTCATTTTTTCTTCCTAGATATTCTTGATACGATAGATAATCTCATAAAGATTTTATGGGAATTAGAAAGTAGGCATAGGGTTTAGTGGTTGCTGATGTCCTCCCAGTTACCTCAAAGGGGAGGGGAGTATTGGTAAGATTTATAATTTTTCAAGTCTCATATTATTCTGAAAATTAATTCCCACAAACAAGGGATAGAGAGGATCACAAATGATAAAATGCACAGTTTTAATTACATAAAATTAAAACCCATTCCCCAAAATAAAATCAATGCAGTTAAAATTAGAAGGAAAACAGGTAAGTAGGGGTAAATCTTTGCAGCAAATATCTTTGGTAAAAGTCTGTTAACTAAAATATATTAGGAACTGATTCAAATTTACAAGAACAGGAGACATTCCTCAGTAAAGAAATGGTCAAAGGATGGCAATAAGCAGTATTCAAAGAAAGAAATCCAAGCAGTAAATAAATATGTGCAAAAATGCCCCAGATTGCTTCATAATTAGTGAAATGCAAATTAAAACAACATTGAGATTCCACCCCACATCCTTCAAATTGGCAAAGATAACAAAAAAGGAAAAAGATAATTATTGGAGGGATGAGTTATGAATTTGTCCAGCCATTCTGGAAAACATTTTGGAATTATATCCTCAAAGTTACTAAGCTATATGTACCTTTTTACCAAGCTATACTACTATTAGACTTACACCCCAAAGAGATCAAAGAAAGAGAGAGAAGACCTATATGTGGTAATGGATTTATAGCAGCTCTTTTTGTTATAACAAAGAACTGGAAAATAAGGTGGGGTGGGAATCTATTGGGAAATGGCTGAATAAATTATACCATATTATGGAATATTATTTCCATTTAAGAAGTTATGAAAGGGGATATTTCAGAGAAACTTGGGATAGACTTGTATGAAATGATCAGGAGAATAATTTATACAATAATAACAGTATTGTAAAAAAAAGGTTTTGAAAGATTTGAGAACTCTGATAATATAATGACCAACCATAATTTCAAATGATTAAAGATGAAGCTTACTGCTCACCTCCTGACAGAGAGATGATGGACTCAAGACACATAGTAAGGCATGTTTTTTATACGTGGCCAGTGTGGAAATTTGCTTTTCTTGACTTTGTAATTTGTTAGGAAGGATGGGGGAGGGGGAAGTGGGAAGGAAAAGAGACTTAGGAATTAGGTTGCTTCTCAAAAAAGGAAGAAAAAGAAAAGAAGCTATGATGTATTTTAAAATGCATAGAAATAATGGAAGGCCAGAAAGAATCACAGGCAAGTAGGACAGCTTTGAAAGTTATGTGTTAAATTTATTATATCCCTTAGAAGAAAATCAAACTGTGTATAAGGTATTTGCAGTTTTGTGTATGATCTACTTTTTCTCTTCTATATATTACTGTTTTATTACTATATGTGCTGTTTTAGCATATATTAAAATGGTCATTTTATTTGGTATTAAATTCAGAATAAATTTTTTAAAAAATCAAACCCCCTCAGTGCTTTCAAAATTTTGCTGCCTCTTATAATGTCTTTTCTAGATTATCCTGTTCATAGAACATTGTATTAATTCCATCAAGTCCCAGAACATTTTTTCTGGGGCTCCTAAATGAGAGGCACAATCACTTTTAAGAATTTCTCCTAACTATAAAAAAAAACAGGAAAAAATAAGTGGAAGTGTATACCTATTATCTAGACCCCAGACTATATTGAATGGACAACCCATAGAGCTTATTGATCATCATAGAGCTCCATGTAAATATACATATATGTGTATTTATATATATAGACAGATACAAGATAGAGTACATGTAGATATATGTGAATGTGTATGTATATATATATATACATACATATATATATGTAATATGCATTTATTAAGCATCTACTATGTTCTAGGTCAGGGGTAGGGAACCTGCAGCCTCGAGGCCATATGTGGCCTTCTAGGTCCTCTGGGGCAGCCTTTTGACTGAGTCCAAGTTTTACAGAACAAATCCTTTTAATAATGGAATTTGTTCTGTGAAGTTTGGATTCAGTCAAAGGACCCCACTTGAGGACCTAGAGCGATATAGGACCTTGAGGATATAGGTTTCCCACCCCTGTTCTAGGTGCTGAAGATACAAATACAAAGAATGAAACACTTCCTATTTTCGAGGAACTTACATTCTAGTGTGTGTGTGTGTGTGTGTGTGTGTGTGTGTGTGTGTGTGTGTGTGTGTGTGTGTCTTGGATAGGCCCTGCAAATGGACAATGAGTTGGGTAGAAAACTGAACAGGAGGACAGCAGGCTTTGGGAAACTGTAAAATTCTTTTAATGGCCTGACGCTTCTCCCCAAAACAAAAGTCCATATTTTTAATTCTAATATCTTCTAGGAGAAATGGATGGTTTTGAATCATCGAACAGTACAGTCCACAAAGAATTAAAATTGAGGATCACACAAACGACAATGGAAAGGGCAAAAAGACAGGCTCGATACATGGCAAGATTAAGGAATAACTAATGGACTACCTTTATGCTTACATTGGTAACCATGTCTAGGAAAGGCAAGGAAAGACTCCAGCACACTAAGCAGACCCTCCTGCAGGTGATTTATAAGAGAATAAGGACAAGCTTCATATAGGATTGTTGCGATCGGCATTATTGCAGGTATGTGGTTACCTGTAGAACTAGGAACAAAAATGAATTAATGGCTACAAAAATATAAATTGCCAAGTTGACAAAACAAGAAATAATCAACTTAAATAAACTAATTTCAAAATAGAAACTGAATGCATCATGATTCAGTTAAAATCTAAGAAGTCACCAGGAGCAAATTTTTCCCAAATTCTGTCAAAAATTTATAAGCAATCTCTATGCTACATATATTTTTAGAAATAGGGGCAAATATTATCCTCAAGGGCACCTAGGTGGCTCAGTGGATAGAGTGATGGGCATAGAATAAGAAATATGAATTCAAATTTGCCTCCAACACTTGCTAGCTATGTGACCCTAGGCAAGTCACTTAACCCTGTTTTCCTTAGTTTCCTCATCTGTAAAATGAGGTGGGGAAGGAAATAGCAAATCACTCCAGTATCTTTGCCAAGAAAACCCTAAATGGGGTCACAAAGAGTTAACTACTGACCAACAACATTATCCTCAAACCAGGGAAAGACAAGGAGAAAAAAGAGAGATGTAAAACATCATTAATATTGAGGCAAAAAATTCAACAAAATATTGGCAAATCAAGTATATGAATAGATGCAAGTTACTCACGATGACCACATTGAATTTACACTACAAATGTAAGCTTATTCAATATTAGAAAAATAATTAGTATAATAAAAAGCAACAATAAAAATATAACTATATCAATAGATACAGGAAAAGTTTTTGAGAAACAAATTATTTTGTTAAGAAATATTAAAAATAGAAATAGAAAGGTTTATCCTTAGCATGAAAAAAAGCATTTATCTGAATCTAAGAAATGATATTATTTAAAATCATTAAACACAAAGTTTTCCTATCTGGGGAGGGCTATATTCAGAAATTAATGTAATATAAAGATAGCTTTTTAAAAAGTTTTCCCACTAATAGCAATACTCCCCTTACTGTTACTTGCTATAGTTCTAGAAATACTAGCTATAGAAATGAAAAGAAAAAGAAATGAGAACATAAAGAGGACCATCTCATAGAACATGTATAAAACTTACCTTCCTATTTCTGGCCATGTGGTTCATTGCCAAAGGATATATACAGTTTGAAATAATTAATTGGACCTTCAAAAAAAATTTGTGGTTCATTTTTTTTATTCAGTACTTTAGGTGGTAACATCAAGAATACAGTGAAAATGGAGAAGGCTTAGCCCTCCTCCACCCCTATGCCTTTGTGGCCCACCAATACAGCAGGGTAACTCAAATAAGTGAATTTGTATGTTGGTCCTTGGCTGCCTTTTCCATTGTTTTGTTTCCTGGATATGTGACTGCACATCAGTCTCTAGGTAGACATGTCCTGACTTAGAGGTAGCGTTGTTCAGTCCAAGAGGTCCAGAGGTTGTTAAGTTCATAGTGTAGAACTGATTGACAGCTAATTAGGGTTTTTCATCAAGGAAGATAACCACCTGTGGGAGAGTGATACCTGTGTTTAGATGAGGCTTAAGAATCAGCCTCCATAAAGAGTACAATTCTAAATTAAGATCCTGTTTTAAGTATTTCAATGCACACTATAAGTCTTTTGTATCTTTTGGGATTTCTCAT
>CM053582.1:225465848-225485309 GCA_028627135.1 Pseudochirops cupreus
GATTCTTTCCCTTCCTCCCTCATCACCCACCCTTACTGGGAAGATAAGCAGTTCAATATGGGCTGTACATATGTAGTTACGTGAAACATTTCCATAGTGGATATATTGTGAAAGACTGACTATATTTCTCTCCATCCTATCCCACCCCCACTTGTTCTATTCTCTACTTTGACCCTGTCCCTTTACAAAAGTGCGTACTTCTAATTACCCTTCCCTCCCTAACCTCCCCTCCCTTCCATTATTCCCCCTCTCATTTCCTTCCCCCCACTCTCTTGTAGGGCAAGATTCCCAAGATACTCCACGCGGCTGCTTCAGAGCTCCTGGCCTGGAGATCGTAGGGGAACCAAGTGACCATTTAGAGGTTGCTCTTGCTTTAACCTGCCTGGATTTGGATGGCGGTCTTGGATGGTGGTCCTGAGGTGCGTTTTCAGTGAGCCAAGCTGATGGGGCTGTAGAGACAGCACCCTACTAATAGCTCTGGCAGCTGTGAAAACCCCAGTGATCTGGGTATCTTGAGGACTGACTATGTCCCTACTCTACTAAGAGGTATCTAGGAATACATGACCTCTGTGTGGGTTTTTGTATTTATTCTTTCCTAATCTTGGGTGATTAGAGACTAAATTGACCAGGTTCTGACTTTATGAACTATGAAGAGTCACAAGGAGTCCTCTTTTTGGCAGCTGAAGCTGGTAGTAGCAGAAGCTGACCTTGGAAGAGCCAGCATAGCAGCTAGACCATCAGTGGGTTGACCCATCAGGTAAAACACCACAGCCTGTAAAGATCCAGTCCAACTGAGCTAGGGGATCAACTAGTCTATTGTTGATGCAACACCCTGGAGCAAAATTGGTGAGTATCCTGTAAAAAAAACGAGTAAAGGACTCCAAAGGACAAGACTCAAAAGCTCCCCTTTGTGTGTTACAACTGCTTTAATCTGGAGCTCACTCTTCTTACGGATCTTGTCTCTGTAAGAGGATAGAGGAGATTGTAAGAGGATAGAGGTTTGTATCCTCTAAGAGGATAGAGGATAGGGAGATTGTTTTGTAACTATTCTTATTATACCTTCTCAGTATGCTCCTCTTTGTAAAAGCTAGTTGATGTGAACTGATTGATTGATATTGGGAGCATATCTGGAGGCTTGCAAATGACAGTATTAGAAACTCCAGTGGCTCAAGGTTAACCCTAGAGTCCTGAGAGCAACAGTTTTCCTTGTACTTTGGGAATGTAACCTGCTGGTTCAACGTAAGGTAGGAGAGAAAGTAAGCCCTGTGGAAATGCAGCATTCAAAACTGTGTTGCAAGGAAACATTGGAATCTGTGGGCAACAGACTTCTTCAAAGAAAAAGGTATCTATCTGCCTAGGGCATGAAATACCTGTGCCTCAACTGATGCAGAGAACCATTGGACAGTCACATGACAAAATTGTCTTCTTATTGGTCTAGATTCAATTATTAAGGGCACTACTAAATGTATGACATGCTATTGTTCCATTGTTAGTGTGCTTGCCAGAATACATACAAAAAAGTCTATATTCCCTTAAATTTTTAGGAGCTTTAAAAACCATTAATATTTTGTACTGATACACACAAACTTAACTTGTATACCAAAATCTAAATATGGCAGACTATCTTAATAGCTATTTTAAATTTGGGTTTATTTCTACTGACCCTAAATTTCAATGAGTATCATATTATACCTTTTAAAATTATAAAAAACTAAAAATTTATAAAAATAAAAAATTTAAAAACAGTTTCATGCTTCTAGAAATGTTCTGAGGCATTTACAGATTAAACACACACAGACACAGACAGACACAGAAATGCACATACACACAGCAAATTTGCTAAACAAACTCAAATTTTTGAAGTGAAAATGTGAGGAAGTGAAACACTCAACTGGTTTATGAAAAAAAATCAGAAAATAAAAATTGCTGTGAAATATTTTATAAGGTAAGCTTTTAGATAAAGTAATTTTTTTTTATATTTAATATTCTTCCCCATTATAAAATATTTATTTATAGTATTCACGTTCTTCTCACTAAGTTCTTTGTCATATTTTTAGAAAAAAATTATTTTAAGCTTATTTTAGGTAGCATTATTATCAGAAAAGGGTGAGTAATAAGACATCAACATCTACCTACCTACGTATCACTACTTTTTCATTTCTATGTAATCTACTAGGATGGTCTATGCATACATTGAGGATATCATGGATGAAATGTGAAAAAAAGGCCAGAAAGCTTTCCTAAGTAGTTTTCTATTTCAGACCATATTTTCAAGTGCTTGAAAGACATAGAGAATACATGATTCTGTAGCATTTGTTTGCTGTCTACAGAAAAGCATTTTGCTCAATAGAGCAAAACAACCTTCAAGGCTTTCCAACATGGAGTGTTTCCAGCATATGTTTAGACTGTGCAAGATTTCTTGTTAGGTACAACCATGGAGTTAGCCTTGTTTACCTATTCTCTCTTTATCAGTATTAAGTGACGCATAAAACATAAAAGCAAATGTTCTTCAAAGGTGTTTGTCAACATCATAGAGTTTTTCTTTTGCATGATTCAAAAACAAGAGGAATTCCTTATTGATAGGGCATTTTTAGATCTGTTTATCACACTGATTGTGCTGATTGCATCAGGCCCTAAAATACTTCAGGGCCTCCTTAAAGAAATCTATGACTGCTTAAAAGAAACTGCTCTAGTAATTCACAAGTTTAAAATTGAGTGGATTATGTTTCTTCACTACTCAAATTTTATGACATGTAGTTAAATGGGTATTCCAATGAGTCCATGAGTACATGGATGTTGGACAGGCACTGCAGATGGACAATGAGTTAGGCCCAGAATTGATTAGGAGGAAAAAAATGTGGACTAGATTGCATTTGGGAAACTGTGCAGAGTTTTTAATGACTACAAATCACCCATGCCCTCTTATCTTTGTTTGATTCTCATCCATGTTTTCCCATCAAGCCTCTGTAAGGGAATTAACCCAGTGCACTTCAGGACTTCCTCTAGGTCTTTTTATATTTCATAGGAACACCCAGTTTACTCCTCTGCTGCCCTTATTCTCACTACATGACTGGCACACATTCTTTTTGGATCATACGCTTTCTTAATGATAATTTTTATATCACTTTGTGCATGCAAGTTATAACTGGTAATTTGTTACCACTTTCTTACAACCAACATACATCTCTTTCCATTCTCTATTACATCACCTGAAATTTAGATTCTTTGGAGGTGATGGTGTTCCATAATTCATAGCTAGAGAACATAAATGAGAAACTATTGGTGTGTAAAGAGTGAATTTTTTTGTGTTACAGAGTAAGCATCTTGAGATTACTTTAAGTATCTGTACCTTTTTTGTTATGACAAATAGTAAAAACTATTTAAAATTATTTTTCTTCCAGAATTCTGTTGATATTTTCTTTAAAGTAATTGGTTTCACCACTGTGAAATGTTGAGAACATCTGACCTAATTGATAATTAACTACATATGAACTAAAGAACAAACAAAAGCAGGCTGTAAATTTTACATTTATGCCATACATGTTCTGGTCCTTCAAAAATTAGCAAAATAGCTTGCGGATGTTAACACCATTTATGTTCTCAACAGAAAAATTCCTTTTTTAAACTGAGGGTTACTGTTTTCATTTTGTGTCCTTAACATCACATCACATAATGTTTTTGAACTGAGCAAAAGGAAATTCTTTCTTTCTTTCTTTTTTTTTTTTTTGCTTTTTGGAGGGAAGATGGCAAGGCAATTGGGGTTAAGTGACTTGCCCAAGGTCACATGGCTAGTAAGTGTGTCAAGTGTCTGAGGTCGAATTTGAACTCAGGTCCTCCTGACTCCAGGGGACTGGTGCTCTATTCACTGCGCCACCTACCAACCCCAACAAAGGGATATTCTTTAAATTTACTCATGTTGTGATTGAACATATCCATGTATTTTTCATATGCTATCTCCATAAGGAAGATAGTTAAATAAATTAACCATTGCTTTGTGAATAAGCAAGTGAACACTGTTACTGATTGTGACTTATTAATGCATTATAAAAAATCTTAAGCTATATTTATGGAATTTAGTAATCATGAGGTTATAGGTATAAAGTAATAGCTCATTGGTTAGCATATTAATGGAAGGCTTCATATGACAACCATGCTGTTGAACGAGGATAGGTGGAGCCATTATTTACAATCTGAAATGACAGTGTTGCTCTGGTAAAAGAGCACATTTCCTACTGTCAATAGTCAATAAACATTCATTAAGTGACTATTGTGTGTTAGGCATTGTGCTAAGATAGTTAATTAATGTAGATTTACTTATTCCTTCTTTTTTAGACAAAAGCAATTTGCTCTTTTGATGGAAATCCTAATTTGGGAATTCTTACAAGACAGTTGCATGGAATTTTTACTCTACCTGTACAAGTTTTTTACTCTACGAGAATTTTTACTCTACTGGTACTGGTACTGGTACTATTAAAGAGAAAGCTCTAATGATAGATTGTTTCATACTATTTAAAAATAATAAATTAAATGTTGGTGTAAAATTTGTACAAATTGATAAATCAAACATTTATATAGATTAGGACTTCCTCTAGAACTGTCTTTTAATTATAAATGTACCCAAAGAATGCATTGCTAAAGAGTTTGGTTGAGTTAAAGTATTTCATTATCTATTTGTATATTTAGGCCAAGTCTATAGGAAATAAGTGTTTTCAACATACTCTGTTCTGGGACTCAAATTATTTTTCTTCAAATTGCTTAGGGGTTTTTCTTTTTTTGTTCAGTTTTATTTTTAGTTCCAAAATCTTTTCCTTCCTTCACTCTTCCCCCACCCATTGAGAAAGCAAGAAATATGATACATGTTACACATATGAACTAATTTAAAACATACTTCCACATTAGCAATGTGAAAGAAAGAGAAAGAGAAAAAAATATGCTTCAGTCTGCACTCTGAGTTCATCATTTTTCTATCTGGAGGTGGATAACATAGTTCATTATGAGTCCTTCGGAATTGTCTTAGATCATTGTATTGATGAGAGTTATTGTCTTTCAAAGTTGATTATCTTTACAATATTTCTGTTTCTCTGTAAATTGTTCTCCTGGTTCTGCTCACTCCATTTTGCATCAGTTTATACAAATCTTCCTAGCTTTTTTTTATTCTGATATTTCTTTTTTTTATTCATTTATTTATTTTCTTGTTTAAATCATTCATTTCCACGAGAATTTGAGTTACAAATTTTCTCCCCATCTTTCCCCCACATACCACCCCAAAACAGCGATCCCACTGTATAACCACTCCCCCAATTTGCTCTCTCCTATGTCCTCCCCCATCACCCCTCTGACTTTCTAGTAGGGCAAGATGGATATCCCTACCCCAGTGCCTGTATATCTTAATTCCCAGTTGCATGTACTTAATCACCATCATCATCAATATATATATATATTAACATTTGATTAAAGAACTTTAAATTCTAGATTCTTTGCCTTCCTCCCTCATCACCCACTCCCACTGGAAAGATAAGCAATTCAATACAGGCTGTACATATGTAGTTACACAGAACATCTCCACAATGGACATTTTGTGAGACATTGATTATATGTGCCTTCTTCCTATCTCACACTCCCCTTGTTCTATTTTCTACCCTGAAGGGATAGAAAGAATTATTCCTTCAGAAAGCTTTTGAGATTCTTTTTCCATCTGGCAAATTAAACTTTTTAAGGCATTCTTCTCCTCATAGGCTTTTTGGGCCTCTTTTGCCATTTGAGTTAATCTATTTTTTAAGGTGTTATTTTCTTCAGTCAGGTTGTTGATTCTTTTTTCATGATTTTCTTGCATCATTCTCCTTTCTCTTCCCAATTTTTCCTCCACTTCTCTTATTTGGTTTTCAAAATCCTTCTTAAGCTGCTCTGTGGCTCGTAACAAGTCTACAATTTTCTTGGAAGCTTTTGGTGAGGGAGTTCTGACTGTGTTCTCTTCCTCCCATTCCATGCTTTGATCCTTTTTGTCCCCAAAAAAGGAATCTAAAGTTGGATTGCTGTTCTTACTTTGCTTTCTTTGCCTGCTCATGGTTGCCAATCAATTACTCCGTGGAACTTTGCTTCCAGAGGGGAAAGCTCTGTCCCAAATTACTGGGGTTTTTGCAGCTGTTGGAGCTATTAGGAGGCTGCTGCAGCCCCCACCAGCTTTGGCTCACTGGTCACACACTTCAGGACCACCACCCAAAATCAGGATCCCGATCCAGGCTGGTTAAGGCAAGAACACTCAGCCCCTGAATGATTGCTTGGCCCTCCCGAAATCTGCAGGCTGTGAGCTCTGAAGCAGCCATGTGGAGGCGGCTGTGCCGCTTCTGCTGCTTCCTTGCCCTGAGGGCAGTTTGGCTGGACACTCCCCCAAATTTAGCCAAGTTCCACTCACCTTTCACTTAGTCCTTATTTCTTATGGCTTGATAATTCTGGAAATCACCACAGCTGCCGCTGATCCACTCTCCTGAAGGCTTCAGCTGCAGCTTGTTCCGGCTGCCCTGGGGCCAAGCCGCGGTTTCAGGCCAGGCTGATTTCTGCTCCCTGTGCACTGCAATGAGCCCCTCCTGTCCTGCTTGCCAAGCTGCCTTCAGTGGGAGATGTGTTTTTCTGTACTTTGGTGAGTTCTGGAGCCCTAAGATTTGTTTAGAGTCATATTTTATGGGTATTTGAGGTGGCTATGTGGGAGCTGCAGAGTTTTCCTGCTTCTATGCTGCCATCTTGGCTCTGCCCCCCCTTCCTATCTTTTTCTATCCCCTCTTATCCCCTATCCCCACCATCATTACTTACAGCACAATAGTATTCCATCATATTTATATACCATAACTTGTTCAGTCATTCACTAACTGATGAGCTTCCCCTCAATTTCCAATTCTTTGCCACCATAAAAAGAGCTGCTATAAATATTTTTGTACATACAGGTCTTTTCCTTTTCCCTTTTATCTCTTTGGGAGTGCAGACCTAGTAGAGGTATTGCTGGGATAAAGGGTGTGCACATTTTAATATATTTTTGGGAATAGCTCAAATTGTTTTTCAGAATGGTTGAAGTAGTTCACAGTACCACCAACAGTGCATTACTGCACCTATTTTCCCACATTACCTCCAGCATTTGTTATTTTCCTTTTCTGTCATGTTAGCCAATCTGATGGGTATAAGTTGGTACCTAGAGTTGTCTTAATTTTCAATTATCTAATTATTAGTGTTTTAGAGCATCTTAAAATCCAAATTATAAATTATTTATTTCCTTTTTCAATTTCTCACAGGACAAGAAATTCCAAGGAAAAGGCAGGGGAGCATAGTATAGAAAAAGTTTCCAATGTTGCTGAAAAGGGCAATAGAAGGAACTCTTTTTTCCTCTGTAAACAATGTAGGCCAATTTTTCTCTCATCAATGTCCCATTGCTTTCCTATTTCTTTTTTTTTCCAATTAATTAATTTATTTTTAGTTTTCAATGTTTACTTCCACAAGATTTTGGTTCCAAATTTTCTTTCCATCTCTCCCTTCTCCTCACCTCAAGATGGTGTGTATTCTGATTACCTTTTCCATCAATCTACTCTCCCTTCTATCACTGTCCCCTCCCCCTTCTCTTATCTGATTCTCCTTCTATTTTGCTGTAGGACAAGATAGATTTCTATACCCCATTGCCTGTACATGTTATTTCCCAGTTGCACGTAAAAACAATTTTTAACATTCATTTTTAGAACTTGAGTTTCAAAATCTCTCCCTCCCTCCCTCCCCACCCATCCTCATGGAGAAGCAAGCAATTCAATACAGGTTATATATATATGTGTAGTCATGTAAAACATTTCCATAATAGTCATGTTGTGAAAGACTAACTACATTTCCCTCCATCCTAACATGCCCCCATCCCATTCATTCTGTTCTCTCCTTTGACTCTGTCCTTCCTCACAAGTGTTGGCTTCTGATTAACTCCTCCTTCTATCACCACCCCCTTTTGTATGCCCTTTTCCCCTACTTTCCCATAGAGTAAGATAGATTTCCATACCCAATTGAGTGTGTATGTTATTCACTCCTTAAGACAAATCTGGTGAGAGTAAGATTAATTCATTTTGCCTTACCTCCTCCCTCTTCACCTTCAGCATAAAAGCCTTTTATTGCCTCTTTTATGTGAGATAATGTACCCCATTCTACCTCTCCCCTTCCCCTTCTCTTAGTACATTCCTTTCTCAAATCTTAATTTCATTTTTTAGTTATCATCCCTTCATATTCAACTCACCCTGTGCCTTCTGTGTATATATAATTATATAAATGCATGCATGCATGTGTGTGTGTTATGTATGTATGTGTCTATATGTGTGTATATACATATATACACACACAGAAACATGCACGTACACACACACACACACACACACACACACATTCCCCACAACTACCCCTAATACTGAGAAAGGTCTCATGAGTTACAAATATCATCTTTCCATGTTGGAACAGTTCAACTTTAATAAGTCCCTTATGATTTCTCTTCCCTGTTTACCTTTCCATGTTTCTTTTGAGTCTTCTATTTGAAAATCAAATTTTCTATTCAGTTCTTGTCTTTTCATCAAGAATGCTTGAAATCCTCATTTTCATCGAATGTCCATTTTCCCCCTGAAGGATTATACTCAGTTTGGTTGGGTAGGTGATTCTTGGTTGTAATTCTAGCTTTTTTGACCTCCAGAATATCATATTCCAAGCCCTCTGATCCCTTAATGTAGAAGCTGCTAAATCTTGTGTTATCCTGATTGTGATTCCACAATACTTGAATTGTTCCTTTCTGGCTACTTGCACTATTTTCTCCTTGACCTGGCAACTCTGGAATTTGACTATAATATTCCTGGGAGTTTTCCTTTTGGGATCTCTTTCATGAGGTGTTTGGTGGATTTTTTCCATTTCTATTTTACCCTTTGGTTAGGTAATCTAATAATTTTAAAATTATCTCTTCTAGATCTATTTTCCAGGTCAGTTGTTTTTCTAATGAGATATTTCAAATTGTCTTCTATTTTTGATTCTTTTGTTGTTGTTATTGTTTTAAATAATTTCTTGATTTCTCATATTGTCCTTAGCTTCTATTTGCTCCATTCTAATTTTTAAGGAATTCCTTTTTTTTCAGTGAGCTTTTGGGCTTCCTTTTCCATTTGGCCAGTTCTTTTTAAGACATTCTTCTTACCATTCTGGAGAGCAATTTGGAAGTATGCCCAAAGGGTTATAAAAAAAAATGCATACCAGGGGCAGCTAGGTGGCACAGTGAATAGAGCACCAGCCCTGGAGTCAGGAGATCTTGAGTTCAAATCTGGCCTCAGACCCTTAACACTTACTAGCCATGTGATCTTGGGCAAGTCACTTAACCCCAATTGCCTTGCCTTTCCTCCTCCAAAAAAAAGTGCATACCCTTTGACCCAGCAATAACACTTCTAGCACTATTTCCCAAAGAGAGCATATAAGTGGGAAAAGGACCCATATGTACAAAAATATTTATAGCTATTCTTTTTGTAGTGGCAAAAAACTGGAAATCAAGGGGATACCCATCAATTGGGGAGCTGCTGAACAAGTTGTGGTATATAAATGTAATGGAATACTGTTGTGCTATAAGAAATGAGGAACAGACAGACTTCATAATAACCTGGAGAGACTTATATAAACTGATGCTGAGTGAGGACAGGAGAACCAGGAGAACTTTGTACACAATTATAGACACATCATATCTGTGACAACTAACTTTGATAGACTGGGCTCCTCTTAGCAATACTAGGTTATAAGACAACTCCGAAAGACTCATGATGGAAAGGGGTATTCGCATCCAGAGAAAAACTAGAGTCTGAATGCAGATGGAAGCAAACTACCCGCTCTCTCTTTTTTGTTTCATTTCATTCCTTCTTTCTCATTATTTATTCCAGTGATTATAATTCTTCTTTATAACTTGACTAATGTTTAATGTGGAGGTATTTGTAGAACCTATATTGAATTGCATGCCACCATAGTAGGGGAAGGGGGAGGATAGAAAGGGGGAGAAAATTTGGAACTCAAGGGATTGTGGAATTGAATGTTGTAAACTAAAAGTAAATTTAAAAAATTTGCTTAGGACAACAACAACAAAAAAGAAAAAATATATAAACAAGCTCTGTGGCTATCAGATTTCAGTGGGGCACTGGTTTGGGAATGGCATGAATAAACGGCAAAGATATGACAGCAAATGGGGATCCTTGAAATAAAGAGATCAAGTGAGAAAAAAAAGACGTTCTTCTCCTCATTGGCTTTTTAGACTTCTTTTTCCATTTTGAGTTAGTCTATTTTAAAGATGTTATTTTCTTCCCTATTTTTTTGATTCTCTTTTTAAAATCTTTTAACTAATTTTTCATGATTTTCTTTGGTCACTCATTTCTCTTCCCAATTTTTCCTCTATTTTTCTTACTTGATTATAAAATTCTTTTTGAGCTCTTCTATGGCCTGAGACCAATTCATATTTTTCTTGGAGATTTTTGATGTAGGAACTTTGACTTTGTTGTCTTCTTCTAGTTGTATATTTTGATCTTCTTTGTCACCATAGTAAGATTCTATAGTGTGAGGTTTTTTCAGCTGTTTGCTCATTTTCCCAGCCAATTATTTGACTTTTTAACTCTTTGTTAAGGTAGGGCTCTGCTTCCAGTGTGGAAGGTGCATTGTCCCAAGTTTCAAGGATTTTGTGCAGCTGTTTTTAGATACTTCCAGGCACCTGTAAGTTTTCAGTTCTTCCAAGGTAGTATAATCAAAGGAGAGGTGTTAGCTCCTCCCCTGGCCTGTGTGTGACCATAAGCACTCTTTTCTGCCTTACAACTGTGAGGAGGATTCTGTCTCCACCACCACTACAAGCTCTGCCAAGCCAGTGTTCCTCCTCACTGCAGGACCTCCACCCATCACTGCAACCCAGATCCAAGCATGGGAAAAGCAAGAGAATCCTGCCTCAGAACAATCCTCTGATCAGCTGCTTGATCTGTCTGTGCCCTGAGAGCTTTAGAAGCAGCTGCCGCCACCACTACTACTACCCTGGGACCAGGGTCAGAATGCACTCCTCTCTCGCCTGGGTCTTACAGATCTTTCCTATTGATCTTCTAAGTTGTCTTTGATGTTTGTGGGTTAAGAAGTTTGAAAACCAGCACAGCTGCCAGTAACTCAGTGTCCTGAGGCCTGCTCCAGGTTTGCTGGGGCCAGTCTGTGTTGGGGCGTTTTGTGCTGGATTATGCTCCTCTCCCATTCCAGTGCAATAGATCTTTCCTGTTAACCTTCCAGTTGTTTTGAACTGGAAATTTGTTTCACTCAGTCATTTTGTGGGTTCTGCTGCTCTAGAACTTGTTTAGAGTAATTTTTACAGGTATTTAGAGGGTTTGGGGGGAGATCTCAAGTAAGTCCCTGCTTTGACTCCACCATCTTCGTTCTGTCCCCACATTTTTTCATATAACTGTTTTCTGCATCTAAAAACTGCCTGTTCATATTCCTTGACCATTTATTAATTGGAGAATGACTCTTAGTCTGATAAATTTGACTCAATTCTCTATATATTTGAGAAATGAGATTTTCATCAGAGAAACTTGCTTCAAAAGTTCTCTCCTACCCCCAGTTTCCTGTGTTTTCCCCCCTGATTTTAGCTGCGTTGTTTGGTTTATGCAAAACCTTTTTAATTTTATGTAATCCAAATTATTCATCTTTCCATTATCCTCTCTATTGCTTGTTTTTCCATAAACTTTCTCCCTATCAATAGATCTGACAGGTAATTTCTTCCATGTTCCATTAATTTGCTTATGATTGGTGTTGTTCAATTGTTTTAATTGTGTTCAAGTCTTTGTGACCCCATTTTTGGGAGTTATCTTGGCAAAGATACTGGTGTGGTTTACATTTTCTTCTCTAGCTCATTTTACAGATATGGAAACCAAGGCAAACAGGATTAAGTGACTTGCCCAGTCCCACAGCTAATAAGTGTCTAAGACTGGATTTGAATTCAGGATGGTGAATCTTCCTGATTATAGGTCCAGTATAGCTGCCCCATTTTCTTGTGATATCATTCTTTATGTTTAAATCATGTATAACCACTTTAAGCTTATCTTAGTATATGGTATGAAATACTGGTTGATGCCTAGTTTCTGCCAGACCACTTTCCAGTTTTTCCAGCAGTTTTTGTTGCATAGTGAGTTTTTGCCACAAAGCTGGAATTTGGGGATTTATTAAACACTTGGTTACTGTGCTCATTTGCTTCTCTATATTGTGTGCTTAATCTGTTCCTTTGATCAACCATTTTGTTTCTTATCTCGTACCAAATTCTTTTGATGATTATGATTTTGTACTATACTTTGAGATCTGCTGCTAGGCCGCCTTCCTTCACATTCTCTTTTTTTCATTGAGGCAATTTATATTCTTTTCCTTTTACTCCTCTAGATGAATGTTGTTATTATTTTTTCTAGGTCCATAAAGTAATTTTTTGGTAGTTTGATTGGTATGGCACTAGGTAAATAATTTAATTTAGTTAGTGTTGTAATTTTTTTTAGGCGGGCTTAGTTTACTCCCCAGGGTGTTTTAAGCTATTCTTTTGTGTCATGGAGCCCTTTGGTAGTATAATGATGACTATGGATCACTTCTCAGAATGTTTGGTTTTTTTAATAAATTTATTTATTTATTTTTGGTTTTCATCAGAATGTTTTTAAATGCATAAAATAAAACAATATGACTACAAAGAAAACCAATTATAATGCAATGCAACCATAACAATTTACATATGGTTTTTAAGTCCATGGACTCAAGGTAAGATTCCCTGCTTTAGGCAAAGAAAAATCATTCTATGAGGAATACAGAGTATAAAAAGATTATTATTTAGTAGCTCATGGATATTCCAGTGGCATATTAGGATTTTGTCCTGTTTTTCCCACAGTGGTCTCATTGTAGATTCAAGACAGAGCATTAGGTCTGAAGTTAGAAGACCTAGCCTTGCATTGTCTCTAGTTAGGTGACTTTAGGTAAGTCCTTTTACCTAAACTTCCTTATCAATGAAACAAAGGGGTTGTAGGGGATGATCTCTAAGGAGCTGTCCAGCTCCAAATTCTTTGTTCTTATAACACTCAAATGTTTTTGTTTAGATAATAAATAATATTATATTACCATTGAAAGACACCATGAAGACCATTTGTTACAAGTACTTTGTTTTATAAATGAGGAAACACAGGCGTCAGAGAGAGATTAAGTAACTTGTCAAGCTCACAGAGCTAGATCTTGGAATTGTAATAGTAGCCTACATTTTATGATATTTTGTAGTTTTCAAAGCACTTCCCACAAACATTATCTCATTTGAATATCATAGCAATATGTTATAGCCAGGGAAGACATTATTATCCCCATTTAATTAATGAGGAAACTGTCCCAAAGATATTGTGACTTACATAATGTTACATTGTTAATAAATGGCAGAACCTGGACTAAAATCCAGGCCTCCTGACCTCTGGGGAAGTGTATTTTCTTCTACTTCATACTCTCCCTCCATGTAGCTAAACAGAAGAATGGATTGGCAGAAAGGGAGATGAGAGGGAGAGAGAGAGAACAGCTGGAAAGCTATTACAATGTTCTGAGTCAGGTTAGTGGTAATGGGAATGGAAATGAAGAGACAGATGTAAGAGACATTGCAGAAAAAAAAATCTACAGGATTTGGTTACTAATTGAATGGGGGAAGGGAACAAGAAAGAGAGAAAAAATAAGGTATTGGAGAATGATGGTGCTATTAACAAAAATATGGAAAATCAGAAAGAAGAGGAAGTTGGGTGTGTGAAGAAGGCAGGGAAGATAATGAATAGCTTCACACACGCTGCATTTGAGGTTTCAGGAGTATATGCTAACAAGGTACCTCATGTAGGTCATAGGAAATATGTTTCTGAAGCTCAGAGGTTTGGACTAGAAACATAAATCTGTGAGAAATCTGCAATAGACTTTGTTCTAGATTGTATTTTCCTTGGCTGCTCTGTCACTGTTTTTGGCAAGGATATTAAGCATTTACTGGCTAAACTGGTTTTTAAGCCCTTTTGGCCTTCTCACTATGGCAACCCTTTTGCATTAGTTAAACTTGTATAGGAAATAATAGTTATAGCTGGCATCCACAGCATTTTAAGGTTTAGAAAATTATTTCCATACCTATGTTCAATCTTTCAGTGGTGTCTGACTCTTCATGACCTCATTTAGAGTTTTCTTGGCAAAGATACTGAAGTGATTTACCATTTCCTTCTCCAGTTTATTTTACAGATGAGAAAAATGAGGCAAACAGGGTTAAGTGACTTGCCCAGGGTCACACAGCTAATAAATGTCTGAGGCCAAATTTGAACTCAGGTCTTTCTGACTCCAGGTTGGATTCTCTATCCATTTCGACACTACCTGCCTTCCATATATTCTCTCCTATGATTTTCACAACTACTCTGTAAGGTAAGCATGACAAGTATTACTGTCCTCATGTTATAGATGAGGAAACAGACTTAGAAAGTTTAAATGACTTCTCTACGGCTACAAAACTACGAAGATGGAAATTCCAGGAAGAAAAGACCTCAATTGGGCTTTACTAGACCCCACCTCACCCCCACTCCATCCCGACATTCTTTAAGCAAGAAGACCCCTGCCCTTTAATCAGCTCTGTACTGCTGGAACTCTTCCCACTCCACAGGAACCCACTCTTACTATCACAGGGCTAGGTGAATTCAATACTGTCTTCTTGTTTATAGTAGTGTGTGAGTGTGTGTGTGTGTGTGTGTGTGTGTGTGTGTGAGTGTGTGTGTGAGTGTGTGTGTGAGTGTGTGTGAATGTGTGTGTGTGTGTGAGTGTGTGTGTGTGAGTGTGTGTGTGTGTGTGTGTGTGTGTGTATGTGTGTGAATTTTGTGAGAGGGGGGATAAAGGGTGGAATAGTGGTTAGATTTGAACTCTGATGAGAAGGGAGAAGTAGAATCCACCACAGTCAAAGTGAAATGGAGGCCTATCTGGCTGGTCATGCCATTTAGATTGGGTAGCAATTGAGGGGTGAGTTTTTCGTTCAGATTTATTCTGTTATTTCAGAAGGCTTTATATTGTCACGATATCTTCTTTTCTTGCTAATGTTGATTCTTGCCTCCATACTGAAAGGACAGAATAAAATGTTTAACCACAAATAAGTGAGTAGACAATAAATGCCTTAATCTAGCTGCCATTGGTGAATTCAAGTCACCTGGCACAGTCAAGCTATGTTTCAGGGTATGCAAAAATCTTCTGATTTTCACCAATATAGCTTTTTCAAAAGTCTTTTATGTTGTCCTTACCATTTATCATGTGCCTCAGCTCCCAACCCGCATTAGGCTTCCTAATATTCGTCCTGGGCAAGGCCACTGCTTTGGCCTTCTCATTCACATACCTTCGAATCTATCTCTTCTATATAGTCATTTAAAATATGAATTATTGATTCTCTTCCATCATTCCATTCAATGCACCTATATTAAGAGCTGTCAGACACCATTAGGCACGGGAACTACAAAGATATTATATTCTTTGCCATGAAGGAACTTACAATCTATTCCAAATGAGATGATATGTAAGCAAATAAGTCTCATGCAAGTTGGAATGTAACGGGGGCAAACAAGAGAGTCAGAAAAAGCGTAGTCACTCAATAAACAAACATTTAGTAAATATCTACGAGACGCGGGCTCTGTGTTAAGCACCGCGGATAAAAAAAAAGCAGAAGACAGTCCCTGCCCTCAGGAAGCTCCCAGTCCAGTGAGGGAATAACAAGCAAGCACACATGTAAAACAAGCTCTATACAAGATAAATAATAGTTTACAGAGGAAAAGCCCTAGAATTAAGAGAGGTTGGGAAAGTCTTCCTGAAGAACATGGGATTTTTAACTGGGACTTCAAGAAGTGAGGGAGTCCAAGGGGCAGAGATGAGGAAGGAGAATATTCCAGGCATGGAGAGAGCCAGTGAAAATGTCCAGATTCCAGAGATAGAGTGTCTTGTTTGAGAAAAAGAAAGGAGGCCAGTGTCACAGGATCAAACTACATGCAAAGTAGTAAGGTGTAAGAAGCTTAGAAAGGTAGGAGGGGGTGAGGGTATGAAGGGCTTTGAATGCCAAACACAGAATTTTGTATTAGATCTGAAGGTGACAGGAGCCACTGCAGTTTACTGAGTAGGGAGGAGGATATGATCAGACTTGTGCTTTAAAAAATTCACTTTGCTAAGCTGAATGGAGGATGGATTGGAGGGGAGAAAAACTTGAGGCAAGCAGATTCACCAGCTGGGCAGTGTAATACTTCAAGCATAAAGTGAAAAGGGCCTGCACCAGAGTAGTGGCAATATCAGAGGAGAAAAGGGAGCACATTTAAAATATATTGCAAAGGTGAAATTGACAGACCTTGGCAACAATATGGGGTGGATGGAGTGAGAATAGTGAGGAGCTGATGATGACACCAAAGTTATGAGCCTGGAGGACGGGGAAGATGGTGGCGACTTTGACAATAATAGGGAAAGTAGGGGAGAATTTTGGCAGAGAGATAGCAAAATCGACTTTGGACATGTTGAGCCTAAGATGTCTTCTATCTGGTGGGCATGACCTGGATGAAGATCCAGCAAAGGGAACCGAAAGAAAAAATGGTCTGGGAGGTAGGAGGAGAACCAGGAGAGAATGGTGTCCTGAAAACCTAGAAAGAAGACAATATCAAAGAGAAAAGAGTGATGATCAGTGTCAAAGGCTGCAGAGAGGTCAAGAATGAGGATTGAGAAAAGACTATTGGATTTGGCAATTAAAAGACCCCTTGAAAACATTGGAGAGAGCAATGTCAGTGGAATGATGAGGTTGGAAGCCTGATTTTAAGACCTTAAGAAGAGAGAGAAGAAAGTAGGAGAAACTGTTGTAGAAAGCATTATCAAGCAATTCAGTCACAAAGGGTTAAAGAAAGGCTTCAGGTGAAATATAGGACAATAATCAGGGAGATGGAAGGATCAAGTGAGAGGTTTTTGAGGGTGAAGAAGATATGGGAATGTTTATTGGAAAGGAGCCAGTAGACAGGGAGAAATCAAAGATGTAATAGAATGGGAATGACCAAGGGAGCAATCTGTTGGAGGAGATGGGACAGAATGGGGTTACTTGTACAGGTAGAGGGATGATATTTGTAATAATAAAATTCAAGGAGAAACAGATAACTTTCAATTTGTTGTATTAATATGATAATTCATATTTATATAATATCTTTAGATTTATAAAGTGTTTTCCTCATAATAAGCTTGTGAAGAAAACAGTGTCAATTTTTATATTATGCTAATTTTGCACATGAGGAAACTGAGGCTTAGAGAGTGACTTGTTCAAGGTAACATAGCTAATGACTATCAGAGCCAAGATAAAAATTCAGGTCTTAGACTGCCTCTGTGTGTTAAATATACATATAAATATATATATATCTTTATGTATATATATGTGTGTATTTATGTGTATGTGTATATGTATGTATTTTTGTACACAGGTGCATGCATATTTAGATATGTATATATATTTATGTATATGGCCACATACAATATACATATTGTACATGTACACGTGTGTTTATGTACATTTATTCTATTACTGGAATTGCTGGAACTACAAGAGAGTTTCTCATAATGGTTTAAGGCCTGGCTCAGCAAAGTACATCCCCAAAGGTCAAATCCAGTCTTTAATCTCTTTTGGTATAACCTTCAAGCTACCATTCTTAGCTCTTGAGCCTTCAGGATCCCCCGGACAGTAGTTTGCCTAGCCCTGGTAAAGGTCACCTATTAACTAGTTTAGCAACTTTTAGCTTCCTCCACAACTCTTTTCAAAAGGTCTCTGCTATTTTTTCCCTACTGAATATTTTTAACACAACTTTAAGATGACAGAACAGTTTTCAGAGATATTTATATCTTGGTTTCCTTACATTTCTAACATTAAGAAAAAAAATAAAGATAATGATTAATGAGTCCAAATTATATCAAGCACCAACATTTCAATAAATAACAATTCCAGAACAACAATAAAAAATCGACACTATCACATGGATTCTTTTCCCAATAATTCTACACATTAATATTCCATTTGGAACATTTTTTTTTCCTGAGGTGCTTCCTGTAACTATGGCAACTCAATATTGGTTCCACAGTCTCTCGCATCAAGGACAACACTGATATTGAAAGCTCTACACAAGCCAGGATTCTAAAACTACACTTAACAATGCAAACCTGCAGTTTTAGATGATACTTCTATCGCAAAACTATGATTAAAACCAAATAGTTACTTTAGAACACAGTATTTATGTCATTTGTTGATATATAAATTAATTTGTTAATAATCCTTCCATTCTTAGTTACCATGTTTCATGGGGGATTGGGGAGTGGAGGCAAATAGTGCCTTCTCAAATTTTTTTTACTTCAGTGAACTCAGAATAATCTGAAGATCGTTTTCTCAATTGAGAAAGATCTCTTCTGAAGAATTCAGGTTTTTCCCCCTAAAATTTAAGCATTTCTCCTACTAAGAGAAAATGCACATAATGTCCTAGAAGCCATTCATCTGCATCCTCCCTCTTTTCAAGCTTCTACCCTTCAGCTCATGGTCAAGAACTTTACCTCTTATTTTACTAAAGAGATAAGATGATATTGGGATTGAGATCACCCATTTTCCGTTTTTTTCCACCCCTAAAAATCTTTGTTGATTTACCCATTATCTCTTTCTTCCCTCTTGCTTCAGAGGAAGAGATGGATCTTTTGTCCAAAACTAACTAAATCCTTCACCTGTACTTTTTTTTGGCCTTTTTTTTGGAAGGGGGAAAGTAGGGCAATTGGGGTTAAGTGACTTGCCCAAGGTCACATGGTCAGTTTTGTGTTAAGTGTCTGAGGCCAAATTTGAACTCAGGTCCTCCTGACTCCAGGGCCAGTGCTCTATTCACTGCACCACCTAGCTTCCCCCAATACTTTTGCTCTCATCTTTTTTTTGCCTTCTCTAGAGGTTTCCCCCTAGAGTCCCACCTTCTATTTCTGGTATCTTTAATCTCTGCCATTTAACTGGTTCCTTTTCTTCTACCTACTAACATACCCAAGCCTCCCTGTTAAACAACAACAGCAGATGAAGTAGCAGCAGCAGCAGCAGCAACAACAAAATAATCCTTTGCTTGGTTCTCCTACTTCTTTTAATTACCACCCCTTTCTTCCCTCTTTTTCCTGCCACTCTTCTTGGACTGGTTTATAACTACAGTAGTCTACAACTCTTCCCCCACTTCTGCTCATCCATTCTTTCCTTTACATCATGTAATGTGACTTCTGCCCAGAGGTATGCTGGTGAATGTTTAACAACTGACTATCTGTAACACCATGCATGCACAGCTTCCCAAAAGAATGCTACTGTGAATAGCTTTTAAGGTTCTGATTACACGGTATAGTGAACACTCCATTTATTTCAGAACAAATCAAAGGAAAACATTC
>CM053582.1:225485409-225500730 GCA_028627135.1 Pseudochirops cupreus
TGAAATGGCTGCTTCTTAACTCTGTAGCCTAAGGGCCAGCCTTAGGCTGTATTCTCAGGAGGGACTGAAGAGACCAGAGGCGAGAGAGAAGTGTACAGCAGCTGTCCTTTATTGTATTGTAGCACCCTCCTAATATACCCTAGAGGTATGTGATTAAAGCATGATATCCACCTGCGCTAGAGGGATGGACCAATGGGAGGACAGGCTGAGCCAGCCAATCTCAGCTGCTGCTCATCAGGCGAGCGGTCTTGCACAAGACTTCTCCATGAGCTTTAGCAACTGGGCTGTGACCATCAGCACCAAAGGTGGTTTTAGACTCAGACTGATCCCTACACCTTCCATGATCCCAGCTCCTACCTGAATCCACCAAACAGTCACCTGGATTCAGAGGCAGACAGCTCACAGGTCCTTGTCCAGTCCTCTGGGCAGTTCCTGCTACACACTGAAGTTCACAGGGTCCAGCACATCTCAAAACTTTCACAATTTCTGTTCCCCAGGAACTCAAGGATCAACCAAACCACAAACAAACGAAGTCTTATCTTGGTCAAGCTTCTCCAGTCCTCTGGCAGTTCAGCTGGCCCTAGGACCCAGAAGAAATGTCAGCTTCCCAGGGGGCAGCAACAACTTTGGCCTTCACCAGATTCTGGTCTCAAGAAAACTCCAACTCAGTTCTCAGTCCAGCAGTAGTGGCCCAGCTTCCAGATGCTGCTGAGAAAAATTCTCTCTCTCTCTCTCTCTCTCTCTCTCTCTCTCTCTCTCTTTCTCTCTCTCTTTCTCTCTCTCTCTCTCCCTCTCTCTCTCTCTCTGTCTCTGTCTCTCTGCTGGTTTCAGTCTCCACAATTCTTCCTCCACCAGGAGCCTACCAGGAGAAAAATTCTGACTCTGCCTCTCTGGGGCTTTTCTTATATACACACACACAGCATTGGCTTCCTGTTTCAGTTAAACCCTCCCTGTTATGTCAGCAACAGGAGACAGAGTTCACACCCTATGCCTCTTTCACAGAAGCTTCACTAGGGGCTAAGTACCTGCTTACTTGACACAACAAAAAGGGGTCTTTGAATTTAAATTAATTACCAGTACACTGTCCTGGAAAAAAAAATAGAGAGAGGACATACTTCTAAGTTTAATCCAAATTATTAACATTCTCTCAATTACTTTCTTAAGTCTAAACAATCAGCAAAACAATAAATCAATTCCTGATTTGTAGCTTTTGCCAATTCCGAAGGTGAAAATGTTCACACTGAAAATTTAACAATTGGCCTCTCACAAGCTGGTATGAGATGCTTCTGACCCACTTTACTATACTGAAAATGGTCACCTATGACCACCTAATTGCTGAACACACTGCTTTTATTCAGTCTTTGTTCTGCTTCACTGCTGTCTATCCTCCTTTTCTTGAAGCTCTATCTGTGCTTGACTTTTATATTATGTTATACTGATTCTCCTTATACCTCATACCACTTTATCTAATAACTTCATTATCTTCTCCTTCTGTCTCAGGTTTTCCCCCCAAGTATCAGACTTTCTACCTAATTCTTAATGATATCATTCATTGGTTGGTTGGTTGGTAGTTTTCCTTTGTTCTCGAAGAGGACCAAAATGACATCAGAATGTTAGTCAAGTTTCAAGGTGTCCAACTATGGCTGATCAGACCAATATGAGCTTGGAATGTTCTACCACAAGTCAGGCACAAATAATCCATGTGAACATTTGGGGTGGATTGTCTAAATTTGCATATCCTGCATTTCCTTTCAGCTATTTCAATTCTGTTTTGTTCATAGAGCACAGCACCTTCTCCAAGGTTGGCAGACCATGCTAAGTGGTCCTATGCCACTGTCTCCCATGCCACATAATCAATTCCAAAGAACTTAAGAGAGACTTTGAAAGTGTCCTTGTCTCGCTTCTTCTGGCCACCACGTGAGCACTTTCCCTGTGTGAGTTCTCTATAAAATAGTCTTTTTGGCAAACATATGTTTTTACCCTATCATTCATTATAGCTGCTTCAAATATGCATATGAATTCCATACATTATCTCCAACCATGTCCTCTCTTCTGAACTCCAGTCCTACATTTCCAACTACCTAAAAGACATTTCCACTTGTTGCTCTGCTGTTAATTCAAACTCATCATGTCTAAAACTGAACTTATCTTTCCCCACAAACTGAATCACATTTATGAATGCCTTGTTTCTCTTAAGGGACAACCATTGGCAATACTAAAAATACAGAATCATGGATTTAGAACTGGGAAGGACAATGTGGTCCAAACATACTTGACTCCTTTCTTCTTCTGGCCAAGCAGGAAGTAAGTTGTGTTGATTTTTCTTGCAGAGTGTCTCTTGAATATTTCCTTTCCATTCCATTCCTTACTGCCTTTTTTTTTTTTTTTTTTGCTTTTTGGAGGGGAATGGCAGGGCAATTGGGATGACTGCCTTTTTTCATCCTGTGCTATGCTTTTTTAAACTAGATTCTCTGCTTGCAATCTCTCACTACCTTAATTTACTCTGCTAAATTAATTTTCTAAAGACACTTCTTCATATAGGCTATTCAGCTGACAAAGATCTGAGAATTGAGATGTAGGGAATCAACACAAATATAGAAAAGTAAAAACATTCCTAAGTAAATAAATGGTCAAACTATTTGAAATTCTCAAAAAAAAAACCCCAAAAGCAAAGCTATCAACAACCATATGAAAAAATGCTCCAAATAACTAATTCAAAGAGAAATGTAAACTAAAACAATTTATACCTATCAAACTGGCAAAGATAAACAATAAAGGAAAATGTCAATTGTTCTGCCACAGAAAGGCAGGTATGCTAATTCACTGTTGGTGGAACTGTGAAATAATTCAAACATTCTGGAAAACAAATTGGAACTACCCCAAACGTCGCTAAGTTATACATACCCTTTGTCTCAGCAATATCACAACTAGAGCAAAGACAAAAAGAAAGGAGTCATATGAAAAAAAAATCATAGTAGAACAAATCACAGTATATAAATGTAATGGAATATTACTGAACTGTAAGAAATTATGAAAGGACTTGTTTCAGAGAAAACTAGGACCACTTATATGAACTAACACATAATGAAATGAGCAAAATCAGAATTATTTATACAATGACTACAATATTATAAAGGAAAACAACCTTGAAAGAACTTTGATCAATCCAGTGACTGGTTAAGACTCCAGAGAATGATGATGAAGTATGCTTCTATTTCTTGGCAGGTAATTGGTAGACTAAGTGTAGGGTGAGATACACATTTTCAGAAGTGACAAATGTGAATTTGTTATCTTTGACTATACTTATTTGTTAAAGAAAGGACTTTTACTTGGTGGTGGAGAGAGTTGTACATGTATGGGTAGTGATAGTGATGCAAAAAAAGAAGAAAAATAAGCATTAATGAAACATTTAGAAAATATACAGAAGAGGGCAGAAGGAAGTTCATATGGATAGGAAGAACAGGATCAGTTATGTAGAAGGAAAGAACCCAGACCCAAGCCTGACAAACCAAACTCCAATTTGTGCTTTGTGCACCCCTTCCCCCTACTCCCAAGCATTCCTTCACTAGCCAGCCTGGAGATCTAACTCAATATCAGTCACTCACTATTACCCTATGGCTTCTTTCATTTCTCTCTCTATCCCTGTAATAATCAATTACCAGATATTTAGAAGAAAATTATCCCCAGTCCTCTCCTAGCATTCTCTTATCTCCATCCTTCTCAACTCTACTCCGCCCATGTATCATTCCAGTCCTGCCCATTCTTTCTGCAGTGCCCTATGGAATTTCTGTTCCATAGTGAACAAACTCCCTTTCATCTTGGATCTTGCTATCACACTTTTTCAGTCTATTAGCTATCACTCAGACTTGACTCACAGTTATCATCCCAGAATTGGTTATACCTTCTTTCACTCCCTGATACACTAGACCTGGAGGAGCAATCAGAATGCTCTTGTTCTCTGCTCTCACTTCTAAACTCTTCCTTTACTTCCTTCTCTCAGCAGCCTTTCATCCTTTGAAGAACACTTGATCAGAAATCTCTACTCAATTCCAATTATAATGGCTGTAGGATATTGAATCCTAGATCATTCTTCCACCTTTTTCAAGGTATTCAGCACCTGGACCACCATCTTCCTTTCCTCCCCAACTCCTACTGTTATATTAAGGGAATTTAATATCCACATAGATGCTCCTTCACAAACCCTAACTTTCTACTTCTTTAGCCTCTTTAAATACAATTATTTATTCCTTTACTCCATCTCAGAAAGAGACTAAATGTTGCCATATTCACCAGTGTTCTACTTCCCTAATGAACAATTAATTCTATCTGACCATAACTTCCTGTCATTCCACCTCTCCTTATGACCCCTTCTTCCTAAACTTATTCTTTGCCCTCATTGAGATATCCAATCTCTCCTCCATATGGTACTTCTCCGGCCATTGTCCTTGCTTCATTTTATTCTCCTCCCAATTTCAACCTAGTTGCCAGCCATTTCAATTCTGAATCATCCTCTACTTTCAATCCCTTGTCCCTTTTTCCTATTGCCTCTCATCTCTGACAAAACCTCAATCCTGGATTACTATCACCATCTGCTTTCTCCTCTCCGATGCACAAACTAGCTACTGAACACAGCTGAGAGAAGTCTCATCATCGTGCTGACTAAACAGACTATGAATTAATGTTATATAACCCCAACTGGGCACTGTGTGCAATGAGGCAGTCCTTTTTTTCCTCCCTAATTGATTTCCTCTCTCACTCCTCATATATATGCTATCCCAGATCTTTTCTCTCCTCAAGCTTCCATAAATCCTCCTCTCCCCTCTCTCTCAGATGAGGTCCTTGCCTATTTACTGAATGAAGTCATTCTGCTTGAGTTCCATCAGCTCCTATCCTCTTCATTTCGAAACTCCTTGACACATATCATACTCTCCTTTTATTAATCCAGTCTTTGACACAGAGGGGGCCCTTCTCCTTGTCAACCCTTATTCATGTGCACTTGATCTCATCCTCTTCCATCATCTCCAGAAAACTACATCCTCAATCATCTCTTCTCTCAAATGTTCCTTCTCTCCCTATCAACTGGTTCCTTCTCCATTGCCTTCATATATATCTGTCATCCCCCCCCCCCCACTCCCATCCTTAAAAAATCTTCATTAGATCTCACTGTCCTCTCAAGTTATTGTTGGATCTCCTCTCATCTCCTCTTTCACATTTTTCAATATGACTTCTGTCTTCATCATTCAATTGAAACTACTCTCTCCAAAGTTGCCAATAATCTCTTTTAAAAAGGTCTTTTTTGTTCTGGATTTAATAAAAATCAATGGGTATTTCCACCTACACAGCAGAGCAAAATTAGAGAACAGGTCATGGGACTACAACTCTCTCCTCTGGATAGCTTGCTTCTCTTTGAAGTGTGTAATTTCAACCTTGGCCTTCAAAGCTGTCTTGCTTATCTGCAATCCCTTTTGTTCTCTGATTTTTTTAAAGATGCATTCATGACACTCTTTTCATTTCTTTTTAAAAATTTCTTTGTATTTTCTTTTTTCTTTTTTGTTTACTTATTTGTTACCATATCCCTCAGCCACCACCTTTCCCTTTTTGGAAAAAAAAAAAGGAAAAGCATTGGTAACAGCTACGCATCATAAAGCAAACTAAATCCCCACGTTGTCTGAAAAAGCGTATCTTATTCTTCTTTTTCATCTTTTCTTAAGAAACGATTGTATTTCAGAACATTCATATACTGTCATTTACCCTTCCATTCTCTGCTTCATGGGTACTTCCTTAGTTTGCAGTTCTTTGCTACTATGTATATATTCGTACTAGGCTGTCTTCTCCTCTTCCTCTTTAGAGGTACTTAATTTGAGGTACATAAACTTTCAAAAAACTTGGTATTTTATCTTCCCCCAATTACATTTAAAAAGCAAGTACAGTAATCTTGGAAAAATCAAAGAGATTGGAAACAGCATTTCAGGACTGGAAGTGGGAAAATATTTCAATTTTTTTTTAAGAGCACAGTTCTTTAAACTGGCGAATTTAACTTGGATTCTTATCTGCATATAATAGTATGGATATTGATATTAATGTATTTATACTTTTAAATTCTTTTCAAACACTAAATAAGTGCTTGTAGAATTGAATATAAACATTGTATTTCCATCAGTGTCACTTCCTAGTGACTCCTTCCCATCTTTGCCCCAGTAGAATTTTCTCTGGTAACAAATGAGTATTGTCAAGCAAAACAAAGAAATACCTTGCCAATGTCTGAAAATGACTCATTCTGCACTTAAAGTTCACTGCTATTCTACCAAAAGGCAGGAAGCATATTTTATCTTCAATTTTGAGTCCTGATTGGTCATTGAACTAGTCAAAATTCTGAAGTCTTTTAATATTCTTTTCCTTTACATTATTGTAGTCATTATGTAAAAGTTTTCTCTTGGTTCTGTTTACTTTTTTCTACATCAGTTCATGCAATTCTTCCCAAGTTTCTCTGAATTCTTCATATTCTTATTTCTTAGAGTACAATTATATTAATATACTACCATTTATCCAGTCATTACTGTAATCAGTGGACACCTACTTTTCTCCCAGTTTTTTTTTCTTCAAAAGATGATGCTATAAATATTTTCATATATGTAAGACCTTTCCCTTTGTATCTATTTGCAGAAGTGCTTACTATTAGTAGTACTAGTCAAAAGGTATATATGTTTCAGTGACTTTCTAGTATAACATATGATTAAAAGAATAGATTTTGCACATTTAGAAAACTGCTGATTATTATAAGATAGCTTGCCTTTATTAAGAAGAGGTCATTCCAGGTTAACTGCATTTCCTTTTTTGACAGCCTTACTGAACTAGTACATTAGAGAAATGTTATAGACAAATATTCCTTTAAAAAAAGAAGCTTTCTATAGTCATTGTCTCTACCTCCTCTTGTCTCCCTTCATTCTTGACCCTTTATAATCTGGTTTCTGATTTTGTCACTCAACTGAAATTGCTGTCTTCAAAGTTACCAGTTAATTGTCAAATCTGATGGCCTTTCCTCAATTCACATCCTTCTCTATCTCCCGGTAGTATCTGACACCATTTACCACCTATTCTTTCTAGATAAACTTATTTCTCTGAGTTTTCATAGTACTGCTTTCTCTTGGATCTTGAACCGCATACCTTTCTGATCAGTTTTTTTTTCCATTCCTGTTTGATAGTTAATCATTCATATAACATCTCCTAATGGTGGGTCCTCCCCCCCTCCCCGCCCCCGGCTCTATCCTAGACCCTCTTCTTTCTCTATTCAGTGATCATCTCTTTGCAGATGACTTTACAAAAATATGGATCCCAACCCCTGTCTTTCTCTGCAGCTTCAGTCATGTAACTCTACTCATCTTCAAACATTTCAATCCGAGCATTTCCAAAATGAAGTTCATTGTCTTTTCCCGTACAACTCATACGTCTTCCAAACTTCATTATTTAAAACTTCCCTCTTTTAATTATTTCCAATTTATCCTGCATATAGTTTGTTTATACCGTCAAACTCTGAAGATAAATGGCCAAAGAATCATGGAGGTCATGCAACCTCTGTTAACTCTGAAAAATACCAAAGCGCTCACAGAGGTAATACTGTAACTGTTAGCTCTGAACAATAAAACAAAACAAAACAAAAGAGAACAACAAAAAGCTTTCTTTATTCCATTAAAGGATAGAAACTAGACAGGTGTGTTGGTTTCTTTTAGGAGGAGGTCCATTACAGTGAGGCTGAGCATTAACACATACACTAGTGGCTTGACAGAGAAACTTGCAGCAAGCTGTTGCTGTGGCAATGATGGGGTAACAACAACAAAGAGGCAAGTTTGATTCGAAGCAAGGCTTCATGACTAGAACATGGTTCCTGCAGATGCTTGTTGGAGCTCAAGGACTTCCTGATGCTGGTGTGAAACCATTCTGAGATTTGCTGCAGCAGAGTTCATGTAGAGCAGAGGATGAGAGCAACAGATTGTTGTTATGCCAAACTCGAGGCACAGCTTACTTGCTGGGCTTAGCTCTAGAAAACAGGGTGTCTCTTAATAGTAAAAAAGAGAGGAGTAAAAAGAGGGGGGTGGTCTTGACATGAGAATCCTGATACCACACAGTATTTCTATGTGGTCCTACCCATTAGACTGTGAGCTCCTAAAAAGCAGAGGCTATTTTTTTACCTTTATTTGTATCTTCAGCACTTAGCATAGTGATTGGCACATCATAAGTACTTCATAATTATTTATTATTACTTTATTATATATTAATATTTATTATATATTAATTATATATAATTATTCATTAATTGCTGAGGATACCACTCTCCTTCTAGTTGCCTAAGTTTGCAATCTCAGAATTATCCTTAACTCTTTACTCTACCTCATTTTCCCTATCTAACCAGCTGCCAAATATTATCATTTTTTTTTGGAGGGGGGAAGGCAGGGCAATTGGGGTTAAGTGAGTTGCCCAAGGTCACACTGCTAGTTAAATGTTAAGTCTCTAAAGCCGAATTTGAACTCAGGTCCTCCTGACTCCAGGGCCGGTGCTCTATTCACTGCACCACCTAGCTGCCCCTGTTATCATGTTTTTGCACTACAACATCTCACACCTGTCCCATTCTTGATAATCAGACAGCCACAAGTCTGGATCAAGCCCTCATCACCTCTGTCTTGAACTATTGCAATAACCTTTTAATTGAAAGCTAGAAAGGATGACGAGATGGAGTAAGGTGGTTTGTTTGGATTTTTGTTTTACTTTCTGTATTTTTAGATGGGGAGACATGAGCATCTTTGTACGCAGCAGGGAAGGAACCAGTAGGTAGAGAAAGACTGATGGCAGGAGAGAGAGTAGGGATAAAAGTTGGGGCAATTTGATATAAAAAATGGAAGACAATATGATCAGAGGTCTGAGTAGAGGAGTTTGCCTCTTTATCTGATAGAAGAGTGAAGGATGAAATACTAGGGAAAGATGTCAGAGAGGTGAAATGAAGAAGAGAGAGGAAGGAGTTCTTGGTTAATGGCTTCCATTATTTCACTGAAGCATTAGACAAGGTCTTTAGCAGAAAAGGTGTGGGGAGTATTGATATGGGAGGCTTAAGGAGATATGATACAATTTGGGATAGTTGTTATGGAGAATAAAATAGTGAATTGATTGGGAAAGAGCAGAATTATTGTCTTGCTTCAGTGACACAGTAGAGATTAGATAACAAATTTGTATTGGACCCAATTAGAATGGTTTCATGATTTCCTTCAGCTCCATTCAGCAGCTTGTAAACAAGATCAAAGGAGAAAGATAATAAGTATAATTCAGTACTGGAGTTTGGCAAGGAACAATCAGCAATAGTACGAGGGAGAAAAGATTCAAGAGTAAAGAATAAATTGATTTGCTAAGAAATTAACGTAAGCCCAATAAGTCAAGGAGTAGTCAGAGCAGGGGTGAAGGTCTGTCAAAGAACTGAGGGGTTGGGGGGGAGGATATTCCTCACACACAACACTCCATCTCTCACTCTGTCTGTGGGTCCCCCCTTCCTCCCCCACCCTGAAGTCTAGATGTTTTTTCTCCTCACATCTACTTCTTAGTTTCCTTGGCCTTCTTCAAAACTCAATTCAAACAGTAGCTTCTGTAGGAAGCCTTTCTTTAGTCTCCTTAGGTACTAGTGCCTTCTCCTCTAAGATTACCTTTCATCTACTCTGTATATATCTTCTATATACCTAGTTTTTCACATGTTGCTTCCTGCAATGGCAAGCGAGTTCCTTAAGAACAGAGGTGAATTTTGCCTTTCTCTTTAACTCCAGAACCTAGTACTTAGAACTCAGAACTGGTACTTAATAAATGCTTGTTGACTGATTGATCATGAAAATAGAGATTTCCTTCAAAGACATAGCTTGCAACCCATTTACATCTGTCCATGCTATGAGAATCTTATTCATGACCTCCCAAATGATTACCACAGCAGACTTACCAAATGTGTTGGCAACCTTTCTCCCAATAATATAAGGGTAACAATGAAGTATTCTCATCATTCACCTTCATCCCTTATGCTTATCAATTGATCAGCCTATCTTTTCTTTCTGTTAATTCCTTTACTTGTGTTCTTCTTCAGATTTCCTCAATGGTTATGTGTTACTGCTTGTTCACATCATCCCTAAACCTATCCATTGTCATTTTTCTGATACTCCTCTTTACATCTTTGGAAGTAGCAGTATTTCATGTGGAACTGGCACAGAGTAATATTTGTAAAATAATAGTATAAAAATATGGGCCTTTGTGTTCATAGGAAGACTTGGTGTCAGTAAAACAGCTTTGCACTTTTCTTAATGCATTCCAGCCCACTAGCCTCTTCTTTTTTAACTCTGGGTCCAACTCATAGTCCATATGTACTTGTCTTGGATACACATATTGTTGGACAGGCTCTTTAAATTGTCTGTCCCAATGCATGTTGAAATGGCAGGAAAAACATTTTTTTTCCTATTTTTCTTTCCAGTATGGAAGGGTAAACCAAACTCCTTTGAGTGATTATGCATCTTTTCCAGAAGCTTCTGCAGTGACCCAGAGCTCGATAAAATCAATACAATGTCATCTACAAATAGGAGAATCTGGAGGACCTAGCCATCCATAGAAGGTCTCTCCTTGACTTAGACTATGTGTTGGATCTATTCCATTACAGTGCAGAGTACCTTTGGTGAGCATACATCTCCATATTTTATGCCTCATCTGATATTTATTATCAGAGAGTTAGTAAACAGGGCTAATTCTGTTACATCTTACAAAGCAAGGAATCCTGGATGATCTTGAAGCATGAAAGGGAGACACTTTCCTGTAAAAGAGATTGTAAGAATTTTGTTGGGGCGGCTAGGTGGCACAGTGAATAGAGCACCAGCCCTGGAGTCAGAAGGACCTGAATTCAAATCCACCCTCAGACACTTAACACTTACTAGCCATGTGACCTTGGGCAAGTCATTTAACTCCAATTGCTCTGCCCTCCTCCCTCCAAAAAAAAAGAAAAAAAAGAATTTTGTTTTATTAAATCAAATGCTTTTTTGTAATAGGCAAATATTACAAAGATCCATTGTATCTTATATTTTCTCCATCTTTCTATTAATTATGAAATGATAAAGATGTGGTCTATTGTTAAATATCACTTACTACATCCTGCTCGTGTCATACTAGTATCCTCACAAAGGACATCCTTGATTTGTATAGTAGAGTAGGAACACAAATCACTGGGTTTTGATATTTTCTTAGTCACCTTTTCCAATATTAATAGCGACCAAGATTTTTTCCATGCCTTTTGCCTGTTATCCTCCTTCGGATATCTCACAAATCCCTTTTTCAATGACCTCATAATTGTATCTCCTCCAGTATGACTCCTCTTTATATAGTTGGCCCAATCCAGTTGCTTTTGTTCTCTTTACTACCATTTCTATCTCTTCTATAAATACCTCAGGGACTGACTTTATATTAGGTTCCAAACATGATGTTTCTATGAACCTTGATGGAGAAAACAGTTTGTCAAAAATGGCTTTGCAAATCTTTTCTATTTTTCTACTGTTTATAGTTCTCCTTCCTTTTTCCTTCTTGGATGCCCTTGGGATGACTTTATTTAGTTGGATATTTTGCTAAGCTCTCTTTAGATTAGTTTTGTCCTCCATTTTCTTCTCTCTGCTTTATGAAACGATATTGCTCTTCATTATTCATCATTCTTTGTAAGATTTACAAAAGAGTTCACATTCTAACCTGGTGTTGCCTTTAGCAGCCATCTTTCTCCATTCGGCAAATGATCAGAAAATTGCTGACTATGGTATTCTGGGCTCTTTTTGTCTGCTTGTGGTCATTCATTTACATTGTACAAAACTTTTAGATGAAATCATTATATTCAGTGTCAATGACCCTTTTGACTTTCAATTACAATCAGTTTTGTTATACCATTTATTTTGAAAACACGAATTTGTTCCAATATGATTGATATTTAGGAAAAAATTGAGGATAAGATAAATTTTAATTTTCTTTATGTTCAATTTAATCTACAAAAACCAGCAAGGACACACAAAGCTGCACCAAGCTTAACAAAGTCATTTAGGAAATACACAAACCACATATACTCATAGACACCTCAAACATTTACCAGTTTATTTCACATATGTTATTGTAGAAGGTTATGTTTTACTGTTACTTTGCATTTGTGAACTTTTCTATATTAAAAAAATCCCACTCATATAACCATGCAAGTTATTTAAATGAGTCTTAGAGTTGTGACTGCTGAGGCTGCCCTCTCACCTAAGCCCCTTGACATTGCCAGCCTGAGCCCTGCGAGACCTGGGCTGCAGGCTGAGTCGCAGATGTTGCCATCATTTATTATGGTTATTTCTTTGTTAACCATCTAACATGGACAAAACTATGCTATTATCTCTATAAGGCTCCTTCCTTTTTTTAATGTGTCATTAATGAAGTTTTAAAGTGTTTTGCTCCATTTTTCCCATACAACTTGTGGTTTTTATTGTGTAATTTTGTCTAACACAGTGATTTTTAGGAACACATGTCACTTTATAGAAGAACTGCCTGTACTTGTTTAAGTAATTAAGGGTTCAATTATTTTAATTTCACTTTATCTTTAAAAAATTTTTCACTTTGTTTTTTTCTGCAAAGTATGATTTTAGCTTTGAGGAACTGATAGTTTGACTATACACACAGAGCTGACTCGACGATGACTTCTACATCAATACCAAGTCTTTTCCTTTCTCTTAAAATAAAGCAAAATCCATTTCATTTGGTTTCACCAAAATAGTGTTTGTAATACAGAGATGTGAGGCTTCCATGTAATCTACATGCTAGGAGGCAAATTTTTTTTCCTGAACCATACTTTCCCATTTATTTCTACCCATCTTTTCTTTATCCAACCTTTGCATTAAAGTCACCAAGTATCAGAGTATATGTTGGTTTGATATGGAAGGTTTTTGTCAAGTTCCTCACAGAATTTCTCTACTACTTCATTCTTGGCAACTGATGTTGGTCGATAAACTAAAATTATTTTCATGGTAGTCTTTTTGCAAATACTTAGCATTGCAATATGTAAAGACCAAATTTCCCATGAAATAGTATTTCTTGTCTGGGCATAAAACAAAATCCATTTCACCATTTGCCTTTCCACAGAGTACCCATGAACCATCCTGTCATTTAGCTACAACGTTCTTCTTTTGGCTTGATTCTTTTATAGACAAAAATATTTGGGGTTGGTATGACTCTAGTAATATGTTTACTCATCAGTCATTAGACAAGAATCACACATTTAGAGTACCATCAGTCAAACTGAAGTTTGTTGAGAGTCTAAAAATCAAGGGATTCTTTTCATCTCTTTATCCCTTTCCTGTCATGCTGCCATTGGTACTGCAGAAACAGAAGGAATTTACATAGTTCTGAAGTTCATTTGAGTTTGTGCTCCAAAGTTTGTCCACCATATCATGATGAGGCATTGGAGTAGGACTTTGTGAAGGGAATAAAAGATAGAATATTAAATGTCACAGACTGTTGTTAAATCTGTGCTTAGCTTAAAAATATTCAACTTCAGAAGTGAAAGATGGCAAAGTATGACATGACAATAGTGCACATGAAAAAATTCGGAGTTTTAAGGTTAATAAACATCAAATATAAATGAATAATGAGACAAGAGCAGCGCCAAAACTAATGTGATATTAGACTGCATTAATAGAGTGATACTACCCAGAATGAGAGAAGTGATAGTTATTTTAGTACTCTTCCATGGTCAGGCCATACTAGGAGTATTATGTTTATTTCTAGACACTGCTTTTTATATTATTTTAAAAAATATTTTATTCTTCTAGGTATTGGGGTTTTGGTTTTATTTTTTTAGAGTTTTCATTTGTTTTATTTTTAATTTATAGAATAAAACAACCATTTCTATAACCTAATAAAAATGATTACACATGAAACTTCATATCTATTATGTATAACTTGCAATTCCTTTTAAATATACAATAAAGTTATCATGTAAATTTCTTTTTTTTTCTCCCCTCCCTTGGCTACCATTAGATACAAATATATATATATATAAACATAAAATCATTCTATACATACTTCTATTTATCAGTTCTTTCTCTGGATTCAGATAGCGTCTTCTTTTATATGTCTTCTGTAGTTAATTTGGATACATACAACAGTCAAAATGACTTAGTTGCTCAAAGTCGTTCCTAAAACTATATCTTCTCTTGCTTGGTTCTTCTCATTTTGCTCTTCATTATTTCATGTAAGTCAATCCATGTTTTTCTAAGATAATTGATCTCATCATATTTTATAATAAGCACTGTAGTATTCCATCATAATCATATACCACAACTTGTTCAGCCACTCCCCAATTGATAGGCATCCCCTCAATTTCCAGTTCTTTGCCACCACAAAGAGAGCTGCAATAAATAGTTTTTCCCTAGTTATCTTTGAAAATACCATATTCTACCACATAATCACTGCAGATTTTATGCCATTTTTGTAAAAAGTGGGATGTGATCATTATTTGGAGCTTTTTTAAAAATTGTGCTAGTGTTACTTGTCTTTTATTTTGTACCAGTCTCACACCAACTTTGCACTCACTGAAAACTGTCTTTCTGCAGCTCTGTTTCCATGCTGTTCAGCAAACACTATCACTTTCAGCTTGAAGCCCACAGGATAGTTTTTATATTTACACAGAATCAGAAAGAAATGCTTCACACATTAATATGTCACTGGCAGACAAACTATACAGTTTAGCTAGTGAAGGAAGATGCAAGTCTTAACCGTATCATGTGACTTATGGCAGCTTTGCCTGCCCTCCCCCCGACTCCTCTTGCGTTTACAGCTCTTCATTGAGTTGAGTGACAATACCATTAGTACCGCAGTGCTCTAAACAAACCATGCAAGTTGGCTTTCGTGCCCTGAGAATTCTAGGCTTGGGGCTCACAATGCATGACAGATAAATGTTTATTCATATAGCATTGGTAAATACATTGCTGCTTTTAAACGGTTTGATGAACAGAATTATACCATGTAACAACTATGCAACAAATGGTTATAAACTAATTTTTAGAATGAAAAAACAAAACGAAACAGGGTCCAATGATTGTATGGTTGTGATGATTATGTGGTGAAATACAGTAGACCCAGAAGTGGTATTACTGGGTTAAAGGGCTTAAACTGGGTCAGTTTAATAACTCTTTGGGCATAATTCCAAAATGGTTGCATCAATTCACAATTCCACCAACAATGAATTAGTGTCCCAATTTTTCCACATCTTCTCCAACATTTATCACTTTCTCCTTCAATTGTTTT
>CM053582.1:225501230-225571493 GCA_028627135.1 Pseudochirops cupreus
AAAAAAGAATTTATCTAAAACCATCAGCAAGCATTATTCGTAATGGGGATAATCATCTTTTTAAAAGTTATACTATGTTATGAAAGTGCTTATTTTATTCCACAAATTAAAAATAAAATACATTAAAAAAAACAGACTGGGTTGCAATCAGAGTTATTGTTGTTGCTTCAAGAGGGGCTGAAATTGGTGAGAGAAGATTCATTTCATTATCAAGAGGCAAGTTTCAGGGAATTCCAGGGGGTTGATTCTCTGGAAGTCTTCAAGTAGAGCTCATTAGAAACATAGAGGAGATCCCTATTTGGGAAGAATAGATGACTTTTGATATTATTTGATATTGTAATATTTTGTGAGTACAAAAAAGTGTATATCAAAGAAGATTTTGGAAATTGTGATTAATTCCTCTGTGAAATAATTTATGCTCTATTTACAACTCATTTAAGCAAAAATCATGGTGTTAAATGGGAGGCTAATGACTAAGAGCTATATCAAATACTAATAGTAATGACTTTGAATGGCAAATAAAATAAATTGTATCCATTCCACCAAAGGGTCAAGAACTGTTTATTATAAACTGGTAATTTCATAAGTATCTTTGAATTTTCAATCATGTATTTTGTAGCCCAGTCAACACCTTTATATACTGACAGCTTCAGGCCCAACATGATTGAATGGAGAGATTGCCATCATATCATCAACATGTGATAATATGATTTGTGACAGAATGGTGTGCTAGGAGGCAGGAAGACTGAACCAAATCCTTTTCTACCATGAACTTGTTACACGGTCTTGTATAACACTTTCATGGTTTTCCCAAAGTTTCACTCCCCCAGGATCTTTCCCTCTGGTTTGCTAGAGTGTCTGAAACTGCCCCGAGCTACTTACCTCTCCACAGTCCCCCCAACTTTGAAATTTTTTTGGTCTTTAGGAATCCCCTTTCAAAAGCCTTTAAACAGAAGCGCTAACAGCTTAGCAACGAAATGATGATCACTGTGTAATCTTGACATCTGAGAGCAAGTATCTTAGGAATTGTATACAAGTTTTGAGGGAAAGAGGGTTATGATGGTAGTGGTGGAGATAGTACATGCGTGTGTGTGTGTGTGTGTGTGTGTGTGTGTGTGTGTGTGTGTGTCTGTGTTAGAGGTAGCAAAGTAAAACATGACATCAAGGTGTTATATTTCACTTGGATTAATCAGTTACTGGAACTTTAAAATTTTCTTTCTTGTTGCAGCTGTTTGGTGCCCTATCTCATGATATGTATGTATATGCATGCATATGATAACAGTTAGCATTTTTATAGTGCTGCAAAAAAATTAATTTTATAGTGCTGTAATTTTATAGGGAGGCAATATTCATTGCCTCGTTTTGTCCTCCCCAATAACCCACTAAGGTAGGTCCTTCTACTTGCTAACCTGCGATTTTATTTGCTATGGAGATTTCCTCATGAGGAAACTCTCAATACCAAAACAGATTATCAGCACCTACTCTGTAACTTATAGTCTTAAAAATATTTCCTAGGGACACTGAGAGGTTAAGTGATTTGTCCATGATCACACAGTCAGTATGTCTCAGAGACAGGACTTGAACCCAGTTCTCCTTGACTCTGAGGCAATTTCTCTATCTATTATATCAGTCTTTCCCTCTGTAGTAGGCACTGCAAGTAATATTATTTCCGTTTTATTAAAGAGAAAACAGGGTCAGAGAAGCTAAGTGGCTTGCCTATGATCACACAACTGCTGCATCAGGTAAGACTTTCTCCTTCCCCATCTCCCTTGTTTAAAAAAATTCTGAACTTAACACACATCCACTAAGAGGAGCATTTCCATATACACAGTAGGGCAGAAACAGAAAGTTATACATGAAACAGAGTTTCTGTTACGTACAACTTGCTTTTCTTTTTAAGTATATAACTTGTTACTTCCAGAACTGTTCTGTTCGGGATTTCTTCTGCTTTCTTCTGTGCATCTCAAAAGCATGTTTCAATGGTGCTCTTTCATGTCTATATTCTTTCTTTCTTTTTGGTAACCATATCCCTAGCTTTCTTCTTCCTGCCACCCTCCAGCCCTCTGTTACCAACTAAGGAAAAAAGAAAAACAAAATCTTTGTAACAAATAGGGTTAAGAAAAACAAATCCTGATATTAGTTGAGTCTCAGAACATGTCTCATTCTGCAACTTACGTTCATCAACTTTCTGTTAGGAGGTAGGTGTCATGCTTCATCATTACTACTCTAGAGTTATGGTTGGTCATTGAATTGATCAGAGTTATTAAATCTTTAAAAGATGTTTTTCTTTATGGTGTTGGTACTATAGAAATTGTGGCTCCTTGACATTTGAACTCTTTCTTTCTGTCTTACGGTATTTTTTTAACCTGGAAGATCTGTATATTGGTTATGATATTCAAGAGTGTTTTTGTTCTAAGGTTACTTTCAGGAGTTGGCTGGCGAATTTTTTCTATTTTAACTTGTTCTCTGATTTTAACGGATTTGGAATACTTTCTTTTATAATTTCCTAAAACAGGTGTCCAGGTTCTTCATTTGGTCATGGCTTTCAGTAAATTAAACTATTCTTAAATTATGCTTCTCAAGCTCTTTTCCAATTAAATTACTTTTGATTATAGAAACTTTACATGTCCTTTTAATTTTTCAGGCTTTTGATTGTTTTAATGCTTCTTGTCTCATGGAGTTATTGAGTTCAGTTTACTCCATTTTATTTTTAAGGGAACCCACCAAATGGATAAAAATGTTCAATTTCTGTTCTAAGCTATTTATTCTTCTAATTCCCCTCTGTGAACAGATCTGGTTTCACTTTTAAAAATGTACTGCTTCATTTTTTTCCAGTTATTTTTAGAGTTTTTGTGATTAAGTCATTCTTTTCTCTGAAGCTTCACTTTTACTTGATATAGAATTATTTTCTTCTTTAGGATTCCCTTTTTGGGCTTCTCTTAATTCAAGGTATTCCTTCATCATTTGAGGTTTTCTTCTTTTTACTCGTCTCTCCAGTCTCATATCTTACAGTGGAACTTTATGCCAGGGCTATCCTCTGTACCTTGAAACATGTAGATAGGATAGGCAGCCTCTGTTTGGCCATGTTCCTCTGTAGTCTAGATGCTGCTACCAATATAGTTCTGGATGAGGGGGTGTGGGAGGAGGCCTCATCTTCTGCCACAATTCCTGGCTTCTGATGGTCAAATGCAGATGCAATCCTTTACCACTTTCTTTCTCTTTCTTCTTACATGATCCCCAATCCAGAGTGGTCTCCATCCCATTGATTAGATTGATTCACTCTGATGGGCCCTAATCAGATATTAATGATTGTCTTAGTGCCTGGCTTTGTGCAAAATTCACCATGTTCACTTGATTTTTGAGTTGGCTCTGTCTTGTCTGTCATCATCTGTAGTGGCTCTGAGTGTTCTGTGGCATGCACTCATCTGTCCTAGCTCCTTGTGTAGTGACCTATTGAGGACTAATTCTATCCCATAGTGCTTCTCTCACAAGCTAGAAATTCTGTTTCTAGGTCCCATTTATAGGAGCTCTCAACAGCTTCATAACCTCTGGTGTATCTCTGTTCAGTGTTTCTTTCTGCTTTTGATTTATTTACCAAAGTTCACTCTGCCTTCCACCTTTTCTGAAGGGTCTCTCTCAGAAAGCCTGAAGGCTTTTGGACATACTCCTATGTAATTTTGAAGTGGATGAAGGAGCTTACTGGTATTTTTCTTTGGCCTTCTTTATTATTAGTCCATCTTACATGCTTTCATATATCTTTCAAGGTGTTTGTAAGAGAGCTGGGTGGGAGATCTTTTAGGTTCCTATTTCAACTAGAAATTTCAGTGGATAGCCTTCATCCATTTGGTCTTTCCTCTTGAGATGATCAAGTCAATTCTTTTGAGTAGTTATAGGTTTCTCATAAAAGGTTCACTAATGTTCTGGGATTTAATGCAACCAAGACATTGTCATCCACATACAAGAGCATCTGATGGACCTCCATCCATATAGAAACTCTTTTCACCTTAGACCCTATGTGGATTTCATTCAGTGCCATAGCAATCAACTTTGCCAAGCATATACTTCCCTATTTTATGCCTCATTTATGATCAGAAGGATTTCGAACAAGGTTATCTCTGTTATCCTCAATGAAATTGGGGGTGGTGTGTGGTGTGGAATTAAGATGGTGGAGACAAGGCAGGGACTTGCCTGAGCTCTTTTAAATTACCTCCAAACACCTTTAAATAATGTCTCAAAACACACTCTGGTGTGGCAGAACACACAAAAGGAGGAGGTGAAACAATTTTCCAGCCCAAGACAATTTAGAAAGTTGGCAGGAAAGGTCTGTCACACTAAGGTGAGAGTGGAGCACACTCCAGCACAGACTGTACCAGCCCACACCTTGCCCCAGCAAACCAGCAGCAGGCCCTGGGGGGGGGGGGCAGGGAAGGGGATTGGTGGTAGCAGCAGCTGCTTCTGGAACTCTCAGACCACAGATGATAAAGGTGTTGGACAACTGGTCAGAAGGATATTATAGGGGTCTCTTTGCTGGCCCTGGGTGCAGGACTCTATTGCATTACCCATACTCAATCTGGGTTGCAGTCCCAGGGTGAGGAGGAGCACTAGCCCACCAGAGCTTGCAGCTACAGGGGAGTCGGGCCTGGTCACAGTTCCAGGGCAGAAAAGAGGGCTTGCGGTCACTCACAGACCTGAGCACATGTCAGGAAAGTAGTTAACATACAACTCCATGGATTATACCACCTTGGAAGAACCGAAAGCTTACAAACCCTTAGAACTATCGCTGAAAATAAAAGAACAAAAAACCCTGAAGCTGAAGATGGTGCCCTCCTCATTGAACTCATCACAGGAGCAGAGTTCAATTTTAATATAAAACTAAAAGTCAAAAAATAGGCCAGAAAAATGAGCAAACAACAACAATAACAACAGAGATCCTGACCATAGAAAGTTACTATGACAGGAAAGATAAAAATACAAACTCAGAAGAAGACAACAAAGTCAAAACTACTACATCCAAAGCCTCAAAGAAAAATGTTAATTGATCTTAGGCCCAAAAAGAATTCTTGGAAGAACTCAAAAAGTACTTTAAAAATCCAATAAGAAAAGTAAAGGAAAAATTGGGAAATTTTTTTTAAGCCAATCATTTGGTAAAGGACACACAAAAAGTACTGAGGAAATTAACACTCTAAAAACAGAAGAGGACAAATGGTAAAAGAGGCACAAAAATCCAATAAAGAGAAGAATACTTCAAAAAGCAGAATTGGCCAAATGGAAAAAGATGTACAAAAATTCAATGAAGAAAAGAATTTGTTAAAAAGTAGAATTGGTGGAAAGCATTCTGGGAAGATGGCAGAGTAGATCAGAAAACTTTTGGCTCTCAAAATTTCTCCTACAGAAAAAGACAGAACTTAGCTTCAGAGGGAATGTAGAACAGCATAAATAAACAAAAGTCAGGGTAAAGCAATTGTTCTCCTAAGAGAATTTAAGAAGATCCCAGGAAAGATCTAACCTTCAAGCACAGAGGTTTGACCTGAGTGAAGTGCAAACACCTCTAGGCCAACTCTATGGAATCAACAAACAACAAGCCCTGGGGACAACTGGGGTTGGGAGACTGCCTCAGCCTTAGAAATTTAATCACAATGTGGGCGTCTGATGGGTAAATAGGAGAAGATTGAAAGGCTTCCACTGTTGAGGAATGCCAAGCAAAATTGGGCTGACCAGGTGCATCTGGGTAGGATTGCTGCTGGGGAGGACAAGGAGCTAGCACACATGTGGGAAGTGCAGTAGCAAAGGGGCAGGGACCCTACTGGCTGTGGGCCCTTCCAGGAGAGGAGAGTCCCTGGTTTATCAGTTCCAGGGCAGAGAGGACAGCAATAGTTTGCAGCCACCCGAGGAGCTGCAGGGAGCAAGATCATTTATGGGACAGCATGACTGAGGGCTTCTAGCCTTTACTTAGGAGTGGAGAGGAAACCCCAAGGTTGGGCCCCAGAAGAGATCTCAGAAAATAACAATAAGAAGGACCTGAGGCATGGAGAATCCTTCCCCATATCTTGGGAAAAGAACTGAATTACACTAATAGATGGCTAAAAATAAAATAAAACAAAAAATAAATAAAAATGAGTAAGCAAAGGAGAAAGAACCCAACCATAAACAGCTAGCTGTGGGGATAGAGAAGGTCTGAATTCCTATTCAGATGAAGATAATGGAGCTTTAAAAAAAAGCCACTTTTTTTTTCCAATGAGAAATGTCATATGAATCCAAGCACAAAAAGAGTTCTTGGAAGAGCTTAAAAAGGACTTTAAAAATCAAATAAGAGAGATTAAAGAAAAAAAAATTGAAAAAATAAGACCAATCCCAGAAAATCAGGAAAATTATGAAAAGAAAGTCAACCAACTGGAAAGAGAGAATCAAAAACTTAAAGAAGAAAATAATTCCTCAAAAACTAGAATTGGGCAAAGGGAAGCTAATGATGTTCTGAGACATCAAGAAATAATAAAATATAATCAAAAGAATTTAAAAAAATAGGAAATGTGAAATATCTCATCAGAAAAACAACTGATCGGGAGAACAGATCAAGAAGAAATAATATGAAAATAGTCAGACTACCTGAGAATTATGATAAAAAAAAAGAATTGTGATAAGATATTATGAGAAATTATCAAGGAAAATTGCCCTGAAGTTCTCAAACAAGAAGGCAAAGTGGAAATGAAAAAAAAAAAAACAAACCAACCCACCAATCACCACCTGAAAGAGATTCCAGGAAGAAAATTTACAGGAATATCATAGCCAAGTTTTAAAGCCCAGGTCAAGGAGAAAATATTGGAAGCAACAAGAAAAAAAAAACAATTTAAATATTGTGGAGCTACAATAAAGATTACACAAGACTCAGCAGTTACTACATTGAATGACCATATTTTTGTAGAGCAAAAGAACTGGGGTTATGATCAATGGTACCTTACCTAGCAAAGTTAAGTATAATTCTGAAATTTTTAAAAATGGACATTTAACAAATGGAAAGACTTTCAGGTATTTGTGAAGCATAACTCAAGGGAAAGTTTGACAAATAACATCCAAGAAAAATATAAGGTAAACATTAAGGGTCAATTATAAGAGAATCAATAAGGTCAAATTGTTTACTTCATATATGTGAAAATATTGTCAGTTCTTTTATGACTGTCATTTGCATTTGGGTAGTTTGAAAGAAAGGTTTGGGCTAAGCTGAATATGGAGGGATGATTATAAAAAAACTGTGTAGGGAGAAATAAAAAGGAGCAATTTTCTCTTACAAAGGGGCCATAAAAGAAAAACTGCAACAGAAGAAGAAAGTAGAGGGGAGGGCACATAGTGCTGAAACCTTACTTGCATCAGGAATGGGTTAAAGAGAGAGCAACATTTAGATCTAGAAGGTATAAAAGTCTTACAAATTCAGAAAGAATTGGGGGGCAAGGAGAAAGGGTAGGAAGAGAGGATTAAAGAGGGACTCTTGTAGGGTTGAGTAGGTTAAGAAATAGGTGAGCAAGATAGTGAGTAGAAGTAAAGCAGAGGAATGAGGAGGGATAGGAATAGGATGAGAAGTATAGTGAAGAAAAGTAGCAAGCAGGAAAATATACAACAAGTAATTATAGCTTAAAATGTGAATGGGATGAATTTTCTCATAAAATAGAAACTGATAGCAGATTAAAAATTTCAATTCAACAATACTTTCCTTTTAGGAAATGCTATAAAAATGAGATACATAAACAAAGATAAAATAAAGCTCAGGAGTAAATTCATTATGTAAAAAAAGCAGGGGTATTAATCATGTTCTCAGACAAAGTTAAAGCTAAAATAGATTCAATCAAAAGAGAAAAATAGAGAAACTACACTATGTGTCATCAGTATTATTCAAAATTGTTTTAGACCATTTAAAATAATTAGATTCTATAAAATACCTGAAAGCATGCCTGCCAAAACAGACACAGGAACTATATGAACATAAACATAAAACACTTTTTATACACATGAAATCAGTTCTAAATAATCGAAGTAACATTTATTGTTCATGGGTAGGTAAAACCAATATAATTTTTAAAATGACAATTTTATGTAACTAATCTATTTATGTAATGTTATTCCAATTAAATTGCTAAAAAATTATCTTATTGAGTTAGAAAAAATAATAATACATTTCATTTGGAAGAACAAAAGGTCAGAAACTTCTAAGAAACTCGGTGGGGGGAATATAAAGGAAACAGATTCAGTAGTATCAGACTTTAAACCATATTATAAAATGAGAGTATTGTTAAAGTGTAAAATGGATAATTTTGATTATTATTAATTAAGTTTTTCTCCCATAAATAAAACTTATGGAGCCAAGAATAGAAAGAATGCAGAAAACTGGGGAAAAATTTCCATAGACAATCTCTCAGATAAAATGGGAATCAGGTTAAAATATTGCTGTGGTATAGGAAATGATAAGCTGGGTGATATAGAAAAACATGGAAAGACTTGGATTTATGAAAGAAGATATATCTGCCATCAGCCATACTGATGACAAGTAGATAAAATCATAATAATGGTTTTACACATATGAGCATATATATGTGCATGTTTATAGATGTGTATGTATATGCATATGTGTGTGTGTGTATCTCCTTGTTTAAATGTAGCCTTGTAGGGGGTGGGGAGAGGAAAATAAAGTAAAAAGTGAACAGCAGAGAACAAAAGAAAACCTATAAGGAAGCAAAGAAAAGCTGGACAGCTTTGAAAATAATGTGGAATATTTATTATGTAGGTTTTCTTGAAATGGAAATGTATTGTTTTGTATTGAATCCTCTCTAATGTTCTGTTGTGTACATGGCAATTTTTTTCTTTTTTTTTATTTTGTATTTAAGTTTAAAATTAAAACTTACCCCAAGAAGTAGAATTGGCCAGATGGAAAAGGAAACACAAATATTCATTGAAGAAAATCATTCTTTAAAAATTAGAATCAGACAACTGGAAGTTAATAACTCCATTGGAAATAAAGAAACAATAAAACAAAATCAAAAGAATAAAAAAAAGAGAAGACTATGTGAAAAATAGCTCATTGGGAAACAACTGTCCTAGAAAATAGATCAAAGAGAGAGAATTTAAGAATGATTGGACTACCTGAAAGTCATGATCAAAAAAAAGAGCATAGACATAATTTTTCAAGAAATTATCAAGGAAAACTGCCCTGATATTCTACAAACAGAGGGCAAAATAGAAATGGAGAGAATCTACCAATTACCTCCTGAAAGAGTTCCCAAAATGAAACTCCCAGGAATATTATAGCCAAAATCCAGAACTCCCAGGTCAGAAAAAATATTGCAAGTGGCCAGACAGAAACAATTTAAGTATCGTGGAATCACATCAGACTAACACAAGATTTAGCAACTTCTACACTAAAGGAACAGAGGGCTCAGAATATGATATTCTGGAAGGTAAAGGAGCTAGGATTACAACTAAGAATCACCTACCTAGCAAAACTGAGCATAGTCCTTCAAATGAACATAAAACTAAACAGATGACTTTCAAACATCCTTGATGACCAGAATGGAATAGAAAATTTGATTTTCAAATAACAAGATTTAAGAAAAGCATAAAAAGTCATGGTGGCAAGGTGGTACAGTGAATAGAGCACCGGCCCTGGAGTCAGGAGGATGTGAGTTCAAATCTGGCCTCAGACACTTAACACACACACACACACACACACACACACACACACACACACACAAAACCTAGCCATGTGACCTTGGGCAAGTCACTTAGCCCCAGCTGCCCTCCAAAAAGCCAAAAAGAAAAGAAAAGAAAAGAAAAGCATAAAAAGGCAAATAGAAAAGAGAAACAATGAGGAATTCAATAAGGTTAAACAACTTCTGTTCCTACATGAGAAATTGATACTTGTTACTTCTAAGAACTATTTTTTTAAATTATTAGAGCATTTAGAAAGAGTATACATAGTGTTAAAAGGATTTTTACTGAGACAGTCTCTAACCTGAGAGTGCTCAGAGTCTTACAAAGCAGGCCTAGAGATGGGAATGCCAGTTATCAAGTAATTTAATTAATGTTTCAGAGTGAGGAATGTTCTCTTAGCTCAAGTAAAAGCACTGGTTATATACTTAAATCACAAGTCGGAAAGGAGTGGGGAAGGTAGATTACAAACAATCATTTAGTGGTTCCCTGTGAGAAATCCACAAATCCCACAATACAACAATTCTGGAGTCAAGTCTTTGGGGGTCATGACCACTTCCCCTAGAGTACAGAACCAAAGTTGTGATGGGAACAGCTTGTACAATCTTTAATTTGCTTCACTTAAGGTCCAGTGATTGTGAGCATTGTCAGGGTTTTGATTAATCAGTTTAAGCTGCGTTGTGAGCTCTAACTCCCAAATCAGAGAGGCAGCTCTTGAGAAAACTAAATTTAGTATATTCATTACACATATGATATCAATTAATAAGAAAATTATAAATTCCCTTTTCCCTTTTCAATATACAGAGGTCACAAGCGTGAGTTAAATATGATGGGATAGTCTCTAAAAAAATAAAATGAAAGGGTGAGAAAAAGGAAAGTAGTGGGAAAAGGGGTAGAAGGCAGCAAATTTTTTCACATAAAAGAGGCACAAAAGAGCTTTTACAGTGAAGGGGGAAATGGGAAAAGTAGTCAAGAGCACTTGAACCTTACTCTCATCAGAACTGGCTCAAAGAGGGAATGACTTGTACACTCAGTTGGGTATAGAAATCTATAATACGCTACAGGAAAGCAGGATTAGAAAATGCAAATTAAAACAACTCTGAGATACCACCTCTCACCTATTAGATTGGCTAATGTGACCAGAAGGGAAACTGACAAACATTGGAGGGAATATGGGGAAATTGAGACATTGATGCACTGTTGGTGGATTTGTGAATTGATTCAACCACTCTATACAGCAATTTGAAACTATGCGCAAAGCTTGTAGGACAAAAGAGATAGATTTGAGAATCATCAGCACAGATGGATGCCATAAAACCAGGCATCTCCTTTGACTCAGCAAAACCACTACTAGGTCTGTATCCTAAAGAGATAAAAGACAAAAAAGAAAAAGGACCTATATGTACAAAAATATTTTTATCAGTACATCCTTTTTAGGATTCACAAAGAATTGGAAATTGAGGGGATACTCATCAATTGGGGAGTGACTGTCCAAGTTATGGTATATGATTATTATGCTATTATAAGAAATGATGAGCAGGATGCTCTCAGAAAAACCTTGAAAGACTTATGAGAACTGATGCCAAGGGAAGTCAGCAGAATCAGGAGAATATTGTACATAGTAATAGCAATATTGTAAAATGATCGACTGTGAATGACTTATTCTCAGCAATACAATGATCCAAGACAATGCTGAAGGACTTGCGATGAGAAATGCTCTCCATCTCCAGAGAAAGAACTGATGGAGTCTGAATGCTGGTCAAAGTATATTAAAAAAAACAAAAAAAAGAGAAAAACCCCAAACCTTCTTTATTTTTCTTGTTGTTTTTTTTGGGGGGGGAAGGTCTTGTGTTTTGTTTCACAAAATTACCAATGTGGAAATATGTTTTGATGACTGCACATGTATAACGTATACCAAATTGCTTGTCTTTTCAATGAAGGGAGAGGAGAGGGAAGGAGAGAGATAATTTGGAATTCAACGTTTTAAAAAATAAATGTTAAAAATTGTTTTTATATGTAATTGGAAATTTAATTTAATTTAAAAAATAATAATAAAATAAAATAATAAAAATTAAAATAAATTTTGAACTATTCAGGTGTCAGTCAATAAACATTTATTAACCAGAAGGTACTATACTAAGCACTGGGGATACAAAAAGAGGCAAAAGACATTCCCTGTCTTCAAGGAACTCACAATCTAATGGGGACAACAAGCAAACAAGTAAGTACAAACTATCTACAAGACAAATAGGAAATAATTTAGAGAGGGAAGGCGGTAGAATGAAGAGATTGAAAAAGATTTCCTGTTGAAGATGAGATTTTAGTTAAAACTTAAAAGAAGCCTGGGAAGGCAGTAGGTGAAGATGGTGAGTTAGAGCATTCCAGGCATGGGGGAGAGCTGGAGAAAAGGGCTGAAGCTGAGAGATGAAGTGTCTTGTTCATGGAACAGTAAGGAAGCCAGTGTCACTGGATCAAAGACTGGAAAAGTAGGAGGGGACTGAGTTATGAAGGGATTTGGACACCAAAAAGAGGATATTCTATTTCCTCCTGGAGGTGATTAGGAGCTACTGGAGTTTATTAAGTAGAGGAGGACACCTGGTCAGATCTGTGCATTAGGAAAAATCACTTTGATGACTGAATGGATGAATGGATTGGAGTGGAGAGAGACTTAAGGCAGGCAGACTCATCAGCAAGTTATTGCAAATATTCCAGGAATGAAGTGATAAAGGCCTCCACCAGAGAAGAGGCAGTGTTAGACAAGAGAAGGAGGCATATTTAAGGGATACCACAAAGGTAAAATTGACAGGCCATGGCAATATATTGGCTATGATGAGAGATAGTGAGGAGTCAAGGATGACACCTAGACTGTGAGCTTGGGGAACTGGAAAGATGATGTTGACCTCAACAGTAAGAGGGAAGGTAAGAGTGGGTAGAGTTATGGGATGGAGGACCTGCGGCCTCGAGGTCACATTGGCACTCTAGGTCCTCAAGTGTGACCCTTTGACCAAATCCAAACTTCACAGAACAAATCCCCTTAATAAAAGGATTTGTTCTGTAAAACTTGGTCTCAGTCAAAAGACTCTATCCAAGGACCTAGAAAGTCACATCTGGCCTTCAGGTCCCAGATTCTCCATCCCTGGTAGGCAAAAAGATAATGAGTTTGGTTTTAGAAAGTTGAGATTAAAATGTCTATAGACATTCAATTTGAGATGTCTGAAAGTCAGTTAGAGATGTGAGATTGGAGATCAACAGAAAGCTATTAGGACAAAAGAGATAGATTTGAGAATCATCAGCACAGTTGGATGCTGATAAAGTATGTGTGGCAGACACTGTGTTCAAAGAGAGACATTAAGGTAACATTTGCTCTACCACATAAAATTCCTTTTCTTCACTAACGAACAATGGGCACGATGAAAACTTGTCTTCTCTATATCTTTCAGTCAGGGCAAGATTTGTGTGTGTATGTGTGTATACATACACACATGTATATATCTCTATATTTGTATATATGCATATATATATATATGTAAATATTAGCATTACTTGTGATGACAAGGAGCTGGAAACAACCTAAATGTCCCAACAGTTTGTAAATAAGTGAAAAAAAATAGGACAAATCATTTAAAAAAATATTGTGAACTTTATTGCTTCATAAAGAAACCAGGAGTTCAGGGGTGGGGCATGGCAATTTGCAGAAAGCTTGATGTGAGATCCAATTAAGTCAGATCATCCTAAGAGCATATAAAGTTGAAACTAGAAAGAGAGTAAGCAGACCAGAAAAATGCAAAGAATTTTCAACATTTCTCCAACAAACTGTTTTCTCCATCTGTGATAGTGTAGTCACCATATTTGGATTTAACATCACAGTCCCTAATATGCTTTCTACATGAGGAAGCAAAAATTGCACTAAAGAAAACAAAGATGGGAAGTATAACAGAGACAGACCAAGAATACACAAAGGAGGTCTGTGCTAGAGACAATACAATTTTGAGTGAACTGGAGAATTGATTCTCAATATACTTGAAAAAATGAAAGATAATAAATTATTGGCAACCCCCCCAAAACATAATGTTATTCCTCCTGTAAGAAGCAATCAAAGATAGCCTTGCCCCTGACTGAATGCCTCTTTTTCCATCTCTCTATACACTTTCTGAGATTAATCTACACACATATCAAGGGAATCTTTGGTGAAAATATTTCATATTTTATTTTAGTCACACAATTTACTGAAAGGTTCAAAGAATACAAGATCACACTGTGCTTTTTATTTGTTGACTAATAACATTTTATTTGATATAATAAATTGCATCCTTAAGGGTTCTCCTCCAAAAGATATCTCTCATAGACAGTAAGATCGTACAAGATTCCTTGATAGGTATTATAACAGAGGTATTATTCAACAGTTTTTTGTTAATTAATATCAAGCAAGGCATAAAATAAGATGAAGTATACTCTCCATAAATGTTCCCTAATGACATGGAGTATGTCCAGTATATAATCCAAATAAAAGTGAGATTTTTCTATAGACTATGAGATCTTCCACTGAATTTTACCAAATGTAAATGGGTTCAAGTGTAAATCCACACGCAGGAAAAACAGATGGTGAAGAATGCCTGCTTTTCAGACTACGACATGCGGTTTGATAGACTATCGGATACATCTGGTCAAACAGTACAGGCATACCTCATTTTATTGTGCTTCACTTTATTTCACTTCACAAATACTGCATTTTTTACAAATTCAAAGTCTGTCACAACCCTCTGTCAAGTAAATCTATTGGAGCTATTTTTCCAAAAGCATGTGCTCACAACATGTCTCTGTTACGTTTTGATAATTCTCATGATATTTCAAACTTTTTCATTATTATTATATCTGTTATGGTGATCTGTGATTAGTGATCTTTGATGTTAGTGTTATTGTTTTGGGGTGCTACTACCCTTTTCTGTATAAGATGTCAAACTTACTTGGTAAATGTTGTGTGTGCTCTAATCACTTCATCACCCAGCTGTTCTCCCACCTCTCTCCCATTCCTCGGGCCTTCTTATTCTCTCAGACACAACAATATTGAAGAATATTATATAAACTTAGTTGATAATACAGATCAGAGTTTGAGAGGATTGATCCAGTTTTGAAAGAAATTCTACTGTGAGTAAAATGCATACCTACTAGACTATAGTATTGGGTAAACATAACTTTTATATGCAATGGGAAACAAAAAAATTTGTGTGACTCACTATATTGTGATTTTTCCTTTATGGCGGTAGTGTGTAATATCTTCACAGTATGCCTGCAAAAGTATCTTGAATAGTTGTTGCAGATGGAAGATGAGCTAGGCTCCAAACTGAATAGCAGGAAGAGAGTAGATTTGATTGCACTTGTACAGAACTCTCATACAGACGGTTATAAGGACATATATTTAGAGCTGGAAGACGTCTTCTTAAGCACGTTATCCCTTGTAATAGAACGATGGTGTCAGAAGTTTTCGTAGAGATTTGGTAATGCCTCCCCAGACAACTGCTGGGCTTTTAGACTTTTTCCCCCTGTAGTTTTCTTCCTTACATTCAGTTGTCACCTTTTAGTCAGTGTGATTATAACGACCTTCTCACCCTCTATCCTATTGTCTCTTGTTACCCAGGAAGAACTAAAGGTTACTAAGTGAAATCAGGTATCTTATACACAATTCTAATGACTTCAGGCCTGCCATGATTTCACTGATCTCTTAAAGAAGTAAATATTAAAGTTTCAGAAAAACTACTTTCTTTACTGCTCTGAAGATTTTCCCCACTTCCTTACTTCTTTTACTGATATTTGCGATTCAGGTGGAAGGCTGATTATTGCTTATGTGGAGATGTTCATGCATGTTTGCATATATGTAGAAGAAGCAGCTAGCAGTTTGGTTAGAGACACATACTTAGGAAGTCATTCTAAAGGGTAAAAAGTTGTAAATAGTCACATGAGTGAACCAATGCCTGGTGCATTTTCATCGTTCACTGTTCATAGACTTTATGTACCTATGATGTCTTTGTTACATTATATCCTTATTGCTGGGGGCAATTAGGTAGATAGAACACTGCTTGGAATCAGGAATATTTATCTTCCTGAGTTCAAATATGGCCTCAGACACTAGCTGGGTGACCCTAGGCAAGTCACTTAACCTTGTTTGCCTCAGTTTTTTCATCTGTAAAATGAGCTAAAGAAGGAAACAGAAAACTAGTATCTTTGCCAAGAAAACCCCAAATGGGGTCACAGAGAGTTGGACACAGTTGAACAACAATCCTTATTGCTCTACTTGTTACTCTTATTAGATGATGTATTCATATCTTATATGATATAAAGTTTCAACCTCTTTGAACTTCTGAAGATTAAAAGATTGCCAGAGAGGCAACGTGGCCTTGTAGCACACTGGAATTGTAATGAAGAAGACCCAAGTTCAGATACTTCCTCCAACAGTAGCTTCGTGGTCAGGAACAAGCCACTTCATGTCTTTGAGTCTCTGTTTCTTTCTTGGGAAAAATGGGAATAATTAAACACATGGTACCTGCCACATAGGGTTGTTGAAAGGATGAGATAGTAGCTAATAATATTTAACGTTTTAATAAAACTTATTATGTTCCAAGCACTGTGCTAAGCCCTTTAGAATTATTATCTCCTTTGCTTTTCACAGCAACCCTGAGAGGTAGGTGCTATGATTATCTCCATTTTACAGATAAGAGAATTGAGGCAAAAAGAGATTAAGAAACTTTCTCAGGGTCACATAGCTAGTAAGCATCTGAAGCTGGATTTTAACTCAGGTTTTCCTTACTACTACATGCAGGTGCTCTATCTTCTACACCACCTAGCTGTCCCAAATGAGATAATGAATACAAAGCAAGCTACAAATTCTGAATTGCTACATAAATGTCAATTATTATTTGACTATTCCTCATATGTCTGTCTTTATAGATACATATCCTTAGATGTTTTTTTAACTTCAATTCTTTTTAAATTTTTTTATCATTTAAAAAATATCACATTTCATGAAAAATCTCTTCCCCTTCACCTCCCAGAGAGCCATTCCTTATAACAAAGAGGGTAAAAATAGTTCAGCAAAACAAATCATCATACATCAATCAAGCACAACATTTTATGCAGAATTTCACATCCACATATAGTTTCCCTACTTCTGCAAAGAAGCAAGGGAGTGCATTCTTATATCTCTCATTGGGAAACAACTGTCCTGGAAAATAGATCAAAGAGAGAGAATTTAAGAATGATTGGACTACCTGAAAGTCATGATCAAAAAAAGAGCATAGACATAATTTTTCAAGAAATTATCAAGGAAAACTGCCCTCATATTCTACAAACAGAGGGCAAAATAGAAATGGAAAGAATCCACCAATCACCTCCTGAAAGAGTTCCCAAAATGACACTCCCAGGAATATTATAGCCAAAATCCAGAACTTCCAGGTCAGAAAAAATATTGCAAGCAGCCAGACAGAAACAATTTAAGTATCATGGAATCACATCAGAATAACACAAGATTTAGTAACTTCTACATTAAAGGAACAGAGGGCTGAGAATATGATATTCTGGAAGGCAAAGGAGCTAGGATTACATCTAAGAATCACCTACCTAGCAAAACTGAGCATAGTCATTCAAATGAACATGAAATGAAACAGATGACTTTCAAGCATTCTTGATGACCAGAGTGGAATAGAAAATTTGATTTTCAAATAGCAAGATTTAAAGAATGCATAAAAAGGCAAATAGAAAAGAGAAACAATGAGGAATTCAATAAGGTTAAACTACTTCCATTCCTACATGGGAAAGTGATACTTGTAACTCCTAAGAACTATATTTTTTATTATTAGAGCATTTAGAATGAGTATACACAGTGTTTAAAGGATTTTTACTGAGACAGACTCTAACCTGAGAGTGCTCAGTCTTACAAAGCAGGCCTAGAGACGGGAGTGCCAGTAATCAGGTGGCTTAATTAATCAGTTTCAGAGCGAGGAATGTTCTCTTAGCTCACTGATGAGGCAAGCAGTTTGATATAGGTTGTATATGTACAGTCATGCAAAACATATTTCCATATTAGTCATGTTGTGAAAGAAAACACAGACCAAAAAAAAAGAGCATTAAAAAAAGGTTAAAAATAGTATGCTTCAATCTGCACTCAGACTCCATCAATTCTTTCTCTAGAGGTGGATAGTATTTTTCCTTATAAATCATTCAGAATTGTTTAAGATCCTTGTATTGCTGAGAATGGCTAATACATTAACAGTTGATCATTGTACTGTATATTTCTGTTACTGTGTACAATGTTCTCTTGGTTCAGTTCGTTTCACTTTGTATCAGTTCAGTTCACATAAGTCTTCCTGAAAGCATTCTACTCATCCTTTCTTATAGCACAATAGTATTCCCTCACAATCATATACCACAACCAGTTCAGCAATTTCCCAATTGATTGGTATTTCCTCAGTTTCTTATTCTTTGCCACCATAAGAAGAGGTAAATATTTTTGTACATATATGGTTCTCTCCCCCTCTTTTAAAAAATCTCTTTGGGATACAGACCTAGCAGTGGTATTGCTGGGTCAAAGGGTATGCACAGTTTTATAGCCCTTTGGGTATAGTTTCAAATTGCTGTCCAGAATGGTTAAATAAGTTCACAACTCCATCAACAATGCATTAGGGCCCCAACTTTCCTATATCCCTTCCAACATTTGTCATTTTCCTTTTTTGTCATATTAATGAATCTGGTACTTATGAAGTGGTGCCTCAGAGTTGTTTTAATTTGCATTTCTCTAATCAATAGTGATTTAGAGCATTTTGTTATATGACTATAGATAGCTTTGATTTCTCTACCTGAAAACTGCCTGTTCATATCCTTTGACCATTTATTAATTGTGGAATGACTGATATTCTTCCAAATTTGACTCAGTTCTATTTATATTTGAGAAATGAGACCTTTATCCAGGAAACTAGTCAATTTCCTCCCTTAATTCTCTGCTTTCCTTTTAATCTTGCTTTGTTTGTGCAAAACCTTATAAATTTAATGTACTAAAAATTAGGCATTTTACAACCTGTAATCCTCTCTACCTCTTGTTTGACCATAAATTCTTCTCTTATCCATAGACCTGACAGGTAAACTATTCCATGCTCCTCTGCTTTGCTTATGGGATCACCCTTTATGTCTAAACCATGTATGTATGTATTTTGACCTTATCTTGGCATACAGTTTGATATGTCAAGCTATACCTGGTTTTTGCCAAACTGTTTTCTATTTTTCCCAGCAGTTTTTGTCACATAGTAAGTTCTTGTCCCAGAAGATGGCATCTTTTTTTTTTTTTTTAGTTCTGTGGAACTCTGCTTCCAGAGAGAACAGCTCTGTCCCAAATCACTGGGGTTTTCCCAGGGTCTGGGGCTTTTAGGAGGCTGCTGGGTCCCTCCCCAGCTCCGGCTCACTGAAAAAAAAACCTCGGGACCACCACCCAAGACTGCGATCCAGATCCAGGCCACTCAACACAAGAGCACTTGGCCTCTGAATGATCGCTTGGCCCCCCCTGCTGTGTGCAGGTCAGGAGCTCTGAAGTGGCAATGTGGAGGTGGGTGCAGAACCTCCGCTTTCCGCTTCTTTGCCCTGGAGGCAGCTTGGCCGGATCCGCTTTTCTTCCCCGGTTTTTAGCCAAGTTTCACTAACCTGAGTCGTTTTTTCTTATGGCTGGATAATTCTAGATCCTGCCACAGCTGTTGCAAATCCACTGTCCTGAAGCTCCAGCTGCCCCTGGGGGCAAAAACCGCCATTTCAGGCTGGGCTGGTTTCTGCTCTCAGAGTTGAAATGGTCACTTTGAGCCAAGCTGCCTTCAGCAGGACATATATCTGTGTGCGTTTTGGAGCCCTAGAATTTGTTTAGAGTCATATTTTTTGGGTATTTGAGGTGGCTGTGTTGGAGCTGCAATTTCTTGCTACTCCTACGCCGCTATCTTGGCTCCACCCCTGATCTTTTTGTTTATCAAACACTAGATTACTATAGTTATTACTTATTGTGACTTGTGTACCTAATCTGTGCCAATGATCCACCACTCTATGTCTTAGCCAGTACCAAATTGTTTTCATAATTATCACTTTGTAATACAGTTGGAGATCTGGCACAGCAAGACCGCCTTCCTTTACACCAGTGGTTCTCAACCTTCCTAATGCCACAACCCTTTAATACTTGAACGTGGGCGTATCTGCATGTGGGCAGACATGCTTAGAGACGGATAGAGGAGTGGTATCTTGGTTCCTAAGACCATTGGAAATATGTGTTTTCCGATGGTCTTAGGCAACCCCTGTGATCTCTGTGAAAGGGTCGTTCAACCCCCAAAGGTTGAGAACCGCTGCTTTACATGTTTTTCATTAATTACCTTGATATCCTTGACCATTTCTTCTTCCAAATGAATTCTTTCTGATTCTATAAAATAATTTTTTGGTAGTTTGATTGACACTCAATAAGGGCCATAATTATTTAGGTCAAATTGTCATTTTTGAGGACTTAATATTTTTCCAGTTGTTCAGATATGACTTTATTTGTGTGAAAACTGTTTTGTAATTGTGTTCATATAGTCTTGAGTTTGTCATCAGGTATACTCTCAAATATTTTATATTGCCTACTATTATTTTGAGTGGAATTTTTTTCTATTTCTTGCTGCTGGATTTTGTTGTTAACATATAGAAATGCTGATGATTTATGTGGATTTATTTCATGCAACTTTTAAGCCTTGAATTCTGGTCTTCTCTTAATTCCAGTTCTAGTTTATTATCTTCTCAAACTTTTTGGGTCCCTGTGCCCATTGGCTTTCAGTAATACTCTTTACCCCTTGTTCAATATGCATTTGCTATGCATATGCTTAGGAAAATTTTTAAAAATACACAGAGTAAGAAAATAGAAATTAATTTCCATAAAACCTTTATTTGATATTTAGCATGATAAAGATATTAAATGTTTATTTGGTAAGCCAAATAAATTAATGAAAACTTTGTGTATGTTTATTGTAAGCCAACAGATTTATTTTCAGTATAGTTTTTGAAAAAAATATCCCCATATCATATTCAGTCTCTGTTACTTTGTTTTTCCTTTAAATTTGGTTAAGAACAGGACTGAGAATCCTGATTCACAGGAACAAGTTGTTATAAAGAGAAGAAAAGCATTGTGAGCATGTTTAGTTGGAATGGGATAGGTTTCTTCAAGGGTACACTCAAAGTTTTCTAACTTCATTGATTAGCAATTAATTCAGTTTTTCATTATTGCAGAGATCAATATCAATGATCTCGTCTTTCATTGTGTGGCCTTTGCTGATTCTTTTGTAGTTCAGTATGAAAAGGATTTAATAGCCACACCTTAATCTTTTGGTTTTGGTCAATTTGGTCAATTATTTATTCAACTACCTCATTCAAATTTTTAGGATGCATTATAGAGCTTCCTCACTTTTCTTCCTCTGCCCTTGCCTTCTCATTCTCTCCAATCTACTTTTTCAAGGAAACTAAAACCATTACTTTTTGAATATTTCAATAGGATAATATAGTTATTTATTAAATACTCCCTCTTTTTTTTGACAAGCTTCTCATACTTCAAGTTCGGAACCCTTGTCCCCATGCAAAACTGACTCTTGGAAATACTCATATATTAGCGAAGGAGATATGTCAGATGTGTCTCCCAACCCTCCAGCTTTTGTTGTTTAGTAGTGTCTGACTCTTTGTGACTCTATTTGGGGTTTTCTTTTGTTTGTTTGTTTGTTTTGTTTTGTTTTTGTGAGGCAATTGGGGTTAAGTGACTCACCCAGGGTCACACAGCTGGTAAGTGTCACGTGTCTGAGACAGGATGAACCCAGGTCCTTCTGACTTCAGGGCTGACATTTTATCCACTGCATCACCTAGCTGCCCCCTTTGGGATTCTCTTGACAAAGATACTGGAGTGGTTTACCATTTCCTTTTCTAACTCATTTTACAGATGAGGAACTGAGGCAAACAGGGTTAGGTGACTTGTCCAGGGTCATACAACTAGTAAATATCTGGGGCCAGATTTGAACTCAGGAAGATTGTTATATCCATTATGCCACCTAGCTGTCTACCCTCCAGCTAGTTGATGTAATTATAGAACGGAAAGAACAGTTAAGAGAGGCAAAGAAATATTCGTGTACTAACACCATGTGAGAAAGTTTCTCTGATTGAATTAGAAGGAAGTTTAGCATTGGCTAATCACAGATTGCCTATTCCCTTGGCAGCCTTTAAAAAGCTAAGTCTGGCATCCCTCTAGACAGTCCAAGGAGTTGAGCAGTCCAAGGCATGGAGCAGCTTTATATAATGTGACATGTGCCTTCTACGAGAGGGTAGAAGGGAGGGAGGAGGAGAAGAGAGGATTTTCTCTGTTCTATTCCCCCCACTCTCCCTTATCATCAGTTAAAGAAACTGCATCAAGCAGGAAGCAGAGATGTCTACTTCCTTGAGAGTTCTAGTCACAACTGAAACAAAGTTGAGTTGTTCAAAAGAGTTGAATCCAACTGTTTGATTCAGAAGCAGGTCTGAGAGGAAAGACCTGGGCAACAAAGAAGAGTGCCAACTAGGCTCCAAGTGAGAATTAGCTCTTCCAGATTGGAGCTGACCTTTAGGGCAAAGCTGATCTAGTGAGCCCAGCTGAGCAATCCACCCAGTCAATACCCAGTGTCCAAGGAGGAGCAGCATGAAGACACTATGCAAAGAGAGAGGAGGTTCCTAGGTGAGGAATATTGCATAACTATTGTTCTTACTATGCCATTTTAGTCAATACCTTTGCTTTGAGCTCACTGAGTCTACTAGATAATTATTAATTGTAGGTTCATAAGATATCATTTTAGGTTACCTAGAGTATATTCCAGAAACTTTAAGAGTAGACATACTTCTATAACCTAACCTACCAATCTGTGAGCACAGAGAAGGAGAGGTTTCCTAGAGGGGTTACTACATTCACAATATCACATACATTTTGTCTTTTCATTCTGACTGCTATAGAGAAAGTTTTTTTGTTTGTTTTTGTTTTGTTTTTAGAGGAGAGGTAATATATCACTTAAAGTACTTTGATTTTTTAAAAATTTTGTTGTGTTAGTAAATAATTCCCATCTATAATTAGCCTGTTTCCTATAAGGTGAAGAATCTGTAGGTTTTTATTAGGCTCAGAAAAATAACATGTGTTTGCATAAAGTCTGTCTCCCTATGGAACCTCTGATCAAAATATGCTCATAAAATGGTGTGTGCGCATGTATGTGAGCTTGTATGTGTGTGAGTGTGTGTGTGTGTGTGTGTGTGTGTGTGTGTGTGTGTGCACGCACTTAAAAGAAGTAAAAATATTTTTGGGGCAAAGGACTACATTTTGGGGGTAAACCCTTTGGTTGAAAATAATTACTGTATGGTACCTAGGAGACCAATTTGGGAAAACTTAACAGTTTAGTGCTTAAAGACATTAGTCCTTAGAATATGCCCTATTTTTATTTATTAATTCTGCTTACAAAGGGATACTCCAGCAAAGTTGCAGTGTATCTATTTTGCCAAGCTTATCTCTAAATTACAGTCTTGTGGGGGAGGGGGAGATCTGATCAGATCCCTCTCTTTGTTTTAACAGGACTGAAAAATAAAGGTCAATGCTTGAAGATAAGGTTGAAACTCAGGATTTTAGGTTATTTTAATTATCACTAAGTCACTTACTCTATTATATTTATCCATTTCAAAACACTGTTGGGTTGTTATTTAGAAATAGTCTGCAAATTGCCATTACCTTCCTCTTGAAAAGCAGCTCCTTACAAACCAAGTAGGTGATAATTTTAAATGTTATCACCTGTAAATAAGGGAATTGCACTATGGGTACTTTAAGGAGGTCCCTTTTGGTTTTAAAATTATGTAATAAACGGGGAGGAAGGATTTTTGGAAATAGAAAATATTTTTTAAACATTTGGAAACTGACTAAAATAGTCATAACAGAATGGTGTGGTTGGGGGTGGGGAATATACAATGCCTTAGAAAGACACTTTCTAAATAACCCAAAGTCACCCATAAGTCTGTATGCCTGAGACTACTCTCTTCAAAGGTGGACAAATTGACCTTCAAGTGAAGGTGATTTTTCAAATAGAGCCAGAAAACAATCTCCTTCAGATATAAAACTTCCAAATAATTATAGAATCCCCTCCCTCCCAAAAGTCTAAAATAGTTCAAGCATTCAGGGAACCAGAGAAGGATTCAAAGCAATACTTTGCCCCTAACCTTAGATTCTCCCACCTCCCCAAAGCTATGTCTGTAGTATGCTGGATGCGCATGCTCCACTATTCCTCCTTTAATTCCCCACTCAGGGTTTTTTTTTTTTCACTGTGGCCTTCTCTCCTCGCTTTCCCCTGCCCCTCCCCCTTCGTCCTTTTCAGGCGTGACATCTGGGAAGTGAGGAGGAAGGAGCCTGTAGGGTTAAGCGCCCCAGAGCGCTACCGTGGCAGCTTTCTTTTCTCTAGGATGCACTGAGCTGCTAGCAGCTGCCCAGCAGATTGTGAATCAGAAGGGATTCTCAGCTTCTGTTTATTTTCCTGTTGTTGTTTTTATCCCTCCCAGTCGGAGGGAAATGGAAACACTGGCAGACACCTTCACCCAGACCTCCTGTCCTCAGTTCTGACACTTCAGTTTTTCCCTACTGGTCCCGAAGGCAATAACTTCCAGACTTCAGCAAAGGAGCAGAAAGATCTATTCCTTTCCTCGCCTGAAGAGACAGGTAAAAGCTGTAGCTTCTGTATTCCAGCTTTCTATGGCTTTTTATACAGAGGAGCCGTCTTGTTCTTATTATCCTCTCATATCTGTGTTTGTTTCTGTGCCAGCCACTCTCTTCCTCTTTTCCTGTCCCCTCCTTCTCCAGCCCCTCCTGTGGATATTTGGAAGGGCCAGAGAAACCTGGGCTGAAAACAGGTTGACATTTAAATCCTTTGCTTTTCAGCATTACTGTCTCTGTAAGCTGGGGAAAGGACGAGAAAAAACCCTTTCATTTAGCCCAGGGAAGAGAATCTGTGCTCAACCCTTGTCATTAAAGATTTGAGTAGGGCTATCTGAAGACTAAGTTGAATTAAATAATTGGTCGACCATTTTTTTTTCTATGAAACTAAGCTTGGGGGTTGGTTGGGTAGGGGAGGGTGTTAGCAACTCTTAACTCTTTCACAGGAGCTCAACAGAGATTCTGTTTCTTCACAGTGGTGAGCAATGACCTGTGGCATCATGAATTTAGAGGCTTCCCTTCCAATTCTCCATCTCTTCACCTGCCTCAAAACCTACCTTGGTTCTAGATTTTGTAAAAAAGCAAAACTGCTCAAATATTTTAGTATCATCTTTTCCTTTTCACTTTCCTCTCTTATCATAAGCAAAGAGTTCAACAGTATGGCTGTTGTCTGTTTTTCTCCAGCATAGAGGAGGCAATATATTATAGTTCTTTCCTGAGCTCTACTGCTAGTCCATACAGGGATTTCAGTATTTACAATTCATTTTTCCAGCCTGGAGAGGTGGTTAATGAGAGGGGGGAAAAAGAGACAAAAGGAGGAAAGAGAAGGAAGGTCAAGGGGATAGATAAGAAAATCTAAGAGAAGTCGGGAATCAGGATTACATTTTACTTAGGTCCCGGTGAACGGATCTCATTTTGTGTCTCACTAATCCCAGTTAGTCCACAGATTCATGTGCAAATAAGTATATTATGCATTTGTGTCATTTACTCAGTGGCCAGTCAAAAATACTGAGAAGAGTCTATCATCTTCCAATTGTCGCTGAGGGTTTAATATCCATTTGGGTATCAGCTTCCATGCTGACCTCTAAGCTATATTTTTCTTTACAACCTCCCCCCCTCCCCATTTCTCGTATGTAGATCCTTACATAGGGATCTCTGTAGCCACAGAAGCAGAACTGGATAAACTCAATAATGAGCAATTCTAAATAGTCAGCAGCCCCCAGAATAGATCTTTGCACACTACTCTTTTGAAAGGGGTGGGGGGAGATTGTATGTTTAATGTTATTTATTCATGGGATTAAAATTTTGGTGGAATTAATTTTTGTCCAGTCATGTTTCTTCCTCAAGCAGGGTTTGAATTACCTCTTTTTATAAGCTTTCATATTTTAATGAGAATTTAGTGCACAGTAGGGCTATCTGAAGACTAAGTTGAATTAAATAATTGAGCAACCATTTTTTTTCTATGAAACTAAGCCTGGGGGCTGGTTGTGGAGGGGAACACTGCAGAAACCATGTCTGACTTTAAATTCACACTACAAGGTTAGGAATCAGTGGGATAGAGAAGCAGCCAAGATGTTCCTAGCTTCAAATCTAAGCCTCATGTCTTTGGGGATTGGGGCTTCTGTTCCTTTCTGTATTCATTGAGAAAAGGCTTTGATGAATGTGTTGCTTGTGTCCATGGTGCTGAAATTATTCTAATTTGTTACCATTGCCTGACGTCATGAGCTACAGCATTTCCTCTCTATTCTCATCACCTTTTGCCACATGTATTCCATTTCCATAGTAAATTTTTAAAATGAATGCTAATATCATGCAGAAACATTCGCTATGTGTGTTGATGCACCTATTTCCTGAAGAGATACTTTAAGAAGATGATAAAGTAAATGGTATTAATGTTAGGATTGTGAATAATCTCTATAATGTAATAAAAAATTTTCCCATGTCATATTAGGAAGAGTTTTCAGGCTATAAGTTTCATGCTTCCCAGAACATTTTTATAGCATAGTTTAATTTTTATTTTATAAGTTTTTTTCACACTTGTGTTCATGAGCTATGCAAAATAATTCATTTCACATTCAGCTGTCTCACAGTTTCAGAGCCTATGGATAGAAACGTCTGGTATTATTCTGAACCATCAGGCATTTCTATCAATTTTAACTTAATAAGAAACGAAGATACTAACTTGAAACTGATTTTTATCTCTCTGTACACCTCTCCCCCACCCTGAAAATTCCTGAAGTTGAGCAAAAATGAAAGATTGATTTAAATTTTGACTCAGGGCCAGATAATCTTAGAAAACCAATTACTAAAAAGAAAATTTGGCAACAAAAGTAACATAATACTGGTGATTCTAAAACTTATCCCAGGAGCAGCTAAGTGGTGCAGTGGAAAGAACAATGGTCCTGGAGTCAAGAGGACCTGAGTTCAAATCCAGCCTCAGATAATTAACATAAAATAGTTGTGTGTTCTGGGCAAGTCACTTAACCCTGATTGTCTTGCCAAAAAAAAAAAACAAACCAAAAAAGGATAATCTATTTGTAGCACTATAAAACATTTTATAATAACTGCATTTTAATCTGTTCCCTTTAAAATTTGTTTGTTTATTCCTAAGAACTGCTTAAATTCCTTTGTGTGCTCCTTAAAACCAATGTTATTTCAATTAATTCTAATGGACACAAGTTTGTTCTCCACATGGAGCAGCATATGCTATTCCATATGAGCCACTCAATTTCATTTAGACCACTGTGGTGTGATATAGTTAATTTTTAAATAAACAATGAAAACTTTAAGACCTTCCAATGCCTTCTATTTGATCTCATAACTATCAGGACCCTCTTATTTTGGAGTAGAGCTGTTTTCTAGAGTATTTCTTTCCTTATTTTTACATTTATGTGAATGAAGTATCATTACACCAAAATCCATTTTGCAATCAACATGTGATTTCTTGTCACTGTCTTTGAAAAAAAGAGCTAAGTATAGTTGTCTAAGAATGTGACTATATGGTGAGGAATGGATGCTACTGAATCACATGTTTTAGACAACCCTTTTTTTGGCAACCATTTATGTGCCAGTAGAATAATAATTTTTCAAAGTCAAATGTATGAGTTCATAGATGGATTGGTCTGCACATTGAAAATATTTTATTTTATGTGGTTGGTTTGATTTTCCCCAAATCCTGAGCAGCCTTGGGAGAGTACTTAAGCTTGATTTTTGAGCAGAAGTATTTTAGTTATGAGGGGGAAACCTGATGTAATGGAAAGAGATTTAGGATCAGAAGTTTTGGATTTTTGAGGCCTTGCTCCATCACTTACTAGCCATAGACATAAGCAGGTCATCGTAAGTCTCTAAGCCTCAGCTTTCTCCTCCATAATATTTTCCTTACATGTACTTTATAGCCTGCTTGCAGGGAGTGTTTTATAAACCATGAAATACTATGTACACATGAGACATTTTTACAGAATCTAGAGTAAGTATATTTATATTTACATGATCATCATTCCATTCACAAAATCAGAACTATTTTGATGCAGTTTGCATGCTGTCTTCCTTGCTTCATCAGTAAATCAATTTTAATCAGCATATGGAGTAAGGAAGCCTTAAAGACTGCATTTGGGAACAAAAATGGATTAGGCCACTTTGGCCAACCTCTCCATTTTTTTCTGGAGAGATTAATAAATTTGGTTATCTGAAGTAGTCTATTTTGGGTATTCTGGAAGTCATTAAATCACTGAATCCATAATTTTAATTTCCTTTCAAACTACTTTCAGGCTATATAAATAGTACCAAGACCAGAGAAATATTACATAAATAGGTATAGCTGCAAGATTTTTCAGTACAGTAAATTAAAGTCTATTAGAATTGATGAAATTAATTTTTAGTTCCTTTGATAAAAATGTATTGCTGAATTCCTTGTTGCCTTTTATCCTAGGTAATAACTGCTTTCTTCCACACTTCAAAACTTCCAGATAAGAAGATAGTTATTGGCTGGATTTTAAGGTGACAGTTTATTGGGGTTTGCCCACATGATTTATGAGAATTTCAGCCAAGATATAATGACTAATCTAGTAATTTTCAAGTGACTTCTAATTCAGGTCACCCACTTTTGGATCTTATTATTAATTAGATACTGAAGAGAACTGCAAAGGAAAAGGGATATCTATATACCTTCTCGCCATTAATTCCTTCTTGCTATGAGGTTTTTTATCTTATTTATTCTGCTTGACAATGGGAGTCTCATTTTTCTTTTCTATCCAAAGCCATTCTAGAATCTGAATTGGATTTTTGAGCTCTCTGAAAAACTGTTCTTCTAGCAGGGTGGCTGGATACTACTACTCTACTTACTTTTTTCTCTCCTTTTGCATCTGCTACATTTCACCAAATATAGAGCAATTAATTCCCAATTCATCATAATCTCATTTTTTTTAAAAGATCACATGTAGGGGCCGCTAGGTGGTGCTGTGAATAGAGCCCTGGCCCTGGAGTCAGGAGGATCTGAGTTCAAATCCGACCTCAGACACTTAACACTTGCTAGCCATGTGACCTCAGGCAAGTCACTTAACCCCAATTGCCCTGCCTTCCCCCCTCCAAAAAAAAAGAAGATCACATACAAATGGAAGATATTGGCATGCTTTAGCTCTTCCAATTGTGAAGAGATGAAGCTCTTTTAGAATATATTATAAAAGTCAAGATAAATCAATTCGATTACATAAAAAAAGTTTTTGCACAATCAAAAGCAATGGATGTAGAATAAGAAGGTACAGGTTAGAGAAGAATAATAGTTGCAATGAACATTTTTTCCTAAAAGTTTGATATCCAAAATCTAGAAATAGTTGGTAAAAATTTTTAAGAGTAAGATCCATTTCCCAGTATGTAAGCGGTCAAAGAATAGGAACAGGAAGAAGCTGGTTGTGCAGTGGATAGAGAATTAGGCCTGGAATCTTTCTAATGTCAGGTGCTTTATAACTTTCAGGTATTGTTACACTTATTATCTGGCATTTATAATTGTAATAATATACTACAATGCCAGCAAAAATCTTTTAAAAGAAATAGACTATTGATTTTCTTTGGCTAGATTATCTTCTGTATCCTCCCCCTCCTCAGAGAGTTGTACCTTATAATAATTTTTTAAAAGAAAAATTAAAAAAGAGGAACATATTTAATAAAACAATTAAGTACTTAAAAAATTGTAATTTTGCAATTCACTTTCAATTATTCTACATAATGCCTACAACACAGTTGTTCTTTCATTTACATTGTTTTAGACATCGGCTGTGCTATATTCTTCCAACTATTTACCTCACTTTGCATCTGTTGATATTAGGCTTTCCATGTTTCTTTGCATCCATCATATTTGTTGCTTCTTATTACAGAAAAACTTCATTGAATTCAATTTGTTTAGCTATTCCTTAATCAATAGATATCTGTAGTTTCCAGTTTTTTTCTACCACAAAAATGCTACTAAAATATTTTGGCTTATATGATTTATATTTTTTTTGACAATGACCTCCTTGGGGCATATGCCTAGCAGTGGAATTTCTGGGTCAAAGGATGTCAACATTTTAGCCACTTCACTGCATAATTTCAATTTGCTTTCCAGAATGGTTATACTGATTCACAGCTCCACCAACAATGCACTAATATCTTTCCACAATTCCCCTAATATTAACTATTCCTGTCTTTTGTCATCTTTTCCAGGTGCTAGCAAAATTTTTACTGTAAGGTAGAAAACTAAGTTAAATCCTATTTTGATCTGAGATTACAGGATGAAAGATTCCACATTTGATTCCCCTGAGTTCTCATGAAGCACTCCCACCAGCACCACCCCAGATGCAGGGTCCCTTCTGGGCAGGTTACTCAACTTGGTTTCTCACAGTCTGCTCTTTTCTGTACCTTAACTTAACTGTAGCTTAATTGTCAGGGCTTACTCTCTTGCATTCATAGATGACTCTTTTCTTCCCTGCTAGAGGCTGTATTTCTTGAATCACCTTGAATGCCACTTCTCAGTATCCATCTGTCTTTAGAGGGAGTATGTCTCTGTTCCCTGCTAGATGTACTGTTTCTTTTTTTTTAATAGTATTTTATTTTTTTCCAATTCCTTGTAAGAATAGTTTTCAACATTAATTTTTTATAAGATTTTGAGTTCTAATTTTTTCTCTCTCCTTTCTTCTCTTCACCCCTCCCCAAGATGGCAAGCAATCTGATATAGGTCATACATGTACAATCATGTTAAACATATTTCCACATTAGTCATCTTGTAAAAGAAGAATCAAAACAGAAGGGAAAAACCATGAGAAAAAATAAAAAAAAGAAAATGGTATACTTTGATCTGCATTCAGACTCCATAGTTCTTTCTCTGGGTGTGGATGGTATTTTCCACCATGAGTCATTTGAAATTGTCTTGGATCATTGTATTGTTGAGAAGAGCTAAGTCTATCATAGTTGTAGAGGCACTGTTTCTTATAGAGCAGGTAGCTTCCCTACAAGATATAATGGTCAGTGGGTGTGAGAGGAAAAAAATGAAATTTCTCTCCCTCTTACCACTCTCTGACATAAATAAGTATAGAGGTTTCCTTCATAATATGGCTCCTAGGATAGACTGATCTGAACTGACTAATTGTATTGAATGGCCATAAGACTGCAAGTTTAGCTTTTTAAAAGCCTAAAGGGGCCTGACCAATTTTTGTTTTGCCAATGATGTCATGTCTTTAATTTGATCAGAGAATGATATTCACATTCTATCCTGGGAAGGGGAACAGGTAGAATAAATTTACCAAGGACCAACTCCCCTCTTACAAGTGTAACACGGCTTAATTGAATACATCAAAATAAATACAAACATTTCCTATAAAAAAGAAAAAAACATTATTGTATCCACTGTAGGGATAAGAAACTTGAGGTTCAGAGAGGTTGACTTGACTAAGGCCACACAACTAATGAGACGTAACTCAGATTAGAACACATGCCTTCTCTTTGAAAGTTCTGTGATTTTCTACATTATCCTGTAATGAGGAATTATAGAAGAAAATGGGAATACTTAGAAATGTCAGGAATGGTTAGCCCAGAAAAGAGAAGATAGTAGAGACATGCTAGTTGTTTTCAAATATTTGAAGGGCTTTCATATGAAAAACAAGTATTTGGCCCTAAAGGGCAATATTAGAAGCAATTGTTAAAGGTCATGGGGAAGCTAATTTCAGCTCAACGTAAAGAAATTCCTAACAGAGATGTTCTCTATAGAATGAGCTACCCCAGGAAGTAGTAAGTTTTCTGCAGTTGGACATCCTCAAATAGAGGCTGAATTATTAGGAATGTTGTAGAGACAGAGTATTCTGCTTTGGATAGGAAGTGTCCCTTCAAATTCTTAGATGCTGCAATTCTGTGTCTAGATTATAACCCATTTTGTCTCACATTCCTATGTAGTTTAGGGTAACTCATTCTTATTTAGGAAAAGCAAATTAGAATCTCACAGATTAATGAAGGTTGTCAAGTGTGGCAACAGACCAAAAGCCAGATGCTCATTATTTCCTGTACCTCACTGTTTGAGAAGGGGAGGATTATATAAACAGAGAGCATTGCTATGACTGAAAAAACAGTGAGAGTCTGAACCACCAAACATAACAACAATACCCTTGGACCAATTTGGAACAGAATTTGAGATAGTTTGAAATAAGAGCCATTTCTCCTCAAGTAGTTAAAGAAAGGAAAATAGTCACTTATACATTTTTTGGTGGGACTTTGGAGTGTTAGAAACATTCTGGAAAGCAGTATAATGGTATACATTAAAAATTACAAAACTGATCATACCTTTCAACCCAGTGATTATATTCCTAGAATTTTATCCCTAAAACTTTTTTGTGTCAATGAGTACAAAAATATTCAGAGCTTTTTTTTTTTTAACTTTTTGTTAAAGTCAAACCTTGTAGGGGTAGCTAAACCACTAGATAACAGGATCCGAAAAAGATCTGGATATAATGAGGCTCCATCTATGCCCCTCAAATTGATAAAGATGACATAGAAAGAAAATGACAATTGTTGGAGTCTAGGCACATGAATGATGGAGGTATATAATCAGTGAAGCTGTGAATTGGTCCAGCCAATATGGAAAGCAATTTGGAACCATATGTACAAAATCACTAAACTGTGTACACCCTTTGACCCAGTCATGCTATTCCTCTGCCTCAAAGAGATCAGAGAGAAAGGAAAAGAATTTATGTGTATAAAAACATTTATATCAGCTCTTTTTCTTATAATAAAGAACTGGAAACTTGGGTGGCCATCAGTGGGGGAAAGGCTGAACAACAAAGGTTGAATGTAATAGAATACTATTGCACTGTAAGGAATGACAGAAGGGATGGTTTCAAAAGAATCTGAGAAGAGATAACTGAACTGAGGCAGAGTAAAGTGGGAAGAACCAGGAGAGCTATCTATTTATTAGCAATATTGTAAAGACAGCTCAGAAAGACTTAAAAACTGTGATCAATGCAATGACCAACCAGGACTCCAGAGAACTGATAATGAGGCATTCCACCCATCTTCTGAAAAAGAAGTGACTAACTCAAGCTGCAGAATGACACATAAAATCTTAGACACAGTCAGCGAGGGAATTTGTTTTGCTGACTATGCATGTTTGTTTAAAAAGGGGGGGGGGTGTTGTTTTTCTTTTTTTCCTAGTTGGGATGGGAAAGATGAGAAGGATTGGGGAGGAAGGTAGAAAAGGAGGAAAGATAAGGGTAAGGTTGCCAAAAGAAAGAAAAGAGGGGCGTTAAAGCATTTTTTTAAATTCACAGAAGAAAACAGAAGGCCAGAAGGAATCACAGACAGCAGAACATCTTTGAAGGTTACATGTTGAATCTAATATATATCTAAAAAGAAAATCAAACTATATTCAAGAGAGTCTGTGTAATGCCAAGCAAAGGCAACTTCAAAGGTTCAGATTACCAGCATAGCAAATCCCAATTATTCAATGACAGATTAAGGCAAACATTCACAGAACAGAGAAAATCAAAATACAGTGTAACTCATTTCTTTAGCAAGTAAGTTCTCAATTCAGTTGTAAGATTAGTTTCCAATCATAAGCAAAGTACATTCATTTGGTCAATCACAGAGCACAAAAAAGTCAAAGGTTTCCCCACCCCTGGATCACAGCTGAATTACAATACCATCCATTAACGCCAAGCACTTTCTCAAAAGGGGCAGGAGAACACAAAAGGCTATTCACCCTTAAGCTACAACAAGGTTAAGAAATCATCACAGCATTCAATGCCCAAGGAGAGGTCCTGTCTTCATCTTGACCCAAGGCAAGTCCTCAGCAATCTTGGTTCCTGGGGAGGCAAAGCCTAATAAAACCACAACACATTGCCCGTGTCCTCATCAAGTCACTCTCTGCCTGCAGAACAGTCCCAGAACCCCTAAAAACATCAGCAAGGCCCTCTTCCAGGATTTCTGTAAACATATAAGAAAAACCTCCTTCAGGGCTTCTAAACCAACAGCAAGTTTCCAGGACCTCTACAACAGCAAAACTGTCCTTCACTAGCCGACAAATCTGGCAAAATAACATCAAAACAGACAGACAAAATACCGGCATCACAGCCATGCCTCCTCAGTTCTTGGCAGCTCTGGGTGGCAGTTCTCAAAAGTCCTGGGCAGCTCCAACTGGCTCTCAGCAGTCCATGACACTGTTCTCCAAAAGTCCCTCTGGTCTTCTCTGCTTGGGCCTTCTCTCTGCTTGGGCCTTCCCTCTGCTTGGGCCTTCCCTCCAAATCCATGTCTCCTCCCAGTTCATCCCTCTCTCTTCATGTCAACATGTCCATCCCACAAGTGGGATTCACAAGCTCTGGGTTTTAACACTCAACCCAAAAACCAAGCCAACACAGGAGGATCTCCAAATTCCATTACCATTACATTCTGACAGTTTCATGTACAATCTTTCTTCCCCTACCCTTCTATATATACAGAAGTGTTCATTTTAGTTGGTGTTTTTAAGCTCATAATTCTTAAAAATTTAGAATATTGTGCTTCATCTAATTAATTAATCCCTAATTAAATAGGGATTAATGTAAAGTCTTACATGTGTTCACAAAATCTATTTCACAATACAAATGAAGGAGAAATAGTTAAATAGCATGATAAATTAAATTATATGTTATATTATATGTTATTAAATTATAAATTGAATATCATTTGAAAAAGTTTCTGGGGTTTTAGTGGACTTCAAGCTCCGCATAAGTCAAACAAAAATACAAACATACAAAAAATCTAGCGCTATTTTCAACTATGTTAAGAGAAGAATAATTTTATGAATACTTTTTAAATTTAGTGGATAGTCCTATTTTCTGATCAGATCATATGTTGATTATTGTGTTCCATTTTGAATGCTACAGTTTAGGAAAGACATTGGTAAGATGGAGAGTGTCCAGAGGAAGAGCACCAGCATGGTAAAGAGCCTCGAAGCCATGTCATATAAAGATCTGTTAGAGGAACCAAAGATTATCAACATAGAGAGGAAAAGAATTAAAAGAAACATTATAGCTATTTTGGTAGAATGATTAAATTTCTTCTGTTTAGCCCTAGACTGAAAATCTGGGAACAACTGGGGAAAATGAGAATTTTGACTTAATGTCAGAAAAACTTGCTAAAAGTTAGAGATATCCAAAAGGAAGATGGGTTGAGGGGGGCGGAGTCAAGATGGTGGCAGAGAAGCAGAAGAACTCTGCAGCTCCCCCCACAATCACCTCAAATATCTATAAAATACGATTCTAAACAAATTTTAGAGCTCCAGAACCCACAAAATTACAGAAAAACACATCTCCCACTGAAGGCAGCCCGGCAGGTGGACAGGAAGGGCTCATCACAGAGCACTGGGAACCAAAACCAGCTCGGCCTGAAACCACGGCTTAGCCCCAGGGGGGCTGGGACAAGCCGTGGCTGGAGCACTCAGGAGAGTGGATCACCAGCAGCTGTGGCAGTTTCCAGAATTATCAACCCATAAGAGTCAAGGACAAAGGAGGATGAGTCGCCCTAGGGAGAGAGTGAACTTCCCCTGACTGGAAGTCTTTAAGCAGAGACTAGATGGTAATTATCAGGAATGCTTTTTTTGCAGATGTATTGGACTAGATGGTCATTGTGGTCCCTTCCAACTTTGAAAGTCTATGGTTTGAATAGGAAAAAAATGGAAACAACCTACATACCAGCAATCTGTTATAGTGATGAAATGCAATATTATAGCACTATAAAATTATAAATATAAAGAATGCACGACAATATGAAATTCTACAATTTTCACTTTGCAGAACTAGAACTGTACACTCATTGACTAAAATTGTATAAATCAGGACAAAGCAAGAAGTGGTAGAACTTCATCCCCCAGAACAGCCATTCTCCTTGTTTGTTTATTTGTTAATTCACTCACTTTGTTAGAAGCTTTACACAGGATTTTCTCTTTTATATTGGATGTGTATTTGTTTTTATTAATGCTTTACATTAGTTTTTTAAAATTAAATAGGCCAAAATGTCAGAAGAAAATATATATTGTATAATAACTGGGGGCTTGAGGGTCAAAAGGCATCTTTAGAGATCATTTAGTTCACTCCCCTGTTTCCACATACATCTATATATAAACAATTCTAGGCAAAAAATTGTTCATCTGATTCTTAAGATTCTCCATAAGAGGAGACTTTGTAAACTAAAATCTTTTTTGGTCCTGTTTAAGAGGTTTTCCTTTAATTCATTCTGAATCAATTTAAACCTTTTAAGGAATCAAAAGCACAGAATCTAATTCTCACCTTATTCTGAAAGAAGGGTTAGAGTTAACTTCTTCATGTGCCCAGTGTTTCAGCCACATGGCAGTCCTAGATTTCAAGGTCACATTAGTTCCATTCTGTATTTTTTTTAGACATGTAATGATTAATATATGCCTTTATTCATAAAGGCTGGGCCTTTTAAAGGGGAGTCTTACCATATCTGACCTAGTATTTGTATCTTTAGAAAAGCACAGCTGCACTGCAGATCTCCCCAGAGATTCCTCCGTAAGTTTGTGTATTTTCTGTTTCTGTGTTGGGATATGAGTCTGTATTTAGTTACACCCCAAGCCCTCCTGGCAGAAAAAGTCTCTTTAGCAGATGTCAGAATAGGAAACCAGTCACAGCATCTACAACAGTATTTGATGATGGTAATACACAGTGAATTCTCAAATTGTTCTTTTTGAATGAATGAATCACCAATCAAAATTTTTTCCTTTTTTTTTTCTAAGTGAGGAAGATGATTTTTCAAGGTTTTTTCCTTGGTTATTGTTTTTTTGTTCTTGAGATTGTCTCTCCTTATCACACTCAGGCTAGAAGTGCAGTGACTTGGAAGACTTGACCTGTTCACTTTCCAACCAGAGTTGGTTAGCAACCTTGTGGTACCCCAATCCCAGGGTATCCCTACTTTGGTGTCAACCTTAGTGCGGATGCTAGATCCACTTCCCATTATTACAGCTTAGAACTATTGAGCTCAAGCCATCCACCATCCATAGTCTCATGCTGTATCAGGGATTATGGGAATGAGGCATCATGTCCGGCTTTTTTCTTGATTACTAAAAAAACCCAACCTATTAGTATGTCTTTTGCATATGTGCACCAATTATAAAGAATTATTCACATGAACAATTTACATTTGAACTACAAAATCACATTCTAAACTTGTTTTAATGTGACTAAAACACAAACCTTAAATTAAAACTAGGAAAGCAGGGATGTAGTTAGAGTCCATATAGTCAACTGCATGGACTAGGAATAAATTCAATCAGTTTTTGGATTCCTTGATTGGGTCTTCAGGCCAAAAATAAACTTTTTGTGAAACTACTGCTGTGGGTCACTCCCCAGAGCATAAAGTTTGAGGGGATAATCAGATACCTTAACAACTGCTAAAGGGATGGAGGTTAAACATAGTATTTTGTAGAAGAGGTCTGATGTTGCTAAACTGCTTTTTGTTACCAGATCAATAGCATATCCCACTAAAGAGCAAATATAGCAGTAAGAGGATCTTGGGTTTGGAATGGTTCTAATACTGTATTACATCTCTGGAGAAGAAATATTTATTGTTATCAGTAGTCTTTCATTTAAATTTTGGAGAATAGGTGGAAGGAAGAAAGGAGGAGAGAGAGGAAGGAAGAAGAAAAGAAAGGAAGGAAAGAAGAAAGGAAGGAAACTTGCATTTATTAAGTACCTTCTTTGTGCCAGGCACCATGCTAAGCACTTTACAAGGAATATCTCTTTTTATCCTCACAACAATCTTGGAAGGAAGGGATGTTGTTTTTTTTTAATGGTTGAGGAAACAGGCAAACAGAGCTTCAGTGACTTGCTTAGAATCATACAGCTAGCTAGTAACTCAGGTCTTTCTGAATCCAGGGCTAGTGTTTTCTAATCCATGTCACCACCTTGCTGCCTGTTAGGATTATTTCCTTGACACTGACCTCTGGTCTAAATATTCAAATTTGGCTTTTTGGGGGCACATTGTGAGGGCCATCTATTTAAATAGGATTTTATTTTGAAGAGTTGTGGAATATGACTCATGGAGATGAAAACCAGGGAAATTTACATGATCTTTTCCCAACTACAAGCCTAGTGCTCAATCCATCATGCTCTAATTTCAACAGGACGTGCAGAAAGAACAAAGGTTGCATTTGACTTAGGAACCTTCCTCAGGGAAACTGAATTGTTGCCGACTCTTCATGAAACAGGTGGATTATAGAAGTACATTGATTTTTTTGGTTATATATTAAAGAGAAGTGATTTTCAGTGGGCGTCAGATCACAAGATCTCCATTTCTCAATGGTCTAAAGGGCTGTCAAGTGGAGAAGGGAGTTGACTCATTTTTTTTAGAACTAAAAGAGAGAGTTTTAATGAGTGGATATATTAGAAAGGCAGTTTGCCAGTTACTATAAGGTGGAACTTTCTCCCAAATAATTAGCTCTGTGTCAATGGGATAGGCTATTTCAGGCACAGTACTAAATCTCCTCCCTTAAAGGAAAAGGAAGGGGTGAGGGAAGCGAGGAAAAACAGTAAGCATTTATTAAGCCCCTCCTTGTGACAGGCACTGTACTAAGCACTTTAAAACTATTATCTCATTTGACCCTCACCACAACCCTATGAGATAGGGGCTATTATGATCCCCATTTTTTTACAGTTGAGGAAACAGAGGCAGATTTTAAGTGACTTGCCCAGTATCACACAGCTAGAATGTGTCTGAGGCTGGATTTGAACTTAGGTCTTTCTGACTCCAAGCCCAGAGACCCATCCATGGTGCACCTAGCTACCCACTTTCTTTTCTGTTTAGCTGCATTTTCTTTACTGTGCTATCATCCACATTCCACAGGACAGGATTTGACTGGAGTTTTTTTTTTTTGGTGAAATTTGGTACTCTTGTAAATGTACTCTTGTAATTCTCTCTCCTACCTTGAAACAAAATGATTTTTAGTTGGTGTTTTTATGTGATCTATACTTTCTGACAGATTTCAGCACAATTTAATACATGTTTAGAGATTACAGAATTGTGATTGCACTGAGTGATTTTGTTTATAGAACTACTATTTATGAACAGACCCAACACATAGACTTTTGAATTAGTAAAATAAGCAAAATGAGGAACTAATTAATTTTACATTACATAATTTAAGAATTTTCAGATTGGAATATATCATGTGATACAATAGCACCAACTAGCAAAGTAGGATATAATAAATTACTATGCAGAATGAGAAGTTAGTATGTCATGGTTCGGTAGTTTTCTTCAGACATGGGAGTAATTCTTCTGAATGGTAGACAGTAGGTTAATAGTAGATAAGAAATGCTATAGACTATATTGAATTGCATGTCATCTTGGGGAGGGGAAAAGGAAAGAAGGAGGAAAATCTAGAATTAAAAATCTTATAAAAGTAAGTGTTGAAAACTAAGAATAAATAAATAAATAAATAAATAAATAAATAAAATCTATTAAATTTTTTTTTTTGCTTTTTGTAGGGCAATTGGGGTTAAGTGACTTGCCCAAAGTTACATGGCTAGTAAGTGTGTCAAGTGTCTGAGGCCACATTTGAACTCAGGTCCTCCTGACTCCAGGGCCACTGCTCTATTCACTGCACCACCTAGCCACCCCAATTCTGTTAATTCTTAAAAAGAAAGAATGATGCTAGAAGTAGGAAAGTACTACAGAAGAAAGTTGACTTGCTAGATAAGGATGACAACTCCTAGGATAAAAGTATGATTAGAATATTATAATAACAAACATGTTGAAACCTACCTTCTTCACTAAAAGTTTTTATCTTAGTCAACTATATAGTGTCCTCAAAGTCTTAATCAGCTTTAAGCTTTAATAGTTTAGTTTTGGGGGATACCCTGCATATATTTTTCCCTCCCAGGAACTCTGCCAAAATGTCAAAAACAGGATTTGTTGCATAGAAAACTTTGCTGTAGTGAAGTGACTCTAAAAACTATCCTGATTACAAGCTCTTATTGATATAACTAAGCTAAATGATATAGTTCATTTTTTAAAAAAATGTATTTTTACTCTATTCCATGCTGCTTGAAACTCAGCAGAAGCTTTTTTAAACCAAACCAAGGCAGCTCAATTTAGGCACATGCTTTGTGTTGAAAAATGATAGTGTCTCTCTTTTGGCACAGCATGAGGACAAGGTTGAGAAACTGGGCAATTTTCCAGCTCCAACTGAAATCAAACCTTCCTTGTGTGACTTCCTAGCTTTTGTTTTTTGTTTTTCAGGGCTTTTTAAAAATAACTACATTCTCATAATGTCAAGCACAGCTGCATTCAACTCTAAGTATAGACAAATAGTAACTTTATTTTTGTTTATGTTTTTATAACTTGTCTTCATTTCTATGGCTAATAGAAAGTTGGTTAAATTTATTGGTTTCTCCCATGGGGTTGCTTCACACGATAATAAAGTTCTGGAGTTGGAAAGGATTTTAAAAATATATTTATACTCCAGTTTCTCCCCTTGTATCTAAGGGAACTAACTGAGATATGTAGAGAATATGAAAAAATAAAGCTATTCAATATCAAGCAAAGAATAAAAGAGCAAAATATATGCTTTCCTAAAGTGTTTTCCAGGGCCAAAGAGATAAAAAGGTTCTTTATCCACAGGAGAATTCTATAGTCACAGGTGATACTGTGCTACTTGCATCTAGCCAAGGAACTCTACCAAATCTCTTCCCTGAAATCCATAGTCTCTCAAAAATTAATCTAAAATGGGAAAACAAAATGGATAAAAATGTATGTAGCTCAGATAATAACATGTAGCTAGGCATCCTAAAAAATCAAAATATTATAGCTTTAAAATATATGAAGATGTTTGGGATACCCTGTATATCTTGGACAGACTTTGCAGGTAGACAGTGAACTGAATCCATAATGGAAAAGGAGGAAAATATTGAAACGCACTGCATTTGGCAAATTGTGCAGTATTTTTCAAGTTATCCAAAGATTCTTATAGCCACAAAAGCTTATCTTTTTAACACAGGTGTTCTCCCAGGAATGCAATATGAGTAACAAAAATGTCTCAGAAAATTCAAAATTGCACATGATCTAAATAACAATAGAAGAGCCCATGGTAGACATAAGTACATTATGGCATTTTACCAGTGATATCTTCTGTAAAAGAAAGAGTGTAATAAACCTCATCAAGTGTATGTATGACTAGAAAAGGAGGAAAATTCATCATATCATTAGAACGATAGAAAACAGATGGAGAGCCCTACTACTGTACTTTTTTTTTTGTTGAGTCATTTTTTAGTCATGTCCAACTCTTTGTGACCCTATTTTGGGTTTTCTTAGCAAAGATAATGGAGCGGTTTGTTATTTCTTTCTCTAGCTCATTTGACAAATGAGGAAATCAAGGCAAACAGCATTAAGTGACTTGCCCAGGATCATGTAGCTAGTAAGTGTCTGAGACCAGATATAGATTCCAGAAGATGAGTCTTCCTCACTCTAGGGCTGGCACTCTATCCACTGTGCCACCTAGGAGTCCCAAAATATCTCTCACATATACCTCTCACATCTCAATTTTATATGGAAAATTTATGGAAAGACACGGTTAGGAATAGTACAGAATCAAAAGGCATGAATGGGTTGTGATTAGCACTAGTGTAGAAATTACCCATAATGATGAGTCAGGGAAAAAACGTAAAACCAAAAATCTGTGTTCCTTTCTCAGAATATAGCTCTAAATCATATTCAGTATCTAAATGATGATGATTTTAAGTTCAGCGATGAAAAAGGATACCAGTAGAAATTACATATGCATATTAAAGACAAACTCAAATCAACAATTAGTAGCTTAAGTTATTTTATGAGCTTTATTACACACAGTATTACATGGATGAAAGAGTTTCTATCGACTTTGAATCAATGGAGAGAGAGACAACTGACTTACTTTCTTTAATTTTTTTTTTCTGATATAACAGGAAACTGGCCAATAAGATCAATCCTTATAATCCTGAGCAAAGTGCTTAATCTCCACATGGATTTCCCTCACCTGCAGGTTGCCAGGCAGGAAAAAAAAAATCAAACCAAGGGAAAGAAGTTCTGGTTGATTAGTGCTTTTTGAATACCTCCATTTCTGGCTAAACAGCCAATTAAAGAGGTTTCTCTTCACCATGAGTTGAAAAGACCAGATCTAGTTACAGAATATCTATACCTGCACCAAATTACTTGTGAAGATTGTACCAGCCAAATACTTTATGCAAGTTCATAAGAACTGGGATTATTGACCAGTTTCCTGTTATATTGATACATTTTGTTTTTACATAATCTTACATTTCCACATAAATCCCACATTTCCCCACCTCAGAGAGCATCTCCTTCTAATAAATAATAAAAAAGAGGAAAAAATTTCAGCAAAACTCACACATTGACCAATTTTGAAAGTACACACCCATAACTTTCTACTTCTGTAAGAGAAGGAGATAGGTACATTACCGACCCTCTCTCAGGGTCAAACTTGGTTGTTTTGTTTAATTTGCACAATTTCTTTTTGTTGTTGTTGTTGTCCCTTCCATTTGCATTGTTGTAATTTGTATGTATGTTGTTTTCTGGGGTCTGCTTACTTGACTTTGTATCAGTTCATATAAGTCTTCCCTCGTTTCTCTGAATTCTTCATATTCATTGTTTATTATAGCACACTAATATTCCATTACATTCATGTACCATAACTTTTTTAATCCAAAAACACATTTTTTTCATGTAGAAGCCAAATTCTAAAAGAAACAATAAACCGTTGATTATTAAAAATGGCTTCCCAAGGAAATTACCTATTCTCATGGAGCTGCTGTGGGTTGTCAATTTCCATTACCCACGCCACAGCTCTTTCTCATTGTGCAGTCTCTGTTGCAACTAATATTTCTACTGCTTTCATTGCTAAGAGAGTTACTGCCAATTTTTCTAAATATAGTAGTATTGAGAAGTCTCTAAGAGTTATGGTAGTGAGGGTAATCTCCCTACTCATCTTTCAGAATATCAAGAAAACAGCCATAGCAGATGTTCTTGTGAACTTACTTTAGAATGATTATCACTAAATCTACCAACAAGCCTTACTAAGTATATATTATGTGCCAGTCACTGTGCTAGGTAGGCAACGAGGACACAAAAATATAAATGAAAAAGGTCTCTACCCTCAAAGGAGATTGCATTTTCTAGAGCTTGCACACTTATAAATATATACACAATATGTACTTAACTAATAAAGAACTGTTTAGTGAGGTGGAAATAATAGAACCTTGGAAGAAAATGGCCATGTCATCTTGGAGTTAATAATAGGGAAGTTAGGAAAATAAAGAAATTACCAGAAGTTACGTACCTTAGACTTTAGGAAAGCATTTTTAGGAAAGATTTGAAAATATCCAGAGAAAACATAAACATTATTCATTGAACACAGAGAATACAATTCCCCCTCCTTTACTCTTTTTTAAAATAAAATTTCTATTGACATATTTCCCTCATGTCCATCCTCTTCCACCTTCCCAAAGAGCCATCTCTTATAACAAAGGATTTTTTAAAGAAAAAAAGGAAGAAGAGGAAACAAATTCAGTAAAACTCATCTATATGAATTAAATTAAATTTTTTTTATCATTATAGATAATGTTACATACCTGTGGACTGCCCATTTATGTACCCCAATTCTACTCTTCAATGAAATTCTGAATATGTAATGAGTATGGCCAATGCAGTTATGTGGTGCATTGGGTAGGATCCTGGGGATGGATTCAAGAAGATCTAAGTTCAAATCCAACTTCCTATACTTACTAGCTTTATGATCCTGGACAAGTTACTTAACCTTAATTTGGCTCAATTTCCTCATCTGTAAAATGGAGACACAATGGAGAAGGAAATGGCAAACCACTCCATTATCTTTGCCAAGAAAACCCCATAGACAAGTCCATGGAGTCACAAAGAGACAGACACAACTAAATGACTGTACAATTGCAACATTGAGAAAGAAGAGAAAGGGTGAAATAGTTAAAGAGATAGAAATAATTATAGTTATATAAATAGAAATAGGTAAAGAAATCAATCTGGCTGCATAGCTCCCAGAAGGATTCTCACTGTTACCTGTTAATTGTGTCAACAATCCTAACTACTGTAGAAAGCACAGTGAAAACTAAGGTTGCATTTCATCATTAGTGAATTGAGGTATAGCCAATGCTTGATTAAACAAATAGATTTCGGCACCATTTTGGTTTTTTAGGTTATGAGTTAAAGAATAGATTGTGTATTAATGAGGCAAAGAGGAGATTTAGCATATACACACACATGTATATATTTTTTACACACATACACATATATGTATATCATTTTCATTTTTTGTGATTTTACTTGGTGCTTGCCATGTCCAGTGTTTTCCAAAGTTCTTTTTGAAAAATATACTCATGATATATGGGCATCGTATTATCTATAAGCCTTTGGCTCTGTTATTCTTAGTCTTGAATCTTGTTTTTTAATATATTCCTCTTCACCATCCTTCCTTACTCTTATCTTTGAACTGAGCGTCATTTATCAAATAGATGCTGTTTTAATTAGGAAGATCTTACTGAATTTCTTCCCTTATTTCTCTACCTCATGATCTTCTGAATCAGATGTTGGCACATAGGCTGTGACCATATCCATGGCCTTGTTTTTGCAAAGTTCATCATGAAAATTGCAAGATGAAATGACTGTTTCATAACATTTATATTAATACGAACGAGTAAAATATTTTAATTCTCTCCCTTGGGCCACTGGGCCTTATGCAGTAATGGTGTGGTCCTTGGTGACTCAAAGAGTGGGGACTAACAAACAACAAAAAGGAAAGAGGCAGATAGAGATAAACTGGTTATAGGGAGAAGTTGCTGATTTAAAAAAATGTACTTTTTTTTTAAACTAAGAAACTTTGGCAGCAAAAGTTTTATAATCTGATAAAAATTTGAGGTAGCTCAGAATAATGAATAAAATCATACCTAGAGTCAGAAAGAGCTGACTTCAAATTCTGCCTCCAATACTTGCTAGCTGTGTGACCACCAGCAAGTCAGTTAGCCTTAAACAACTCTCTAACTTATCTGCTAAGTTATAGATAGTTTGGGAAGTCCACAGAAAAAGTTCCCACAGCAAGAAAAAAAAAATTGACACTCCTAAACATCATTAATGAAACAGACTGGGCATTGAGAAACATTTTTATAAAAGAAATTATTCCTATATTTGAGGAAAATTGTACTATGTGAACTCTAAGTTTCTTCCTAACCTTAAAATGAGAATTCTCACTTCTAGGATTCCCAGCTAGAAAGGAGAAAAGCCCATAGTTTGGAGTCTGGGTTCCATTGACACTTTATGGTTTCAGGCAGCTTCCTTACTTCCCTACTTCAGGATAATGTGGTTATAAAACTCATTAGAAAGAAACACCACAGCTGACTGGAAACATAAATGTTCTCTCTCCATCAAGATTATTGCTTTGTTGCACTATTGAATATTTAGTAATAAGAATGTATCTGTCCACAATTGGACAGATTCTCATTCCTTCTGGCAAGTGGCATGTGCGATTTCCTCTTCTCCCCAGTTGCTAGTGCTTACCCTACATCTCTATTAGTTTACTATGCATTTGCTGTGTGTGTGTGTGTGTGTGTGTGTGTGTGTGTGTTTGTGTAGTGGTATAGATATGTGTGTACATATATGTAGATGTATAATTTGTTTCCCAAGTAGAATGTAAGTTTTTTAAGGAAAGGGATTGTATTTCTTTTTAGAACCTGATCCTAACATCCTAGCTCATAGTAGGTATTCAAAAAGTACCAGATGAATTGAATTGATTTCCATTTTTTTTTCCTTTTTTTGAGACTGGGTCTCCTTGTTTCACTCATGGAAATACATGGCTCCACTAGTGGACCAAATCCCACCACTGATCAGCATTGAAGCTTGGATCTGCTTGGTTTCCAATCCAGATCAGTTTGGTTCTCCTTAGGCAGTCTGGTGGTTCCTCAGCCATTTCCAGTACTGGTGCCAGACTGAGTATAGATACCAAACTGAATTTAGCCCAAATGCAGCTCAGAACTGCTGAACTCAAACTCTTCATCAACTTCAGGCTTCCTAGTAGCAGGGATCACTAGTGAGTGCCGCCCTGCCTGGCCTTAATTCAATTGAATATGTCAAGTCATGTGTTTCTTTGAAATAAACAAAACAAAATGAACTCTTCTTTGTGTAGAAGAGGTGGTCAGTTCCTGAGTTAAGGGGAATCACAGAAAGAACACCTGTACAAGCATAGGAATTAAACAGCATTATTCACTGAATGTCATAAACAAGGTATGGTTACAAATTGTCACAAAGAAAAATTCAGAGCAGGTTTGGGATTACCAATGTGTTGTCTGGGTCACTCCACCCCCACCCCAAGTTGATGGGGGCATAACCTCTGACATCTGGGGTCTCAATATCAATAGTTAGTATCAAGAAGCCTTAGTATTGCAGAATAACCTAACACTCTTAATAACAGAAGACTGATCCCTGTCAAGGGGAAACATCAAGTATCATAGAATTTGAGATGCTCCTGGGGAGCAGGGATAGATATGGAAAGTCCTGGTCCCCTTACAGAGTGTCAGTGTACATGAAAGATTGCAGATACTGGCCTCAGGAAGGCTCTCAGGATTTGGGTGAATGAAGCTCTGCTACTCCCAAATCCCTAAGGCCTGCCTGGCTCTGGGTTGCTTTCTGAAAGCAACTTGAAACTGCTACAAGGCTGCATAGTATCAGTTGGTCTAATATAATTAATGCTGTTAAGTTCTCATTACATGCTCAGTAGAGTATACTCATAATGGTGCTAAAATACTGCCTAGCAGTGTGTGTAGTCAGTCAACAAACATTTACTAAGAACCTGTTATGTTCAGGGGCGGCTAGGTGGCTCAGTGATAGAGCACTGACCCTGGCGTCAGGAGGACCTGAGTTCAAATCCGACCTCAGACACCTAACACAAAACTAGCCCTGTGACCTCGGACAAGTCACTTAACCCCAATTGCCTTACTTTCCTCCCTCAAAAAAAAAAAGGAACCTATTATGTGTCAGACACTGTGCTTAACACTGAGGATATAAAGAAAGTCAAAAGACGATCCCTGACCTTGAGGAACTCACAGTCTAATGTGGAAAACAACAAGTAAAACATCTACATACAAACAAGCCGTATGCAGGATAAACTGGACATGAGAGAGGGAAGGAATTAGAATCGCACAGCTTGTTTTTGGTAATTCGTTGAAGTAATGACTTTGATCACAATTTCATTTTGAGCAAACCACGACCAGGGTTTGACAGAATCAAGCTGTGAGAACCGAGATCTAAACGTAAAGTCTGGACAATCTTGGGTGGGGAGGGAGGATCGGAGATACAGTACTCATTAGAGAAGGGGATGCACCCCGTGCAATTTTTTAATATATAGAATAGTTCCCTGTCCCTTCTGCTTGGCATATTTCTTTTACTTCTGTATTACTTGTTCATTTCTGATGCATGTTAAAATAAAATAAATAATAATTGATATGTTGATGAGCATCTTTGAGAAGCCTAACCACATGGATGGGGGTATCCGTGCTTTTTCCCATAGTGAGACACATGATCAGAAATCCGTTCGTGTGTGGACTTTATTTTTACATTTAGCATGTGTTGGACATCAGAGACATAGATGACCTTAAAAGGTCTATTCCAGCTCTAAGTCTGTTTGTCTTTTTTATCTTTTATTAGCAGCTAAACTAATTAGGAATTAGCTAACATAATTTAGATTTATACTAAAAAGGAATGAAAAGCCAAAGGATTATTTTATTGCCCCCTGTCATACCCAGGTTTTTGCATTTACAGTGAAATTTTCTTCTGACAATAATACATCCTCTGTCATCCTTCACCACCATATGCTTCAGGGAATCCCTGTTAAGCACTGCGGGCACCTGTATTTCAAGATGTTGACTCACTGGTGAACTAATTCCAGTATCTTAAAGTGTATAGATATTTAAGTCAGTGGTACATGGTAAACATATACATTTGGAGAGGGTATCTTTTATTTAAAGTGTTTCAAAGTCTAGAAACAATTTTTCCTGGAAGGGAAAATAGAGATTATATGAGTATGTATTAGATTTGGCTAATACTGCTGCTGTGTCTCTAGTCGTCAGCCAACTCATTCATCACAGCATGCCAGAACTGATTTTTTTAAAAGTGCATACAGTAAATCTGATGCTCTTCTCTAAATTAGGCACCAACTCTTACATTTTGCTCAGTGAATGGCCTGTTAATATTCTACAGTCACTTGATAACTCCATTTCAAAGTCACCCTACATTTCAGTGTAAGGCCTTATACATAACAATCTATTCCTTTTTTAGGGATGATTTATGTAACATTTTATTTAGCTCATGGCAACTATCTAAAAAATCTCATCATCTCTAGAGGGGACAGGTTCATTCTTAAATTGTTCTTACATAACAAATAGAGCTTTACCTGGTTACATCTAAGTGTAGAGCAAGACTGGATTTCTTAGTCTTGCCTCAAGCAAACAGTCTGTCTTCCACCTGCCTCCCTTTTTTGTCCTTGATATTCTCACCTTATTCTTTCCTCAATAATGCACGCTCCCAATTTCCCTTCTACTCCATCAGAAAAAGAGAACTAGAGCTGCTCATTTCCACCTGGCACCTAGCCTTCACCCACAACTATCCTGTCCCTGAGTGTAATTATAGTTCAGTTCATCCTCTCCAAATAAGCCCAACACAGCTCTCCTAACCACTCATCTCAATCTTACTATGTTCCCTCAGTTCTAGCCTACTCAATTTCCCCTAAATCCCACCTTTCCTAGAGTTACACATCTCTTGCACTCTTCTTGGGTTCCTCTCTCACAATCCTAGGCCAATCCAGCTAAAGCTCTTCCCAACCCCAACAAGTCCATATTAGCTTTTATTCCCTTAGACCAGTGGTTCTCAACCTGTGTTGCGATCCCTTTGGGGGTCAAACGACCCTTTCACAGGAGTCGCATAAGACCATCAGAAAACACATATTTCTGATGGTCTTAGGAACGGAGACACCGCTCCTCTATCTGTCGGGTCGCTCACATGCAGATACACCCACATTCGAGTATTAAAGGGTCGGGCATTAGGAAGGTTGAGAACCACTGAGCTAAATAATTAAATTAACTGAAACAAGGTGCTAAGTACTTCTTTGCTTGCCATTACACTAATCCAGTCCAGTGGTTCACCACAAATAAGTACCTCTAAGATCAATAAAAGTTCCTACTCCCTCTAGTTCAGCCAGATCTCTAGTAAAAAATCCCCTATCAAAACAATTGGATCAAGCTATACTTAATTCCCCAGTCTAATCAGCTTTAACCACAGAAGTCTTTCAAGTATGTTAATAATATCATTGCTATTGTTAATAACAATGACACCTTATGTTTTTATAAGTAGTAGAGTTTACAAAGTATTTTATAGTCCTTACTTTATTTAATCTTTATAGAAATCGCGTGAGGTACACAGGACATATATTAATATCCACATTTTTTAATGTTTTCACCATCCTTTTTTGGGTATTTATTTAGTATTTTATTTTCTCCCAGTGACATGTAAAAACAATTTTTAACATTTGTTTTTAAAACTTTGAGTTCTAAATTCACTCCCTTCCTTCCTCCTAACCCCTCCCCCCCACAATGAGAAGGCAAACAATTCGATATAGGTTGTACATGTGTGGTCATGCAAAACATCCTTAATAATCATGTTGTGAAAGAAAATACTAGCCACATTTTTAAGATAAGGAAACTAAGACCTAGATAAGTCTTTCCTAGTTGTCACACAGCTAGTAAGGGGAAGGTCTGGGGCAAGAACCAGTCGGGTTAAAGTTGAGAATTCTTTTCACTACACCATGGTTATTCATAGATAGATAGATATTTTTTTACTCCTTAACCCAGCCAAGTCATTCATCAGCTCAGGTTAGCACATTTATGTCTCCCTCTCACACCCAGTCAATTCCCACAATTGCAGCCAGACTTTCCAAGTTATCCTAATTCTCACAGTCCCATTCCATATCCAAAAGATTAAGCACATCAGTTGGCCCTCTGGATTTCTTAGAGCTTAGAGTGAGATGTGACCCCCTCTGTTCCAGTCCTACTGATGCTGTGTATAGGAAACAATATGCTATTCTTCATGTTTGAAGATAATACTGACCTGCTATCAACACCTGCGTGCACTTTGAATTCCTTTTCTAGAAATAATGATGAATTTGGATGAATTCATCCACACTTTTTTGCCAGGTCTTCCTTTTGACCAACAGGATGCATTTTCAAGATCTTGATCAACATAAATGGTGCTGGCCATGAAAATGAAAACAGGAAAAAGCTAACTGCACTATAGTCCTACTTGAAGAATAGTGTATAATAAAATTCTAGAATCCAAACAAGAGTCTGAAATAGCCTCAGGAAAAATAATTTAATAAACTTCACATCTCTCAGAGAAAAATGTTTTTTTTTTCCTTCAGCAAAGAGGACCTATTCTTCCCCATAAATTTCAATTTCAAATGAGAAATTAAGATTAGTTACAAATTACAGAATCATATAATTTTCAAATAAATGTTATCATAATATCCATTGACAAGTACAGGTATTCAAATGTGCCAACAAGAATATAAGAAAAAACACAAAATTCCCAAATGATTGTAAATTATTGTATATGGGCCTTTAAACTACTATTATTTATTGATTGGTATCCTCCACAATAAAGTGGGTGCTGAATTTCATACAAGATTTTGATTTAGAGCTTCAAGTGACCTTAGAGGTCACTGAGTCCAACCCCTTGATTTTAGACTTGAGGAAACTAAGGCCCAGAGAGTTTCAATGATTTGCCCAGGGTCTCACAAATAATAAATCGCAAGGCTAGGATTTGAAACCACCTCCTCTGACTCTAGGTCTAAGACTCCTTCCCCTTCCCTAAACTTCTGCCAGTTCAGTTTAATTTAACAAATATTAAGTGCCCACTATGTGCAAGGTATTGTGCTAGGCACTGGAAAAGAAAGACACAAACAAAACTGTCCCTACCCTAAAGGAATTTATTATTTTTTTTTTCTGGGATATTGCACAACAGCCACATCAATTAATCAATCATTTAGGATTTATTAAGCACCTACTAGGTTGCAGGCACTGTGCTTGGGTTTGGGGATACAAATATATATATATATATATATATACATACAAACATATGCATGAGAGGAGCAGACATTCTCATGGGGGAGACAACAAGTACATATATAATTACATACAAAACAAATTTAAAGAGAATGAATGCAAATGAACACAATGTAGTTAGATAGAAGATAGTTAGGAAGGGAGGATACTAGCTGTTTGATCAGGAAAGTCTTCATGTAGAAGTTGGTACATGAGCTGCATCTTGAAGACTGGGGGTATCTTCCTGAAGATCACATAACAATTTAATGACAGACCATGGTATTATATTAGATGCCTTAGAGGTTCCTACTAGTCTTTTAAAGAGGGAGGAATTAGACTTATGATTTCATTGGTACAGGGAACTCACTCTTCCAATGCTGGTCAGTCCCTTCTCTAAAACTTAAGAGTCTTAGGCAGTTGCCTAGAGCACTGAATATGACTTGCTATGAGTCACACAGCCAGTATGAGGCAGAGTTAGTCCTTGAGCTCAGATATTCTTGGCTCTGAAGACAGTTCTTTATCAACTTCTCCTTGCTACCTTTTCCTATTCCTTTAAAACCAAATGCAAACACCACCTCTTTCATTAAACCTCACTTTGATGATACCTGTCACCCAGCTAGTAATGATTTTTCCCAACTTGTATAGCACCTAGCACTTTGCTCACATCTTTTTTTTTTAATGCATTTATCATGTGTTGTTTAGTTATTAGTGCATATGTCAATTGTGGATCAAGGAACACTCTTTTCCACTAGGGGCCCTAGCTCTGGACTTACACAAGACAGCCTAACTCCCAAAGAGAGGAGGAAGGGTTTTCTCATTCTCTAGTTTACTGTCCCCACCCCAGAGTTCCTGGGGAAATCTCTTAAATGAAATTTGGGTATCGTTCAGTTCTAGGACCTCTTCCAAAGAAGGTTGCACTTCTAGAAAACATTTATGTATACAGAACATAAGAAGTATTGGACGGCTAATTATTTCCTCTACCATAAAAGAAATCTTCAAAACACAAAAGATCCATTGGTGTGCATTAACAAATACTAAAGTCATCATACAGGAACCCAGCACCTATTATCTTCTCTTGGGAGATAAAGACAGTTTTGTAGGTCTGCTCAACAGGTATTTACTTATGTAACAAGTAGGATCTCCTCACCAGTCTGGACGTGGCATTAACTTTCTTAGCCCTTTCAGCTGCAGCATCTTCCCAGCAGTGGTCATATCTGAGAAATTGTGGAAATCACCTCCACTTGAGCTCCTGACCTTTATACTCATGCAATTACCAACAGGGCTAGAAATATCTATTTTTCAGGATGTCATTTGGATTCAGGGAAAGAAAAATAAAAGAGAAGATTCAGCTAGGGGCATGAAGTCCAGTCTTAGGCTCACCTAAGTAATGACATGTTCATAAGCATACAGTTGCCATTGCTAAAAGTAGTGGAGAGAGAAGGTTGATAAATCCCCTTCCCCATCTATTAAGTAAAGAGGATTTTGTTATCCTTTTAGTGGTCAGTTCCTCAGGATCCATGGCTATGGCAATGTCTAGTTTCCAGGTGTTAGATAATAACTCCCAGAATAGCCCCAAGGATCCTAGAATCATAGTGACAGACAATCCTATTGCAATTGTGCCATGAGATATGGGGGTGACATAATTACTATGCTTGTGGAGAACGACAATGTTGCTAAAGTTAACCTGTGAGCTTAATGCTTACAAGATGCCTTCTTTGTCTGTTGCTCTATAAAGGAAGTAGGTACTGACTGGTTGATGAGTGGTGAAACCACGGGGAACCCATAGGTGAATTTGTGTGTTCCTTGATCGGCCTCCATCAAGGCTTGAGGGGGTTTTGGGGAGTGTACAAATTGGAATGCTGTGCCTGTCTTGATTGACCCCAAAAGATGAGCCCCTTTGAGAAGGGTTGTTAGGGAATGCTGTAGGAGCTAGTGCTCCCATTGTCAGCAATTTCCTTTGAGAAGACTAGACTAGAATAAAGTAAGATTATTAATCCCTCTGAAGGTGTCTGCCTGTCTGACCAGATCAAGAGTGAACCTGTTAGAGGCCATAGTCCCAAAACTTCAGTGCCTCCTGTGTATCATCTGTGAAACACCATCTTACCAGAAGGCTTAGGGAAAGCTGGAATTTGGTATGTACCAACAAAGAGGCTACCTCAAGAGAGGTGAGAGGCCATGTCTCCCCATTCTTTATGGGAGGTTCTTCATGATTCAGTCATCATGTGTCACGGCACAATCATAGGGGAAATAAGAGGACCACCTAAGAGCTGTTGGTCATACATGTTCTTCAAGCCAGAGTATGTGCGTTTCCCCCCCCCCCCATGAATCCAAAGCAACACAAGAAGTGCTGTAGTCCAGAAGATCAGATGTTTCCTCTGATTACCTCTATTAAACATATGGCATTGGTCTCTTCCAGCTTTAAATCTTAAGATGCACCATCTTACCAGACTACCATGAACTTTGAGATCCTATCTTATCTAACATCTTTTTTTTTGGAGGGCAGAAGGCCAGGCAATTGGGGTTAAGTGACTTGCCCAAGGTCACTCAACTAGTGTGTCAACTGTCTGAGGTTGAATTTGAACTCAGGTCCTCCTGACTCCAGGGCCAGTGCTCTATTCACTGTGCCACTTAGCTGCCTCTCTTATCTAACATTTTTATCTAATCTAATATTTCAATACTGTACTTCAGAAATCTATTTCAAAAGCATTAAGCTTTTTACAGTTAAGAGCTGAGCTTTACTTGATCCTGTGGCAAATACACAGAGAGAAAACCTAACTGTAGCTCACTGTACATACAAGAAAATTAAAATAAAGGGATGATACTGATGGCTACAATGGATAGTAAAACAGCTCAAAATCTCCAATATAAGAACTGTTACTGATAATCTAAGTTAAGGGTTAGCAAAATATGGCTTATGGATTAAATCTGGCCCACTGTTTGTTTTGTATAGCCTGTAAACTAAGAATAGCATTACCATTTTTAAATGGTTGAAATAAATCTTATCCCCCCAAAATTCCATTCTCATTAGTAGATCTATATTACAAAAATATACTCAACTATTATTATTATATTTTGAGTTTTGCCAATAAAAAATTGTGGAAATTAATTTTCTCTGTTTTTATATAAGTACCTACATAATATCCTTGTATTATCTGTTGGCCCCCAAAGCCTGATATATGACAAAAAAGTTTTCCAACCCCTGCTTTAGGTGTTCTCTTTCTTGCAGTTAATCTGTGGCTTAAAATTATAATGAAGAAAATTAATAAACAATAAAATAATGTCTTCTCTCCTAAGAAAAATAAGACGTAACAGAGTTATCTTTAATAAGAAAGAGTAGTTGCTTTAAAAGAGTTTTGTCTACCAGCTCTCTGCTCAGGAGAGGGCACTGAATATCGCCACGTAGCTTTTAGTTTGTGCTCAGGACACTCTTAATCTCTATCTTTTACTGTATACTGTAGGAAAAAACGAAACTCTCAATAAATACTGATAAATATAATCTGGAGTTGAGCCTCAAATAACATTAATAAAAATAAATTTTTTAAAGCAATTTACTTGCTCATTTTGTCCTGAAATATTTACTTAAAATCTTATTGCTCCTTAAGAACAAAAAACAAGACTACACAGTCAGTATGTTGTTCTTTTAATACTGCTAACCTTGTTCTGCATCACTTAAGATAATCTGATCATAGTGTTAGAGATGGAAGTCCAGTGAGTCCAACTGCCTAACTTTACAGATGAAGAACCTGAGTAGTAAAGAGGTTAAGTAACTTGTACAATATTAAAAAGCTACTGTCTGAAGTAAGAGTTGAACTTAGGTCTTCCTGACTCCAAGTCCGGCGTTCTATCCACTATACTACCCATCTGCCCCTAGAAGCCTTTTCATATTTATTTTTATTCTTCATATTTTTCATTTTATATACCAAAATATTGCCATACACTGGTTTGATATATCACAATTTATTCAGCCATTCTCCAATCATCAGACATGCAAGTTTTTCCTAGTGATTTGATATAAAAAACCTTTTGACTGTTTGTGTAGATACTTCCTTTTTTATAGAAGGAAAAAAAAGTGGTACAAAATTAACCATTCCATTTGACCTAGCAATCTCAAAGACCCAGCAGACCTTTGTGACTTTTATTTTGTATATATATGATACTCCACAAAGAGAAAAAAGCATACTACAGGATACAGTCCATATGTAGTAGTGAAGTGTTCCCCATTTTACTTGATGGCACTGAGATTACAGCTACATTCTGCTCAGGTTTATTGATGTTTGCATACTTCCTACTTCCAGAGATAAAATTCAAGGACTAAACACCTGAGAGGTGGGAGAGAAAGCCCTAAATTGAATGCAGGGACTCTGTCTGCAAACTGAAGCAAAAATTTCAATACTGTAATGTGTATTGTAGTCACAAGCCTACCAGAAACAATTTTAATTAATTAATCATTATTCTAAACCAAGAATTTGTTCCACTTGTAGAGAGAAATGTCCAAATTTTCAGAGTCCCTTTATGGCCTTGGAATCACTCTACAAGGCATTTTTGAAGTCACATTAATAGGAATCTTGAAATAAAGACAGTTTCTTGATATGATAAAACATAGTAATACAATTCAAGGTAAGGCAGAAGTTAATATTTTTGCTTCATTAAAAAAGTACATTTGAAATTTAATCTTCTGCATGACATTGGAGAATCAGTTCCCCTGCAAAAAAATTTCAATCCCTATATGACCAGTACTCTCAAGGGCTCTCCCCTTATCCTATCCCCAGGAAACTTATTTATTCTCTTAGGCATATCATTATCCCAGTTTTTTCATGGTATGGGGAAGGAGGTGGAACAATCAAGAGCTTTTTACCTTGGTCCTTCTCTTGTTACCACCCTAATTATTTGAAGTGAGGAGTCCTTTCTGAGATGATCAGGAAAGGGGGAGCAGGACAGAGTTCAAAATTGATAAAGACTGATAGTTTCTCTTCCAGTTTAATCCAAAGGGCTCAGACTAGGATAATTTTTCTAAAGAGAAAGCAGGGAAGATTCGTCTGTTTCCGCTAGTTAATTATAATTTGTATGGTCCTCTTTCCCAGCTAAAAAGTTTGAGGCCCAGCCATCAGAGCGTGTACCATTTGTTGATTACAATTTATCTGCTTCCCCCTTCCCAGGCAAAAATTTGAAGCCCAGTCATTAGAGTTTATGGGACTTTCCAACTCTGGTTCTCAGTCTGTGGTGTCAGACTACAAACTGGCCCTTCCTAAAGTTCCACTTCACAAAGTTTCACTTCTTAAAAACTCCTACCCTCCAGTGATCTCTAAGAATTGCTGTGTCTCCAAGAATCCCTAGTCCCATTACTCATATTAACTCCTGGATATTTTTAAGTAAGTGTCTTTTAAGTTAGACATCTGACCTTGTTTGCCATTTAATGATTGCTTTTCCATGTATTCGAATTTTATTATTTTATAGGGAAAATGAAATGTGCAAAATAAGGGGCACAGCCCTGTTCTTAGGTCAGACCCCCAAGTAAGGTAAACTAGATATGAGATAAATTATTTTAAACTGGCTGAAGTAGCCTTCCTGAGTTTTAAAAAAAAAGTAGCTTCTGGGGTTGGCTTTAAGTATCATACTTAAAGATAACAGTCTCATAATGCCATGGGATTTTAGGTTAAATTTTCCTCTGAGGACAAGATGTGGAAGAATCTGGGTCAGAGCAGACCTAGGAAAAATAAGGTTTTCCTAGTAGAGCCACAAGGCCCAATTGATCAGACCTTAGTCAACCAGTAAATATTCCCATAATTTATTTTCCTTCTTGTATTCACCAGCGGAGTTGACTTCTGAAGACCTGGTTCCACTGCTGACCTTACTTGTGGAGCCCTCTTCTCAAAAAAGTATCCTTCAATTCAGCCTACAGAAGTTAATTGGGAATAGAGATTAATGAAAGCTTTACATCCTGCCCTCATAAACTCTCCTATATTCTCATAAGAAATCCATCTCCTTAATGAAAGTCATTTTCCTTTCTCAGTAAAACACGTGGGATTCATCTGGGGGGAACTGATTTGTAAGTGGTTCTAGCATACCTAAATTCTAATAAGAAATATGGGATGATTGGACTGAGTGGTGGTCCAGAAGTCAGGAAGACTTCTCTTCCTGATTTGGCCTCAGACACCTATTAGCTACATGGTACTGGGCAAATCACTTGACACTGTTTGCCTCAGTTTCCTTATCTGTAAAATGAGCTGGAGAAGGAAATGGCAAACCACTCCAATATCTTTGCCAAATGGGGTCCGGAAGAGTCAGACACAATTGAAACAACTGAACAAGAACAACAATGGAGCTAAGGGACTTATCCCATGGACATAAAACTATTAAGTGTTAAGTCCCTGTTTTGAAGCTTTATCCCAGGGTTCTAAGCCTTTACCATGCTACTTCACCATTTCACAAATAACTGGAGAAAGGACATACAGGTTGGAATGATTATGAAGGATAATACAGACCGAACAGTAAAGTAGAAATAGAGCTGAGACCAGTAGGCTAATATAGCTGGGGCAGCTAGGTGGCAAAGTGGGGGTGGGAGTTGGGGGGCTGAAGTCAAGAAGACCTGAGTTCAAATCCAGATTCAGACACTGACTAGCTGTGTGAGCCTCGGCGAGTCACTTTAACCCTGCTTGCCTCAACTGCCTCATTTGTAAAAATGAGCTGGAGAAGGAAATGGCAAACCACTCCAGTATCTTTGCCAAGAAAACCCCAATGAAGTCATGAAGAATAAGACATGAGTGTACAGCAACAACATTATACAAGTTTTTGAATGCTCAATAGTTTTCCTGCAAATTCCTCCAATTTACCTTTCTGTTGTGGGCTCTCTTAATAACTATCATTCAGAACTCCCATTGCCTAGATATAAACTTTCTCTTCAACCCTACCCCTATCTCCAATGTGGGCCCATTTCATTGTACCCTTTAGAACCCTTGTTTTAATTTCATTATGCTCTTTAGACCCTCGTCTACTGTGAACAAATCCCCCATCTTCTTTAGTCTCTTCCTCTTAGATTTCTTCCACTTCTTGACCCTAATTGAAACTTTGAATTTCCCTAAGATACCACTTCCCATATCTGTCTCTTCAATGTTGACAACTCCTTTCTCACCCTCAGCCTAGGAGGAAGACTTGCATAATTCTTATTTCCCTCTGCTATCTTCTGATCTTTGTGGTTCTACTTGTAATAAATAATAAAGTGTTAGATGTGGAGTTAGGAAGACCTAAGTTCAAATCCAGCCTCAGAGACAGTTGTGTTATCCTGGGCAAGCCACTTAACCTTTGTCTTCCTTAGTTTCCTCAACTGTAAAATATTACCACCTATCTCAAAGGGATAGTGTGAATCAAATGAGATAATATTTGTGAAGTGTTTGTCACAGAACCTGGCACATAGGAGGTGCTACATAAATGCATGATCCCTTCCCCCTTTCCCTTTGAAGTTCATGCCCCCCAAGCACAGGCACCTCCAAGGCTCTTATCTCTCCTTGGTTCTCTTCTATTCTCTCTTTACACTTTTCTCATTAGCAATCTAACCTCCTGTAGCTTCAAGTAATCCTTCTATATAGACAGCTCCCAAGCCTCTATGACCAGGCTCACTCTCCCCCTTAAACACTGGTCACACATTTTCTAATTGCTATTCAATGTTTCCACCTGGATGACCTCGATCTAATATATTGAAATGGAGCTGCCTCTGGGGAGCACAGAATAGTACTGGACTGTGAATCTAAAAACCTAGGTTCCAGTTCTGATTATACCAGACTATCTGGGTGCCTTCAGCAATTGCTTAACCATCCTAGGCCTTCATTTCCTCAACTTACAGATGAGGTTGTTAGACTAGATGATTTCTAAGGGCTCTTTCAGTTTAAAAAAATGCTGTAATTCTATGTTAACATTATGTTCATATTGGTTGAAGAAACATAGCAGCCAAAAATAGGCTGAAACCAGCCTAGGATATATACTTTGTTCAGTAAAACAGAAAATTCAATTATCAAGGTACTACCACAAACTGGAATCACTTGAAGCCACCCAAAGACAGAGCCTTCTATACCAGTACCATACAAAGAAAATCTCTTTTGATGAGCAGTATTACAACATATCCCACTGGCAGTCTTTGGGCTCAGATGCCAGGATCAATGAATGTAGTTTTGGGGACAACATTGCTCCACAGCATGCCTTAATAGTATTTGCATTGTCTATTTTACAAGGTTAGTGTGATGGAAGTGATTTTTTAAAAAAAACTTTGAAGCATAAGCTGGGAATAATTATTGTTATTATGTGGGAATAATTATCAAACACAACTCTGCATTGATGACTGGACAAGCAAATCCCTTGAACTATAAGACAGTAGATGCCAGAAATCTCTCCAACTGAAGCTAATGGCTTTATCTCCTCTGAATTTCACTATTCAAATAAAGCTGAAAAATTCTTCAGGAGAAAAACATGGAAATTCACTTCAGTCCAACAAGCATTTATTAAACACTTGGTACTAAATACCAGACACTGTGCTAGGCAGTAGGGATGCAAAGGCAAAAATGAAATAGTTCCTGTTCTCAAGGTTCTTGTTATTCAGTCATGTCTGAAACCCCAATTTGGGGTTTTCTTGGCAAAGATACTGGACTGGTTTGCCATTTCCTTCTCCAGCTCATTTTACAGATGAGAAAACTAAGGCAAACAGGGTTAAGTGACTTGCCCAGGGTCACACAGCTAGTATGTGTCTGAGGTCAGATTTGAACTCAGGTCTTCCTGATTCTAGACCCAGTACTCTGTTTATATTCCCAATATGGGGACGATGGACAACAAGTACACAGATAAATTCAAATTATATACAAAGTAATGTGTAGGAGAGGGAGAGCATTAACAATTAGAAAGAAGAAAAGGAATAGTACAATGGCAAGAGCACTCGACTATATTTGGAGTCAGAGACCTAGCCTTTAAATCTCAGCTCTAACATTTACAACTGGTATTACTTTGGGCAACTTCATTTAATCTCTTTGAGGTTACTTTTGTCACCTGTAAAAAGAGGCAGCTGAATTAGTCTTAAGGTTCCTTCCAGCTCTAAACCTATGATCCTATGACCCCTTGCCATCAAAATTGTTCAAAATCTCTCTTATGTGATAGGTCCCAGTCTGTGCTTAACTATCCTGGACAATTCCCTTAGGAGGGACATAAAATGTGTCCTACTCTAACTTTCCCCCACCCCCCAGAATTTATTTATTTCTTTTTCAGGAACAATCTTGTTAAGTAGCCTAATTTAAACTCATCACGACCAATATGATTCTTACTAAAATTATACTTTCTATAGGAGCCAGTCAAGAAGTTTTTTTGTGGATAATTGGCCAGATAGTTAACACCTGTCCTAAAAATGTTGTGGCTAAACTGACTCTTCCATTTCTATGGTGCAGAAGGGTGAGGGTCTCTACTAAGAACTTACTTGAAAGTTCTTAAGAATATCCTAACCTCTTCCATGAAGAAAATACAGGCTTTGCCCATGAAGATCTCTGCTATCAAGGCAGTGCTGAAGTGTGCTGGCCTTCAGTTTGAGTAAGAATAAAGGTCTGACTAAACATAATGAATACAGAAAATTCCGGAAAGACTAACATTGAATTGACATAAAGGGAACTAAGAAGAGCCAAGAAGGCAATATACATAATGACCATAACCATGCAAATAGAAAGAACAACCACTGAACAATTGGAAATGAATGTTGCAATATTACAAGAAAAAATTTTGGTCCCAAAAAGGAGATATTGAGAAGACACTTAGGCTACTCCTTTGCAAAGGTGGTAAAAGGTATGGAACACTGTATATATTGTCAGATTTTTTTTTCCACTATATTAATTGACTTTTCTGGGTTTTTTTTCCTTCTTTTTCTCCCCTTTAAAAAACCCTTCCTTATCATATGAATTAGTTCTCTAGGATTGGAGGGAGAAATCAATAAAACTTTATTTTAAAAAATGCAAGTGTGTTAGCAACCACACTAGCACACAGGGTGGCTGCTAGCATTTGTTCTTTTGATCTGCTTTTCTAAAGGAAAGACAGCTTTAAAGGGGTTAATGATCTTACTTTAATTAACAGACAGATAAGTACTGATAAGGAGTCCAAGAAAGATTCCAATAGACGGGGCTCCAACTCTCTAATCGGAGTAGTAGATACCTAATCACCAGATCAGGGAGCACCAACATCTGGGTTCAGGCACAGTGTGTGTGTGTGTGGGGGGGGGGGGGCCCTTAACAACAGCTACCCAGAGTCTTGTCTAACCACATCACAAAGAAACATTCCTTCCCTGAGTGAACCCCAAAATAAAATACCAACAAATACAGTAAATATAGTTTTCAGCTCATAGGCTCAGAGCCAGAAGGCATCACAACCCACATGATTCAGTGCCTAATTGGTTCAGTACCAAAAGGTGTGGAAGCCTTCCTGTAAGGAAGCCTCCGGTAAGCAAGTTTCCCCCTAAGCAAGCTCCTCCCCAAGGCCCTGAATATTCTGATGGGCTCTATGTTGACTTAGGATGTGTCACAGCTGTGAACTGAAGTTCAAAGCAGAAAGACATCCATAATTGAAATACTTGTGTACCTTAGACCTGGGAACATGGCTCCTGTTCCAAGGGAAAAGGAGACGCGGTCACATAGGCCTGTTAATGGACAGGGGAGATCTTATATTCCATTAATTCTACAACAAGTCAACTTTTAAACATTCACAGTACGATGATAATATTGAAACTAACTCCCACTCCCCATCCTCAATGTCTGGCACCTAAAGCATATGCTTTAATCAATAGTGAAAAATTACTGAATTACAGATAATTCTAAGAAAACTGAATTATGCATTGGTTTTGAAATAGCACCTGTCATATATAGATACTATATCTAATATCTGAGAGATTGTCTAATGGACTATTTCTTCCAATAAATCCTCCTCCAATGTATCACTACAGTTGAGTTGACCCTGTGTTCTCAAAGTCAATGCCAGTGGAAAAAACCTGGCAGTTTTCACTAAATTAGAAAGGCTTCAAGAAAGAACTTAGTGATGTATTTTGCTTATTGACAATATCTTTTGTTTTAATATCACTGGCTAAGTTGGAGACATTATGGTTGGCCACATTATGATTTTTTTTGAGCATATTAGTCTCCAAGTTTATTGTCTTAAGTCATAAAATGGTTGAATTCTGTATTGGTGAAGGGAATAACCATCCTACTGAAATCACAGATCCTTTTAGTATTGAAGTCAGTCTATTAGATATATTAACTCTCCATGCTATCTAGATTCTAGTTCATTCTCTATGTGCCAGACCATTGGATAATAAAGATCCTAGACATTATTTTCCCTCACTGCAGAAATGTCTTTACTGAGTTAGGATCTACCATTATGTCCTATGTCTTTTAGAGGGCTGGTAAATGAATCATCTCTTTGAAGAGCACTTCTATTGTGCGTGAAAACAAAGTTGAGACTATTGCCTAATGACCTAGAGTCCCTTATAGTAGGATCCATGTGATAAAATTCCCGTCTGAATTTAGTTTTAGGAAAAAATTTTCCTTTATAGAAAAAATGTATATGCTTTATCTTGTTAGAAAATAAAAATAAAAAATATATAATATTTCCCTCTGCCAAGAAATAAAAAGCCAAATTCAGTGCCCAGTTGCTGTAAATCAGTTTATCTTGGATACCAAGTAGCATTTACCCAATCTACTTCTACTTAGTAGAAGACAAGGTAAATTTAGCCATAAACAGAGAGAAAAGGGGAGAGAGAGAGAAAGAGAGGGAGAGAGAAAGAGAGGGGGAGAGAGAGAGAGAGAGACAGATGAATGAAAAATCAATCACACATGCTCTAAGTGTTTGAAGTTCACAGTGAAAATTTCTCACCAAGTACAATCTGGATTTTGGGCTAAATACATCATCCTTTGGTTTTTTAAATGGCGTTAATTTCCTTAAAATAGCAAAAATATTTTCTTCTTCACCAGAAAGACTAATACCCTCATTTATATAATGTAGAAAAACTATAATATTAGCATGTTCATTTTTAGGTTGTATGAGTTTTTTATTGATGGTTGTGGAAACTTATATGGGTTGATCATAAATCTATCGAGTTTCATTCAGGTTTTTTTGTCTGTTTCTCTATCTCTCTTTAAAACTGAATCTCTCTATTTACAGCAGCCACTCTCAGAATAATACTGGTCATAAAAGAATCTTTTAACTTGCTCTGTTTTCCAGCCAGGACCAGTTTATGTCTGCAAGGAGGGCAGCCTTGTGACCCTCCATTACTAGGAGTGTTCTGGCCTTAGTGAGGACACCTGCATCAGTTTTAGCCTTACTGCAATGCTGAACTCAGGTGATGCACTCCAGAGTAACTCTTGCCAGGGAGCTCATAGTATATCTGAAGTAAATGAGAGACCCATTCTATTATGTTCAAAGTAGCACTGGTAAGCAAAAGAAGCATGAGAAAAACTTGTTTAGAGCAAGTCTGACAATGCTATAAGCATGTTTGTTTGGGTTTTTTTTTTTCCTGAGCTAGTGGTGTATTTAATTATTGTGCAGGGGTTCCCCTGCTCAGTGCAAACTGTGCAATGGACAAGGAAGGAGACAGTAATGTTTTAGTCAAATTAATTTTCACTTAGAGTTAAGCCTGGCACTCTGGAGAGAAACTGACTCTAGCACATTATGTAATTGAGTGAGTATAATTTAATTAGGAAAAGCAGATACAAATTACTTAATTCATTCAACAAATGTTTATCAAACACTTTGTGCAAGGTACTATGTTAAATGCTGTCGGTGATATAAAGAAGGGTAAGATGCCATCCTTATTCTCTTGGAACTGTGCCAGCTAGAAAGACATTTCAGAAGAATTTAGTTCACAAGAAAGCTGGGAAGTGTAGCCACGGAAAACAGTCAAAGGGAGAGAGGCTGAGAACAATGATTCTTTAAAGATACCATCTATAGAACTTGAAACTAAGTTTTGTTGTAGCAGAGGGAAGATAAGGGAACTTACCATAAAGGAAGTCTTTATCTGGCTAAGGTTCCTGTTTGGGCTAGAAGCTGTTCTGATGACTTTGATGTAGTTTTAGAATTTAGATGAATATTTCTTAAATGACTTTTATGAAGTGGCAATATAAAGATACTATTGTTAATTAAAAATTTGTTTTATTGAGAAAATACTGGCCTACCTGTAGCTCTCAGGGTCCAGAAAATTTGAGAATAGAAACTGCCAAAGAGCTTCATCTAGTGGTAAAGCTAGTATACTACATGATTGTTATTTTTTTGGTCTTAAAAAATCTAGAACAGAGTTCCCCAACTGGTAGATCTGGAATCTACTAGTAGACCTCAAATCTTTACTTAGCAGCTGGGCACACTGGTGTGACTGCTATAGCAAGACTCCCTGCCTCCTCCCACCTTCTTTTTGCCTCCTTCACTGCAGTTTTTAGGGATTCTCAATGGAAAGAGGAGTAGAGCCGAATGGTATCCTGCTTCCCCTATTTTACTTGGAAATCTTTCTACTTAGAAAATTGCATAGACATCAGAGAGCTTAAAAAAACTTCAGAAAGCATTTTGTGGATGAAATGTCATCCTTGCCTTCTCATTCACTCTCACCACTCCCATGTCCAATCAGTTGCTAAGTCTTGTAGTTTCTGCATTGGAAACACCTCTTGTGTTTGCCCCCTTCTCATCTCTGACATAGCCACCCCACCTTTTTCACCCTCACCCCCTTTGTACTTCCCATGATGCAGGCCCTTACCCCCCTTACCGACAGATTATTTCAATAATGTGGTGATTGGTCTCCTTGCCTCGAGTCATTCAGCTGTCAAATTAATCTTCCTGCAGTACAGATCAGACCCTATCACCCCCTGCTTCCATTCAATAAACTCCAATGGTTCCCTATTACCTCCAGGATCAAATATATAATTCTCCAGTTGTCTTTTAAATCCTTTCATAAGTTGACCCCTTTCTACCTTTCCAGTTTTCTTATACTTTGCACCCCTCTATATACTATGCCATCCAATGCTCCCAGAACACGAAATGCTATCTCCCCAACTTTGGGCATTTTTGCTGGCTGTCCCCCATGCCTGGAACACTTTCCCTCCTCTTCTCTGACTCCTGGCTTCCCTTGCTTTCTTGAAGTCTCAGCTGGAATCCCACCTTCTAGTAGAAACCCTAGTTCTTAATGTTGGTGCCTTCACTCTGAGACTACCCCCTCTATTCTGTATGCTCCTTGTTTGCACATAGTTATCTGCATATTGTCTCTCTCATTCGACTGTAAGCTCCTCAAGGGCAGGTCCTATGTTTTTGCCTTTCTTTGTATCACCAGAGCTTAGCATAACGTCTGGCACACAGTGGGTGCTTAATAAATGTCAGTTGACTTACTGACTGAGGAAACTGTGCCAATATACGATAAATAATTGGTTCAAGATTACTCAATTCACTACTATTGTGCTATAAGAAATGGGGAGGAGATGGTCTTCATATTCACCTGGAAAGCCCTATATAAAACTGATGCTAAGTGAGAAGAGCAGAACCAGGAAAAATCTGTACACAATGATAGACACATCGTATGTGTGACGACCAGCTTTGATAAACTGGACTCTTCTTAGCAACACACAGGTATAAGACAACTCTACAAGTCTCAGGATGGAAGGAGTCATCTACATTCAGAGAAAGATCTAGAAAGACCAGAGTTTAAATGGAGACTGAAGCAATCTACATGCTATCGTTCTTTTTCACGTGTTCTCTTCCTTTTTTTCCCCACTGTTCACTCCATTGGTTACGACTCTTCTATACAACCAGACTATTGTACAATGTGAAAGTATTTGCAGATCCTATACTTGATTGAACGCTGCCATGGGGTGGGGGAAAGGGAGAGGAGAAAAATTGAAACTCAAGGGATTGTGGAACTGAATCTTGTAAACTAAAAGTAAATAAACAAGTCAATGAAAAAAAAAGATTACTCAGTTCACAAAGAGTAGGTTTGGGCTTCAAACCTCAGTCTCTGACTTCATAGGTCACTATGCCATGAAACTTTACTGTCAGCGTACTTTCTTCCTCTTGCTCAGGGACTTTTACACAAGAACAGCTTCTTCCCACTGATGATTTCCAGGCTCTACGGAAATTAAAATCAGTATCTCCTTACAGAGGGGCTAATTAACCCATCCTGGAACATAAGCAGAATATGGAATCAAAACTGAGAGTAATAGGTCAGATATGCCAATTCCCCTTTAGGTTAACAAAATAAGCCACTTTCCTTTTCAAGTCCAGGAAATTTCTATGGATGAGATTGTTGTAGGGTTGTGTAATAACTAGCTCCCCTCTAAAGATTCAAAGTACTTTCCTCATAACAATTCTACAAGGTACAAGTATTATTATACCCACTTTATAGATTAGGAAACTGAGTATCAGAGGCTAAGTGACTTGTCCAAAGTCATATAACCAGTAAATATCAGAAATGGAATTAGAACTTGGATGTCTCTTGAATCCAAGTTCATTGGATCCTATTCTTCTCTTATATCATGTTTGTGTAGAGCAGTAGTTCTCAACCTTCCTATTGCCACAACCCTTTAATACAGTTCCTCATGTTGTGGTGACCCCCAACCATAAAATTATTTTTGTTGCTATTTCATAACTATAATTTTGCTACTGTTATGAATCATAATGTAAATATCTGATATGCAGGATGTATTTTCATTGTTACAAACTGAACATAACCCACAGGTTGAAAACCGCTGGTGTAGAGTAAAAGACCTCTTCATCATTGCGGTTTCCATTTTTGCTCCTGCCTTCCTTCAGTCTTTTACTATCCTATGAAATTCACAATAACATTAGAGGGGATTTTCATTATAGCCCTGAATTTCCTTTTTGGATTCTCAAAACCCAAATCACCCATTCCCAAGCAGTCCTGTCACATTAATTTATCCAAAGAGTCAGAAGACCTGAGTTCAAATCCTTGTCCTACAACTTCCTATCTTTGTGATCTTGGTCAACTCACTCACCTATACTCTCTGGGTTTCAGGTTCCTCAAATGAAAAAAATGAGGCAGTTGGTTGGATTAAATGATTAATCTCTAAGGGCCTTTCTAGCCCTGAAGGTCTGTGATTCTGTGTTGAAGGGGAAACAAGATGTAAATGACATCACAAGTAATAGGTGCTACCATAAACAGCAAGCACAGAGCTTCTGGAGTGACAGCCCTGGGGTTTCTTTAGTGGAACTCTAAAGAATAGAAGTATAGAATGTCAGAGTTGGAGGAAATCTAAGGGATCATCCAATCAAGGCCCCTCATTTTCCAGAAGAGAATCCTGAGATTCAGAGAGGGGAAGCTGCTTACCTAAGGTCACATCGCTAGTTAGTAGCAGAACTCAGGTTAGAATTCAAGTTTCCCAAGTTCTAATCCATTCTCCTATTTTGGCAAACCATACTACCTCTCAGTTATAGTAATAATAAGAATAGCAGTCCAAACCCTACTTAGGTCAATCACTTAGAAACTTTAAAGTATTCACCCAAGTCATTCAGTCTTCTAAACTTTAGCTATCACCATGGAAAACAAGTGAAACCAGTCATATCTAGTACTGTCAAAGAGTATTTTTACAGTACTTTTGGAGACCTTTATTTCATCTTTGATTTATTTTTAAAGCAATATTTTTTATATCACCAAAATTTTCCCCAGTACAAGTATTTTTATTTAAATCATTATTTATTTATTTTAAACAGCTTTTCTTTTTAAATTCTAAGTTCCCTATTCTCTCCCTCCCTTTCACTCACTCTCCCACCCACTGAGAAGGCAAAAACATCAATCATACATGTAAAATAATGCAAAACATATGCTCATATTAGCCATTTCACAACAAAAGCAAAAAGATAAAGGGAGAAAATTATGCTTCAACTTGAACTGAGAATTCATCGGTCTTCTCTGGAAATGGACAGCATTTTTCCATCATAAATCCTTTGGAATTGTATTGGATCACTATATTGATTAGAGCAACAAAGTCTTTTACAGTTGATCATCATTACAACATTGCTATTACTAGGCACGATGATTTCCCAGTTCCTCTCACTCTATTTTGCATCAATTCATATAGGTCTTGCTTTGTTTTTTTTGAAACCACCACCCACCCATCCCCAGTCATTTCTTATGGTATGATAGGACTCCATCACAATCGTATGCCATAGCCTGTTCAGCCATTGACCATAAAAAGCTACTATGGTGGCAAACATAAAAGACAAGGATGGGAAAACAACTACAATCAAAGTCTCTAAGAAAATGCTAACTGTATATAACAATTACTGGAAGAATCAAAGAAAGAGATAAGAGTAGTAGAGGGCTTCCCTGAAATTTCTAATTCTTTGACACCATAAAGAGTTGTTATAAATATTTTTGTACATAAAGTTCCTTTTTCTTGTTCTTTGATCTCTTTGGGATACAGACCTAGACCTTTGGGTATAGTTCCAAATTGTTCTCTAGGATGGCTGAATCAGTTCACTACTCAACTGACAATTCATCAGTATCCCTATTTTCCTTCAATACCTTCAGCATTTGAGATTTCTGGTAGGTCTAAGGTGGTACCTCAGAGGCGTTTTAATTTGCATTTCTCTAATCCATAGTGATTTAGAGTGGTTTTTTTTGTGTGACTATAGATATTTTTGATTTTCTTTTCTGTTCATATTCTTTGACCATTTATCAACTGGGGAATAGATCTAATTTTTATAAATTTAACTTAATTCTCTATATATTTGAGAAATGAAGCCTTTATCACAGAAAGCTGTTTAAATTTTTTTTGCTATTACCTTATTATCTGCGGTACCTTTTAGAAAAATGTACTTTCTTTGATTATTTCATTTAATTAGTTCTGCTTTTTCTTTTGCTTTATCTAAGATTATGATTGCCACCCCTGCAGTTTTTCTGGACAATTGCTTAAAATATAAGGTCTATGCTCTTTTTTTCAATCATGGCTTTTTGGTAGTCCACTAATTCTTAAATGATCTTCTTGATCTATTTTTTTCCAGGTCAGTTATTTTTCTGATATAATAGTTCACATTTCCTTTTATTTTTTTCATTTTGACTTTGTTTTATTGTTTCTTGTTGTCTCATGGGGTTGTTAGTTTCTAATTGCCCAATTCTAATTTTTAAGAATTATTTTCTTCAGTGAACTTTTATACCTCTTTTTCTATTTGGCCAATTCTGCTTTTGAAAGGGTTTTTTTTTCTTTAGTGAATTTTTGTGCCTCCTTTTCCATTTGGCTTATTCTACCTTTTAGGGAGGTCTTTTCTTCAGTGAATTTTTGTGTCTCCTTTATCATTAGACCAATTCTGTATTTCAAGGCATTATCATTTTTCTTGGTGCCTCTTTTTACCAAGCTGTTAATTCTCTTTTCTTTTTTCCTTTTTGTAGGTGGGAAGGCAGGGTAACTGGGGTTAAGTGACTTGCTCAAGGTCACATGGCTAGTTTTGTGTTAAGTGTCTGAGGTCAGATTTGAACTCAGGTCCTCCTGACTCCAGGGCTGGTGCTCTATTCACTGTGCTACCTAGTTGCCCCCTGTTAATTCTCTTTTCATAATTTTCTTGCATCACTCTCCTTTTCCCCCTAATTTTCCCTCTACTACTCTTATCTCTTTCTTTGATTCTTCCAGTAATTCTTATGCCCAGTTAGCATTTTCTTTTTTTTAATAATAAATTTATTTTATTAAATTTTTATTTGAGTTACATATTTTCTCCCCGTATTTCCCCTGCCCACCACCCCAAACCAGCCATCCCAGTGTTTCCCCCCTTCCCCAGTCTATTCTCTCCTATGTCACTTTTTGGTAGGGCAGGATGGATCTCCCAACTGCAGTGCCTGTGTATCTCAAGTTCCAGTTGGATGTAGTCAATAATAATAATAATAATAATTGTATATATATCTATATCTATATCTATATCTATATATATGTATATATACACATACAAAGATAGATACACATTCATAACATTTGATTATGGAACTCCAGATTCCAGATTCTTTCTCCTCCTCCCTCACCACTCATCCCCACTGGAAGGACAAGCAATCAAATACAGGCTGAACATGTGAAATTACACAGAACCTCTCCATAGTGAGCACACTGTGAGAGTCTGATTAAATGTCCCTTCTTCCTATCCTGCCCCCCCCATCCACTCTCCACCCCATCCCTCTCCCTCTAC
>CM053582.1:225571993-225605290 GCA_028627135.1 Pseudochirops cupreus
CCCCCCCCCCCCCCCAGTTAGCATTTTCTTAGAGACTTTGATTGTAGTTGTTTTCCCATCATTGTCTTTTATGTTTGTGTCTTGATCTTCGTTGCCACCATAGTAGCTTTTTACGGTCAAGTTCTTTTTTTGTTTGGTTGGTTTTTGACCATTTTTCCATCCTATTTCTTGACTTAGAACTTTATACTAAAATTGGGTTCTGCTTACCTCAGGTGGGGAGGCATTATTCCAAGCCTTAGGTTTTTCCATGCTGCTGTTTTCAGAGCTAATTCTGGGGTTTGCAAGTTTTTGGCGCTTCCAAGGTGGTATGAACCAAGGAGACATGTGGTCACTGCTTTCTGGTCTGTGCTCTTGTCTTTATCCAGGAAGCATTGGTCCCTTGCAGCTGCAAGCACTAGTATTCCTCTTTGCCTTGGAACTGAGACCAGGGCCCCTGCTCCCTTGTAACTAATCACAAGCACTCCTCTCCATCCTGGAACTTCAGCCCAGAACTGTATATGGGCAAAAGAGTTGCTAATCAGCACCAGATATATATCCAGGGCCAGCAGTGGGTCCCCTGTAACCTCTTTCTGACCAGTTGTCCAATTCCCCCTTACGATATCTGGACCGAGAGCTCCCAAAGTTTCTGCTACTGACGTGGCCACTGTTGCTGCCACCATGTATGTGTGCTCCAGGTAGGCCTCCCCAGTGTCACAGAACTCTTGGGCCAGAAAAATGTCTCACTTTGACCTTTTATTGACTCGGCTGCTCCAAACATTTATTTGAGGCATTATTTTAAAGTTGTTTGGAGAAGAATGTTGAAAAAGTTCAGCTGGTTTGTTGCCTTTAATCCACCATCCTTGCTTTGCCCCATAGCAAGTATTTTTTAAAGACAAAAAAAACCTCATCAATAAATCAAAAAAGTCTTTCTACATTATTTTCAATTATATGTTATCATAAAATTTGATCATGTTGTGTATAATTTTATTTCCCCACTTCTGTTCTAATTGGAGACAATGTTTAAGGTTCTTAGAGGTCTAAAATGGTATCTTATAGGCTGACACTTGATTAATAGCTCTCCTTTATACATGTCATCCAATAGTGAACAAGGTATCTCTTCCAATAGAATAGATCTGCTAGCTGCCAAGATTGATGGGTAGGTAGTAGGAAAGAAAGAAAGCCTCTCCTCACTGTCCCAAGAGTTATTCCAGTTTAGGAATTGCATTCTTTCTGCTAGCTCCTGTCTAATTGAACTGGCAGCTCAACCTTTTAAGGGCCTTCAAAACGGGCAGATCTTTGTGGGCCAATGTTTCAGTTTAATCAGAGAAAGCCGTTCACACTTGGTAGAAGGGAATGCAGAGTATTATGACCTTGCTAACAAACTAACACCCCATCATCCATCTCTTTATAGTCTATAACTACATCAGCTAAGCTGAGGGGAGGGATTATCATATCTCCCTTCCCCCATTATGTTAATAAACATCTCTTCAAGTTGTTTTGGTTCAAATCCATCATCAACAAGCATTTTTAAAGTATTCATTGACGTCCCTTAGCTAAGCAAAAATATAGTAGTAGGAAAATCCTGTTCAAAAGATCCATGGCTATCAATGCAAAATGCAATGGCCACAAGAAAACACCTATATAATTGGACTGAAATTGACTATCTCTCTGACTAAGTAGATACATAACTAATGCTGCATCCACCAAAGTCAATAAGGGAGAAACCCAAGAAACCAATAATTATATCTACTTGGGAGTACATGTTGAATTGCAGAAATACCTTTAAGGGATAATGCGCAAGAAGGAAAAAAGGCAACTTAGACTAGGTAAAAGAATGATAATTACAACTAACATTTATATAGTACTTACTAGGTGCCAGGAATTTGACAATTATCATCTCATTTGATCCTGTGATGGTATTATTGTTCCCATACAGATGGGGAAACTGAGGCAGACAGAGGTTAAATGATTTGCCCTGAGTCACACAGCTAATAAATGTCCGAGGCCAGATTTGAACTTAGGTCTTCCTGACTCTAGGCCCAGCACTTTATCCACTGTGCCATAACTCTGAGCAGGTTTTACTGAGGTAAAACATCATCTCATTTCTTTCCATGACCCAAGACATGAAGTGTTAGTCAACTATTCCTACTAATGAAAACAAGTTATTAACAAAGCAAATCAAAGGGTATTATGGAGCGAGAAAAGAGCATGAACAAAAGCTATCACAGGCGTGGCAGTACAGGTGACAGTCAAGAAAATGGCCTGACTAGACAGACATTGGACACCAAGGGTCATGTTATAGACAAGTAGGAAATAAGGTGGAGTTAGTCTTAGGGCCTTGAAAGCCAGACAGAGAAGTTTGGACTTGACAGAATAGTCAGTAAGGAGCCACTGAACAGGAAGTAGCATGCTTAAAGGTTTCTGTTGTTTTTAAGCAGATGTCATAAAGTGATATGCAGGATAGCTTGGAGTTGGTGAGAGGCTTGGACTCGGTGAGAGGCTGGAAGTCAGGGAGACAAGTTAAAAGGCCGTTCAATACTTCAAAACAGGCAGGAAATGATGAGGGTCTAGACTAGGATGGTGGCACAGGAAATAGAGAATAAGAAATGATCTGAAAAACATTTCAAAGAAAGAAAGAAACAACAGAACTTGGAAATGGACTGGCTATAGAAGGTGAAGGGCAGGGAATGAATCTATGAAGACCCCCAGAATTTTACTCTGTGAAAATCATGGCATGGAAACAGAAAGTTAGGAAGGGATGCTGGCTTTAGGGAAGAAAGTAAGACACTGAATTCAGTTCTGGACATGTTAAATTTGAAGTGACAGTAGGATATCCAAATAGCAGTATCCTTTCCTGCAGGTAGCCAACACCGTGGCACTGGAGTGTCTCTCAGTGACATAGATCTGGGACTCAGTAGCATAAAGGTAAAATCTGAAACTATAGGAATGAATGATTTCATATTTTTACAGAAGCAGGTAACTCTAAAAGAAGAACAGAGGATCAAAGACAGAGCCTGGGGGAAGTTCAAGTTTACACAAAGAAGGGAGAATAATCAAAGAAGTCAGAAGTAGGAAAGTGCTATCTCGGGAAGCCAAGGGTTTTTAATGAATGAACTGATCGAAAAGCACTTGTTAATAATTTACTATGTGCAAAGCACTGGGACTACAAGTAGAAAAGAAAGATATTCCCAGCTTTTAAGGAACTCACATTCTAATGGCAAGATATACAGGAGATTTCAGCCTCAAGTCAGGACAGAATGGCCAAAGTCCTTAGGATACAACAGCAAAGTGGATGGTAACACATCTTCTTTAATGCTATTTCTGCTGATAAAACTGTGTCTGTTTCTGATGTTGTACCAAGAGTGTGGTAGAGCCGTCTCTAACCATCTGGTTCTTACATTTTCATTGTGAGCATTTACACCTCAGAAATCAGCAAGTGCTACAAATCAGAGCGTTTTGTTGATTGTGTAGACTTAAGAAAGTGTTAAAAATGCAGATTAAATTTCAACACATTTGCTTTCATTTTTTTTTTCCTCTAGAGCCCAGTTTTTAAAACATTTTCCAGCCCAAGCCTGTATTGCTCTATTGACATTGCTTGAGCTCAGCAGAAGCACAGTCCAAGGCTCAGGGAATGAAGTCATCACCAGCCTGAAGGCCTGGTGGGTGACTGTAGGATAATATTCCTCACGATAACTGGTATTTATCTAATGCTTAAAAGTTTTCAAAGTGCTTCACACCCACTATCATATTTCAGCTTCACAACTGTCTTGTGTTGAACCATTTGATAGTGACAAGGACTTTAGTGGGGAGCTCCCCTAGGCCTTTACTACCTGAGGCTGCTGAGGGGTCTGGGCTATAGGACCTGAAGAGAAGGGCTGATCTCACAGAGATCAGGGTTGGAGAAGGCCTAGTGTTCTGGGAGGTGCTGCTATTTTCAGAACTCTTGGTGGATAGAGAGATAGCCTTAAAACCAAGGTCTCTCACTTCTTACATATACTGATTGTGTGACCGGGGGAAAGGGTCCTAGGGTAAATCATTTAACCTCTCAGAGCCCTAGGCAACTCTCTAAGACTATAAGTTGCAGAGATGGTACCAGTGTGTTTTGGTATAGGAAGTTTAATCACTCAGGAGTTTTCTGTATCAGTTAAATCATAGGTCCAGATTCTATCCCTACAGATACTTTTGGAGTCCCTAATAAATGCTTTTAGAATTTGAAGACGAATTCACTTGTTACTATCAAGACCAAAAGCCTAAATAAGACAGCACCTGCACCTCTGTGGTGTTTTATTCTGGGTCAAAAGGGTAAATTACAGTAATACATCCAGTTTTTCAGATTTATCTAGACTTTTTTTCTCTCCTTTCAAATTTCAATTCAATTGAGCAAACAAGCACTTTCTGCCTGACTAGCAGCTTCAAATTCTCCATAATGATATCAGTCTGTCTTCTACCAATTTAGAAAAAAGGAAATTGTCAGTTATATTAAAGAGAGAAGGCATAACAGGAAAACATCCTACAATGGATTAAGAAAAGAATTGCTGGGTAGGAAGCTGAGGCAGCAGGTGTAGACCAAATATTGAGAAGTTTATTTTCAAAAGGAAAGGCAGGAAGAGGACAATAGCTTAAAAAAGGGATATTAGATCAAGTGAATGGTTTGTTTTCTTGTTTGTTTGTTTTTTCTTAGAGAGAAGACCTAGACATATATGAAGAGGGAAGAGAAAAGAAAAAAAGCCATCAGAGAAGGAGTATGACAGAGTGAAAAGTATACTAGATTTAGAGTCAGAGGTCCTTTGTTTCAGTCTGAGTTCTAACACTAGCTCTGTGACCTTGGGTGAGTCATTTATTCTCTCTAGGTCTCAATTTCCTCATCTGTAAAATGAAAGGATTTAACTAGATGAACTTTAAGGACAATTTCAGCTCTAAATCTATCATCCTCTGATAATTGTGGCCCAAAGGAGAAATTCTGGATGGACTCCAGAATAAAGGTGGAAGTGAAAATTTTAGTAAAGAGAAATAAAACCTCTTTATTTGAGATTAGAGGGAGGAGTGAAATGTAAAAAAAAAAGGTGAAATGAAGGTCTTTGAGGGAGACCACAGGGATGGTCTCCATCTGCTTTTTTTTTTTAAGAGGTCAAATAGATAACCCTGAGGTGAGGCAAAAGAAAGAGAGAGAGGGTTAGTTTCTTAAAGAGAGAAAATATTTGGAGTAATGTCACCAGTAATACACTAAGGTGTCAATAAATTATAAATAAGAGAATACTGAGAAGCAAGGAGGGTTAGATAAAATTGGAGAACCTCAATCTTTAGCCAGGTTTGTATGTCTTTTCTAGTTAATCCTGTCAATGGAGCAGGAGAGAAAGTAGAGAGTAAGAGTGACCAAAATTGATATAGTAGGCTTGGCATGAGGGAAAAGTGCTAAAGAGATCAATAATGAAGCAACTTAGTATGGATTTTAGGTTTAGGAGGAAGTCCAGTGTTAACAGAATGAGGCTAATGGAATGTATGAGGTTGAGAATGCCTGACTGATTAAATATCAAATGGAGGTTAGAAAAATAAGTTTGGTTGGTATGATGAAGGGGCAGAAGAGATATCTGTGATCAGAGATAGAGAGAGAAATGCCAGGCTTTCAGAGGTAGAACAATCCTCTAAAATGACAAGACTTGCAATTTACTGATTTATGTTATTTATGTGATGCTGATATATAGCTGATGTGAAATAAAATAAGGTTTGAAGAGTTAAAGTAGCGTAAGAGGCCATGAGATTCAAGAGTCTGAATACACGTCAAAACATATATTGAAATTGCTGAGGATGATTTTGGGGCACAGGGTGGAGAAGAAACATGGTTTCCCATCCTAATTGCTCCATTTCTTTTAAGAAGGGGGAAACGATAAAAGTTGAACTTTCAATGAGAGAGGGGAGTGGAAGATGTGGTATCATATATAAAGGGTAGTTTATTCATATTGTAGTGTTGGTTCTATAGGACACAATGGAAAGAGGCAGAGGGGTGATAGAGGGAAATGCGGGGAAGGTGCACTAAGGGTATGAAAAGAATGAGAGGGTGGAGGCAACAAGAGGAGTTTAGTGGATAAAATGGCTGATGAGAAGAATGGGGTAATGAAAGCTTTCAAGTGAAGGGCAGAATGTTGGGGTGGGGAGGGAGCCGGAGTCCTGAGGTAACAGGATATGGCACTTAAGGAGTAAGGGTAACTAAAGAGTACTAGATTAGGTTCACTGAAAAGAATGGGTTGCAATAGTCTGGTCTGGTTAAGGTTTGGCTAAGGTCCATGGACAGTCCAAGCCACCTCTAGCATTCTAAATAGGATTTAAACACTTTTTTTCCTCTCCTGGCTGGATATTCAGAGTAGTTTGGTTTCCTCTGTGTTATTCCCTAGCAGAGTGTCCCTGAGCAGAAGTTTCAGAAATATTCTCTTTTTAAATTATTATTACTAAGTTACATAGATTTCCAGATGAAAAGTTCCCACCCTTTTTTTTCCTGCTCTTTAGAGGAGATATCTGAGCAACAAGTAATTTGCCAAGTTTCCTTTTCTCATCTCATACCATTCAGATGTTTTTCTTTGTGATCTCTTCCTTCCCCTCTGTCTCTCATGAAGAGGTAGCTCTCCTCTACATACACCCTTGATCCCATTCCATCCCATCTTCTCCAGAAGATTACTTCCTCTCTCATCTTCACTCTGTCACTAATCTTCAAACTCTCCTTTGTTGCTTTTTTTTGTATCCCTAGAACTTAGTACAGTGTTTGACAGATAGCAAACATGCTTGTTGACTGAATAATGTGAAATTCAATACTAACTCTGCTATTTGTGTGACCTTAGGCAAGTCACTTAATTTTCTGAGCATCATCTTCCTCATTAGTCAAAGAAAGGCTGGACACAAAAGTCTTTTCAAGCTCTAAATCCTATTAATGTATTTAAGATTAAAAAAAAAAGAAATAAAAGCAATCTCAAATTAGGAACAAAGTATCACTTAGACTCACAGCAACTTAGAATTTGAATGATAGTAGGATCATAGTTGTGGAACTAAGGGAATTCAGAAGCATTTTGGTACAACATCAACATCTTAATTTTATAGATGAGAAGCCTGAGGCCCACGGTCACATAGTCAGCATTTAGGGTAGGATGTAAAGGACCAAGGGCCTCTGACTTCTGAGTTAGCATCCTTGTCTTTCCACTATATCCCACTGCTTCCTAGACAATCAGTTCTTCCTCGCTTTCTTATAATTCTTATAATCAACAACAATCCAATAAGACAAAATATACATGAATAATGAATAATAAAAATATATAATGAATAATGGGACACCCCAGATCACATATAAAATATTTCAATGGAGTATTCCACAGAAGCTTTCATTGTTTTTAATTATTCTTCACAATACTTCACACATAGTACAATTCTGTTTAAAAAAACCAAACATTTATTTATTAAGTGTTGATTTAGCAGGCAGCTTTCCTCAGCAAATCTAAAAATAGTGTGTTTATCCGATTGTCTTGCAAGGACTTTTGATGCTTAGTCTGAAGTCTTTTACTAATTGATTGATTAATTGGTTCTTAAATATTCTTACAAGGCACTGTGCTGGGCAATGGGAAAACAAAATATAAAATAAAATGAAACAAAAAGAAAAAGACTCTGGCCTTAAGACTTTACATTCTAAAGGAGGGATACAACTTGTATATTTTCAAAATCCATATTCCACACTGCTGCCAATGCAACCAGGGAGAAGTAGGTATGCAAATGTTGTTAGTTATTCAGCACTCATGGGTGAAAGGCTCCTCCATGGATGTCCTAAGTATGATGCTGGTATATCCAGTGTTTTCATGAAGTAATGACAGAGTGACTGGGCATTTGGAATTTATAATACAGACATAATGGACCCAACAGCAAAAAGAAAAGGTTTGGTGTAATTTGCCCAAACAATTTTCCTTGTAGGGTGGGTGGGGAAGGGGACTGCAAAAGGAAGATTTGAATTTGGTATAAGAATAATATCAGGTAAGGAAATCATTAGACAAGAGTTGAAGGTAGACCAGAATTGCTAATGTAAAGAAAGATCTAGAGTGATAAAGACAGACACTATAAAGGACTAAGATAGGAGGAGGAAAATGGGTGGCTCATTCCATGGTGTTCATGGTTCTTAAATTTAGCTAGAGATTTTTCTGCAATCCCTACTGCTGCCAGTTCACTTGTGCTGTAAAAGCTATTTTTCCACCAATAAATTGATATGTAGATATCATATTGATTAAATTTTCAACTAAGCAAAAGTGTAAATCTATTTTTTTCTTTTTTATTCAAGTGCAGACCCATTTATCTGAAGAAATGGATACTTCTCCCTCCAAAAAATATCCTGTTAAAAAACGTGTGAAAATACACCCCAACACAGTGATGGTACAATATACCTCTCATTACCCCCAACCAGGAGATAGTGGATATGAAGAAATAAATGAAGATTATGGAAGCTTTATGGAGGAAAATCCAAAGAAAGGACTTCTGAGTGAAGTGAAAAGAAAAGGAAGAACTTTCTTTGGGACCATGGATAGTCGAACCCCACCAACTGAAGACCCAAAGGTCAATGAGATTGAACAATTCCAGAGCTTTGCAGAAAGAAATATTTTTCAATCTAGAAAGACTTGGATAGTGTTGTTTGGATCTGCTTTGGCTCACGGATGTGTGGCCCTTATCACTAGACTCGTTTCTGATCGTTCCAAAGTGCCATCTCTAGAACTGATTTTCATTCGTTCTGTCTTACAGGTATTTTCAGTGTTGGTTGTGTGTTACTACCAAGAGCCCCCTTTTGGACCCAGAGGATACAGACTGCGGCTCTTTTTCTATGGAGTATGCAATGTCATCTCTATCACCTGTGCTTATACGTCTTTCTCAATAGTTCCTCCTAGCAATGGAACCACCATGTGGAGAGCAACAACCACTGTATTTAGTGCTATTTTAGCTTTTTTGCTGGTAGATGAACGAATGGCTTATATTGATATGGCTACAGCTGTCAGCAGCATCTTGGGTGTCTGCCTTGTGATGATCCCCAACATTGTTGATGAAGAAAACTCTTTGCTGAATGCCTGGAAAGAAGCATTTGGGTATACCATGACAGTAATGGCAGGACTGACCACTGCCCTTTCCATGATAGTATACAGGTCCATCAGAGAGAAGATCAGTATGTGGACTGCCTTATTTACCTTTGGCTGGACTGGGACAGTCTGGGGAGTATCCACTATGTTCATTCTTCAAGAACCCATCATCCCATTAGATGGAGAAACTTGGGGATATCTCATTGCCATATGCATCTGTTCTACTGCAGCTTTCCTGGGAGTTTATTACGCATTAGATAAATTCCATCCAGCTCTAGTTAGCACAGTGCAACACCTTGAGATTGTGGTGGCTATGATCTTACAGCTTCTAGTACTACATATTTTCCCCAGTGTCTATGATGTCTTTGGAGGGGCAATCATCATGATTAGTGTTTTTGTCCTTGCTGGTTATAAACTTTATTGGAGAAAGTTAAAAAGGGAGGACTATCAAGAGATACTAGATTCTCCCATTAAATGAGACTCTAGTTTCATGTTCTGATTCATGTTCAATTATGTACACTGCCATGTTATATTCATGTATCAATGTTTTTTGTGTTGTAGAATGGACAGAGTTCTATATAATATATAGTTGTAAAAAGAGGAAAAATATGCAAATGTAGAAAGATTTATATTAGTCTAATATATTATAAATGCAAATATTAAATATATGAAATGCTATGGACTTTGGTCTTTTAAAAAACACCTATTTATTTAATTAAGAGGTAATTGATAGAAATGCTAGATACTCTAGCCTTAGTTATCATCGATTTCTACACTAATAGAAATTTCCCTTTATAAGAAAATTTAAGCTTACTGAAATTTATAAATTAGAAAAAGTTAAATGGTATTATGGCATCTTTCATAGCTATAGTTTGTTTCATACCTGAATCCCTTCATATACACAGTGTACATTCCTGAAAAGCTGGCTGTAAAAAGAGCTTCTAATTATAAAACCTGATTTTCCCACTGATTTGCATTATTTAATTGGAAATTGGCAGTAGCAGAGTACGGAATTGAGGTAGTATGGTTGGGGTCAAAAAGTCCTGGAGAAGGAAGGCTTTTCACTGACTCAACTTTGGCTACAGTAAGTAAAAGTTAGAGCAAAAACCTGGTTTTCTCTTTGTCAGGGTTGCCATTAGCAATGGAGGTAGGGCATAGATGAGTTTTTGCTCAGACTCTGTGGATCCAATGCACCATCCCATTGCCGAGGCAGTGTTCTTTTCCATTTGGCCTCACAGATTTACAAATCTCTCCTGGCTACTGTCCTCTTACCTTGCAACAGAAGGAGTGCTCCGAGCTATTGGCAGAGGTGCCAGCAGTGGCAATAACAAAGGAGCAAATTAATGTGGCATGTTATTTAAAGATTTTCCTCAGGGGAACCAAAAAAGTCTCAAAGGCATATATTAATGTGTCATAACACATTTGTTCTCTACTCGTATTAGTTCAGTTAAAACACTGTTCTATTGGATTTACACGGATAAGATATATCAATAATAGAAGAAATCTTACAGCTAAATTTTAGCCCATAGTTGACTTTTTGAAAATGAAATGAGAATGCAGAGGTGTTCTTTATTCTACAATAATTAATGGGTTGTCTGACTTGCCATGAAAATACTCTCTCAGATATTTAATGCTCATTTCAACTTTCAGTTGACAACTGAGTTCACAGAGGTAGAATGAAGTCATAGAAAACTCACTGAACCGAGAGTCAAAAGAATTGGGTACTTATGCCAGCTGGTTACTTCTTTGATATGTCACAACCTCTCTGGGACTCAGTTTCTGTATCTGTAAAATGGAGGGGTTGAGGTAGATGATATCCTCTCTTCCCCTCCCCCCCCCCGCCCCCGCCCAGTTTGAAAACTCTGATTCCTTCCTTGGACCTTTAAATAAATGAATAAATATAAAAACCCAAACTCAACATTTTTCTGAATGAGGTACATTTAAGACACACTTAACTAATAAATACTTGGTTCATTTTCTTGCCCTTTAGAGTCTAAGTTGGTAAGGGAAGGGAATGTAAAGGTATCTTGCTTTGAATACCATTCTTTTAATACTAAAATCTGAATTTGCAAAATATCTGAAGTTTACAAAAGAATTATTCACTCTATAAAGGGAATCACTAGGCAGAGAGGTGGTATGGTAGATAGAGTGCAGAGCCTGGAGTTGGGAAGATTCAGCTTCCTGAGTTTGAATCCAACCTTAGACACTTAGTAGCTGTGTGAATCTGGGCAAGTCACTTAAGCCTGCTCGCCTCAGTTCCTCATCTGTAAAATGAGCTGGAAAAAGAAACGGAAAATCACTCTTTCCTAGGAAAACCCCAACTGGGGTCACCAAGAGTTGGACTCAGCTGAAATGACTGAACAACAACAAAGGGATCTACCCTAGATTTCTTCTGAATAGACATCTTTACTACTGAAGTTATTTTATGTTCAAAAAGTATAATTTATGAACTTTAAAGGGTGCATTTATTTAAATCATTCAACAAATGTTTATCAAATAGGTATCAATTTGACAATATTTATCTATTTATTAAGCAAAGACACTGGGCTAGGTATTATGAAGTTTTCAACCAAGAATAAGAGAAGTGTGGTCCCATGTTTAAGGTGTGAATAGTCTTATTTGGGAAACAAAACATATTCATTAAAGTTAAAATAATGCTGTTTTAGCATCTTTGTTGGCAGATGGATGAATGGCTTACAACTACTTGGCTACTACTGTCAGGAGCGGCATCTGTGGTGATTGCCTTGTCACGACCCTCAATATTAACGAGAGTTCTCTGCAAAGTAAAATTAATAACATGAACGAAGTACCACATGAATGGTAGAGATAGTGAGTGCCATTGGAATTTAGAAAGTGAGTGATCAATGTGGACTAGAATAGACTGAGAGGTCTGCATGAAGAGGTGAGGCTAGATCAATGGGGAGAATCTGGATGGGTAGAAAGGAGAAGGAAATGCATTACAGGTTGTGAAAGGAAGAAGTAGAAATGTGAAAGATGTGTCTGAGAGAAAATTAATAAACCAATCTTGCTGGGTCATGTGGAAAAGATAAATTTGGAAAGACAGGTAGAGGACAGATTGTAGAAGGGCTTCAATGTATATTTTCTCAGGCCAGGGTTCTCAGACTAACCCTTCTGTTATTTAAAGTATATTATGTTGGTCTTTGTCCCATAACTCAGAAGAATACGAATTCTGGTTCACAAACTTTGTGAAATAAAAGACTAGATGATAGTAGTACAAACATATTAAGTGCTATTAATTTACAGGATGGTGATAGGTATTATACCTGTGATTTCATGGTTATAGGGAATGCCCTGGAGAAGGAAACTCCCTCTATCAAGACAGTTGGCACTGGCTCTGAAATTTATGGGCTTAGAGAGTCGTCCAGAAACATTAAGAAGTTAAATGACTTAACCAGGGTCACAAAGTCAATCTGTGTAAGAAGTGAACCATAAATCCAGGTCCTCTGGCGTTTAAATTAATTTTAAAAAGGAGAAGATTTGGGTTTGAGACCATTGCTTTAAACAATGGGGAGCCATTAAGTATTTTTTTTTTTAGTATTATAGTAACACAATGAAAGCCATATTTAGTGAGATTAATGTAGCATTGATATGGAGGATGAAACAGAGAAACTAGTGATAGTTTCATATAATAGGAAAAACTTGGGACAGAGTCAGAAGACCTGAGTACTGGTCCTTGATTTGACGTTGACTGACTATGACATGTGGCTATTCACAGGCTCTCTGAGCTTTAGCTCCTTTACTTGTGAAATAAAGAGGTCAGAGTACATTATTTCATAGGTTACTTCCAGTTCTATAATTATGTGATTGTAAACTAGCTAGGATGACTATTAAAATAATTCAGAGGTGGAACAATATAAAAAATACTGAATGTAGAGTCAGAAGATCTGCGTTCGAATTCTAGCTCTGCAGCTCAGTGTTTGTGTAACCTCAAGAAAGTTATTTGACTCCTCTAGATCTCAGGATCCTCAACTGTAAAAAATGAAAGGGTTGGACTAGGTAGCCTCTAAGGTCCCTACCATCTTTAAATCTATGACCTTATGCTTCTATGGTAAAGTATGAAAAGGAAAGGAAAGCTTCAGGGGAAAAGAACTGAACTTAAGACCAAGAGACACATGAGTTCCAATTTCCTGTTACTCATGACTAGCCATGTACCTTAGGACAAATCACTTACCCTTTCTGTGTTACAGCCTGATGTGTAGAAAGGGAATAACATTAAGTATACTATCTACTTCATAGGATTATTGTAGGAAAAGCACTTTGTAAATCTTATATAAATGAGTTATTTTTTTCTTTGAGATATTAGGCAGGAAGAATCACAGGACTTAAGTGCTTAGTTGGGTATATGTGACAAGAGAGGTTCCAAGTCTTTATGAGATAAAAAAAATGATAGTGCCATTGATAAGAGTAGGGAAGATTTGGGGTGGCATTTTTGGGGAAAAATGATAAATTAATTTTCAGTTCAATTCAACAAACATTTATTAAGCATATTCCTACCATGTGCAAAACAACCTTGAGCTTGAGGTGACAGCAAGAAAGCATGTAGTTTAGAGGAGAGGTCTGGCCTGGAAACATCTTTTTGGGATGCATTTACACAGATAATAGAAACAATGAGCAGGGCTAAATTCTATGAGATACAGCTTATGTAGAAGAGAGAAGGGGGCCTATTACAAACTTGTAGAAGGAAGAAAAACAGGATAGTAGGAGGAGAGTTTCAAAGTGTGGGTAGTTGAAGGATAAACTGGGCATGAGGACTGATCAAATTGGGTCATTAGATACACCATTTAGGAGATCACTGATGACCTTTGAGAGATTAGTTAGAGCAGGATGCTGAGGGCAAAAGATAATAATAATTACATCCGGGTAGAACTTTCTTAATGACAATTCTGTGAGGGTTGATAGTTGAAATATTCTCTCTACTATACGGATGGGAAAACTGAGGCCCTGAGAGATTAAACCCATAATCATAGAGGTAACATGTTAGAACTAGAATTTGAAAGCAGGTATCACCTAAATTTAAGTCCAATATTCTTTCCATTACCTTAGTGGGTTTTGGAATGAAGAAATAGAAACAGTAGACAGCCTTTGGAGAAGTATGACAGTAGATGGAATAGGAAGAAAAGGAGACTAGGAGAGGGAGACATCTATTTTACAAATGGCAATATATATACCATATAAAACAAACATTGTAGTGTTTTCAAACTTAAAGTTTCAAATTTAAAAAATTTACAACTGAAATTGGTACAAAGTCCTTTAAAATGTAATATTACAAAACACAAGATTTAAATTTATCATTGCCAGACTACTTTCTATTTCATCCTAGGGTTTTAAGAACCTCAGGTGAAGGAGGGCCTTAGTTCCACAAAGTTCACCCAGCCTCATTGTTTTCCTAGTTATAAATAGTTACTTCCGTACACCCCAAATCTCCCTTTTTAATATATCTTCTGTTCTTACATCTCCTAAATTTCTTCTAACATCCCTCCTTAGCCTCTCCTAGAGAGCCATTCCGTACGACAAAGGATATTTTTTTTAAAGAAAGAAGCAATCAACAAAACTGAACAACACATTGGAAAAGTCTGAAAATATATGCTAGATTCTACACTTGTGGACTTCCTATTTCTTCAAAAGAATTGGAGGAAATGTCTTATGTCTCTTTCTTTGGGACCATGCTTGTTCTTCGTAACTTTGCAACACTAAGTTTTGATTATTTGTTGTAGTTCCTGTGTTTTCTTGACTGTGCTTACTTCATTCTACATAATTTCATGTCTTTCCTTATTTTTTTATAGTCATCATATTCCTATTTCTTATGGATAGTAATAATCCATTATATTTATCTTCTATAAAGTTGTTTAGTCATTTCTCAGGCCATGACTTTGCTTCCAGTTCTTCGGAAAAAAATGATGCAGTAAATATTTTGGTGTAAATTGAGACTCCTTCACTTACTTCTAATTGGCTACTAGCACTTGCCACCAATGGTCACACCTTTAAATTAAAAGGTCAAAAATACTGTGTAATTCGAGGCAAGGAGAAATCAGGAGGATTTCTTTTCCACCTTCCTAAGTCCTAGATCCTGCCTCCTATGGATAGCAATGAACATCATCCCACTTATTCTATAACCTTTTTGCCATTTTCAACCCCTTGATCTCATTTACTCCTCAGATCCAAATACACTGCCAATCTTGTTGCTTCTACATTTACCCTTCTTTTTATTCACAGAATTTTCATCCTGGTGTAGGACCACATCACTTTACACCTGGACTATTTCAATAGCTTTCTGCTTGATCTCCCCACTCTAGTCCCATTCATCTGCTAGGTAATTTTTCTAAAGTGTAGTTCTGGTTCCTTCAAGACTGAGCTCAAATTTTACCTTCTGAGGGACTTTCCTGACTTCCCTCCCACCCCCAACCCCCACCCACTGATGCTTTCCCTTTTCAGGTCCTCTTCATCTCCATATACATCTTTCATGTACCTAGTTATTTACCTGTTGTCTCTCCCATTAGAATGTATACTCCTTGAGGGCATTTTTTTCTTTTTGTGTCCCCCTGGACTTAGCATAATATCTGACACATAGTAATTGCTTAATAAAGGCTTTTTGACTATCTGATTGTGATTTTGGTCAAATAACTTAATCTCCCTGGTCCTCAGTTTTCTGCTCTGTAAAATGGGAATGTTAGATTAGCTGGCCTCTGAGGCACCTTCTAAGGTCTAGATTTATGATCCCCTGGCTACAACTCTAGGGGGGTGAATTGCCCAGCTCCAAAGCTTCTCTTTAGCTCTGGTTCCAACCACTTTGCCTCTCTAGACAGTTCTTACTTCCTAGCTCAAACAGCACCATTCTCCATTGGGGAAGGGGAGTCTGATGTAGTGAGAATACAGAATAGGGTTAAGAGGAATATGAGAAGGTGAAAGAATGAACAAAACATAATTAAACTTCAGGGGTGAGGAAGAGAATACTCTGAAAAGGTCTTTACTCCAGAATAGCTCTATTGCTTTCAAGTATTACACATTTCCAGTGAAGGTATTCAATACATCATTCCTTATTTCCGTTTTTTATTCTTTCCCCTTTGCTTTGCCATCCTCCCCGCACCGCCTCCCCCCTTTTCTTTGCCTTTCTTGTCTCTTTCCACTGAACGTCCCAAATAAGAGATGGCAGCAAAATAAATCAAAAAATAACAAATGTAAAGATAATTGAAACCAGGCTTTAGCAGGATTCATCTCTTTCATACAGGTGCTTCTATGAGGGTCGATGTTGGGCGGAGGAGCTACAGGATTTAAAGAGATGTAAGTTTAAATCTTGGTAATTATCAGACATAGGGGAAGTAAGACTTCCAGCCCTTAGCGCAGTGCCTCCCACATAGTAAATGCTCCTCAACTTGACTTAGGCTCAAATACCTGAGTAAGTTATTTAGCCTCCCCAGGTTTCTTCACTTACAAAATTAAAGGGACTGAATAAGATGATTTCTAAGGCCCTTCTGGCTCTAAATCCTTTGAACACTTTCCTTTCGTGCTGTTCAGTCTCCCGGGAGGTGGTACCCCATGAAATTTGCAGACCTGGATCCGAGCCAGGATTGTGGGAGAAGGGAAGCAGCAGGCGCCGATGACAAAAAACCCTGGACCCCGCAGGTACCAGGAGTTGAAATACCCAAAAGAGACAATGACCAAGTCACTGAGGGCTTTTTAACTTGTCAGGTAAATGTCTTGGTTTTGCTCCCCCTACTCTCTGCTTTTTTTTTTCTTTTGTAAGCAAAAAAGGAAGTTGTCGTTTAGGTTGGAGTCAGAAAAGAAGTAAATCTCCCTGGACCACAGGCTTTATTATTTGGTGGTTGCTGTTCTGGTCGAAGAGATCAGAGTGAGAATGAGAGTGCCCCACTGCCGGGGCTCAAATGAAGATGTGTTGACATTTCCATCCTCGCGTCCTACGCCTTCCACAAAAAGCTCGGCCGTCCGGACCCTCCCAGGGGTCCTAGAACGAGGATGCTGCAGACTTTCTGTCTCGGAGACGGGGCTGCAGCGGGAGCCCAGCCCGGGCACAAGCCGGAAGGGAGGTTGCAATTTAAACCGCCAAGGTCAGTGGTGCAACTACTGGAGAGGGGGGGAGTGAGTGCCTAAAGGAACGGTCAGACTCAACTAGGGGGCGACGAAAAAGCGGTTTGCTCTCCTGTCTCGGTTTTCGCTCTTACGGTCACACCGGCAACCGCAAGGCAAGGTACAGAGCAAGCGAGTGACATCTGGCCCGCCAAGCCCCAGCCACCAGCCATCCCTTGGGCTCCCACCCAGTGCGCGCGCGTGCCTGGCGCCTTTGATTGACAGACAGCTCCTCCCAATCCCCTCCCACTCTCTGAGGGCTCCTCTTGTCACCTTCTTTGAGCCAATCTCCTGCGGCCAGGCGGGAGTTTCCTGGGGGCGGGGTACTGATCTGGGGAGGAGTAGGAGGAGCCAACCAAACGGATCGGAGCGAGGCTGCCGCGGTAGGGGGCTAGCGGGCACCGTGTGCGCGCCCGTGCGCGCTCTTCTTCCCTCCCTCCTTCCCTCCCTCTCTCCGAGGTGCCCCTCCCCCTCCCTCTCGGGCCAGAGCTACGCGGCGGCGCGGAGGCCTCCAGCCGGGTAACGGCCGTTCCCCCTCCCCCATCCCCGCCCGCGGCGGTTGCAGCGGCTTCCTTGTCCCCTCCGGCTCCTCGGCTGAGCGGTGACCGCGGCGGCCCTGCGAGGTAAGTGCAGGGCCGGCTCGTGGGCAGGTAGCCCGGCTGCCCTGAAGTTGGCCCGGGTGGGGGGAGGGCAGGGCGAGGGACCCGGCCGGACTCCCGGCCAGACGGCAGACGGCCGTTCCCCGCCCCCTCCTGTTCTGTACCTCGTCTTCCCTCCTCCTCCCCCCGCCCCATCTGGTCTTGCAGGCCCTCCCTCCCCGCACACTCCTCCTGGGCCACCTCCCACCCCCCGCCCAGTCCCACCGTTCATGCATTCGTCTCTCTCTCCCCCCGGGTCAGTATCGGTCACTCATAGTCCAGGGCGGGTAGTGGTGCCAAGCCGCCGCCCGTCTGGGACCATCCGGGGCTGGAGGCGAGTCAATCAGTTAGTCAGTCAGCAAGCATTTTACTAAGGGGTGGGTACTGTGCCGCCCGGGATGCAAAAAGTCAAAAACCAAACCAAACCAAAAAAACCCCCAGATTCCCCCAAAACACAGAGACCTCGCTCTCCAGGAGCTTCCTTTCCTACAGGGAAGACGATATCTAGATTAGGGGTCCTTAACCGTTTTTAAGCACCCTTTGGGGTCTGGGTTCCAGGGCCCCATCTCGGAACAATACTTTTAAATGCATTAAAAACAGGATTTGCAGAGGAGACCAGTTATATGTAAATACAGTTATAAACATATTTTTGAAACTACCAAATTCACGGACCCCAGATTAAGACCAGCCCTTTTAATCTAGGTAAGTACCTGCAAAAGACCAGAGTCTGTGGGCATTCTGAAAGGGAAAGCATTGAAGCAGAGGATTTATTTAAGAAAGGAGGTCTGATGGGGGAAGACTGCCAGATTTTCTTTCTTTTTAAAAGTCCTGTTGTGTATGTATTTTAAAATCAGAAATATAGTATAGTACCCTGAGAAAGAAGGGAAAGGTGAGGATAAAGATGATAAGGGAACTCCCTTAAGTTTATTGTGGTAGAAGGGAGTTAGGCGCCTAGTGCAGACTTGCTCCAGTTTGGGAAATGTAAACCTTCAGAATTGGCTTGTACTTCTCCCCCTTTCCCCAAGTCTCTTTTTGTTTGTTTGTTTGTTTGATGGATCCTGAGCCCCCAATAAAATTATGACTAGTGGGAAGGGAAATGGTGACACAAAACTTCATTGGCGGATGTTGTTTGAGATGTGTGCTTTTATTTGGTAGTGTAGATTGGGAATGTCTTTTGATAGATGCTCTTGATGTACCTCTTAGGATTTTTGTGTGTCTTTGTATAAAAGTTAACCTTAGTAAAAGACCTTGGTTGTAGAACAAAGTTAAGAGGAATTGGGAAAAAGTGATTTAGGGCTAAGAACTTTACCAAAGCAGTCCTGAAAGAAACAGCAGGATTTTCAAAAGAATAATTTAAAAATGATGTGGTTTTTTACTTTTAGCCCTACCTAGACATTAGGTAACTCTAGATGATAGGTCTTCTAAAATCAAAAACAACAAGTTGTGGTGGAAGCAGTGCAGTAGATGTAAGACAAGAGGAACTGGATTCAGATTCAGAATCTGCCACTTGCTTCACTTGCTTATCTTCTGGGAATTTATTTTGTCTTTTTAGATTTCAGTGTCCTCATTCATAAAATGAGGGCATTAAACTAGAAAAACTAAGACCCTTTCCAGCTCTTGTTTATGATTTATGACCCTAAAACTAGAAAGGCCTTGTAGAAGATAGGAACAATCATATATAAAAAGTCTCAGGTGGTTTTACCCTACTTAATTTATTAATTTCCGATAAATTTAGTATCAGACAACAAACATTTATAAAGTACTTACTTTGTGCCAGGCTCTGTGCTAAGCACCTGTTAATTCATAGTTTATTTTTGTATCATTTTTAAGTACCTAGATCTTTATAAACTATTAACCTCACTGTTTATTATTCTAAAGAGTACATTATGTAACAGTGATTACTTACTACTACTACTACTTTTTCTTCGTTTTATGTAATTTTCCGAAGTGTCTGCCGTTAACAAGACTATAGTACAAAGGTATGGCAATACACAAGGAAAATTTTTCGTATTTATATATAAGCACTATTAAATATCTCAATAACTCCTAGTGTATAGTAGCTACTCAATATAAGATTAGTTTATTGATAGGGAAACTGTTGTAGTTCATCTTGTTCTATGTTCAGTTGTTGCAGTTGCATCCAACTCTTTGTGACCCATTTGGGATTTTCTTGGCAAAGATACTGAAATGGTTTGCCGTTTCCTTCTCCAGTTCATTTTACAGAGAGGAAACTGAGGCAAACAGTTAACTGACTTGCCCAGGATCATGCAGCTAAGTGTGTGAACACAAATTTGAATAGTTAGATTTGTCACTTCCTGACTCCAGGGCCTGTGCTCTATGCACTGTGTCAGTTAGTAGCCCCTAGTTCATCTTGGCCACAGGGTTTTTCTGAAGTTGATTTCATGACCAACCTCTGAAAATGTAGCAGCTTTATATTGATGGTTTATACATAGTAAAAAATTTTGGACCTCTTTTGCCCTTTGGGTTAATCTGTTTTTAAGGTGCTATTTTCTTCAGTATTTTTTTGGGTCTCCTTTAGCAAGCTCTTGACTCCTTTTTCATGATTTTCTTGCATTGCTCTTATTTCTCTTCCCAATTTTTCCTCTACTCATGATTTTCAAAATCCTTTTTGAACTCTTCCACTGCCTGCAGCAAATTCATATTTTTCTTGGAGGCTTTTGACGTAGGAGCTTTGACTTTGTTGTCTTCTCTTCTGTACTCTGACTTTTTTATGCTGTTTATTCATCTTCCCAGCCAAATACTTGACTTTATAATTCCTTGTCAAGGCAGAACTATACTTCCAGTGGGGGTGGGTGGTGGGGATAGGTGTAGGTGTGGGTGTACTGTCCTAGACTTCTGGGGTTTTGTATCAGCTGCTGGATCCCCCACTGTCTGTGGGCCCAGAGCTCCGGAAGTAGCCGCTGGTCGTGCTGCTGCTTCTGCTGCTGCTGACCCTGCTACCGCCACCACCACTGCCCTAGGGCTGGGGCCTGACCAACTGCACACCTCTTTCACCCTGCTCCCACAGAGTTCCCCTACTGACCTTCCATGCTGTTCTGGCATTTGTGGGTTGGGACATCTGGAAATCTCCACACCTGCCAGCGATTCAGTCTCCTGAGACGTGCTGCAGCCCTGACTGCACCCAGGACAGCCCGTGCTGGACTGTGGTCTACTTCCAGCTCAGTGCAATATATCCTTCCTGTCAGCCTTACAAGCTGTCTTGGGCTGAAGATGTGTTTTCACTCTGTCATTTTGTGGGTTCTGCAGCTTTAGAATTTGTTTAGAGTCATTTTTACAGGTATTTGGAGGGGTTTGGGGGCAAGCTCAAGCAAGTCTGTGCTTTTACCCCACCATCTTGACTGAACCTCCTGGGTAGAAGTATCCTACTTGTTGGTTGAGAACTCTGATATCCTGACACCAGAGAGGAAACACTTAATTGATGCCTTATCCATCCATCTACAACTGTGTGAATTGCTCATCCTTTCTTATCAATAGCATTCCATTATATTCATATACCACAACTTGTTCAACCATTCCCCAACTGATGAGCATCCACTCAATTTCTAATTCTTTGCTACAAGAAAAAAGAGCTGCTATAAATATTTTTGTACATGTGGGTCCTTTTCCCTTTTTTATGATCTCTTTGGGATATAGACCTAGTAGTGGTATTGCTGCATAAAAAGGGTATGTGGTTTTGTAGCACTTTGGGTATAGTTCCAAATTGCTCTCCAGAATGATTGGATCAGGGCACAACTCTACCAACAATGCATTAGTGTTCCAATTTTCCCATATCTTATCCAACATTTATCATTCTTCTTTTTTGTCAGGTGTGAGGTGGTACCCTAGAGTTGTTTTAATTTGCATTTGTCTAATCAATAGTGATTTAGAGTATTTTTATATGACTATAGATAGTTTTAATTTCTTCATCAGAAGACCCTACATCCTTTGACCATTTATCATTTGGGGAATGACTCAAACACAAGTCTTTAGACTCTAAATCCAGTAATCTTTCTATTGTATCATGATATTTCCAGTGTTTGTTGTTCTTTCTAATTGCATTGTTGTGGCTGTATATGTTATTTTCCTGGTTCTGATGACTTAATTTTGGATCAGTTCATATTACTAGAGTCTAATCATGCTTCACTGTATTCATTGTTTCTTATAGTGATCAGTCATATTCTATTAAATTCATGTACCACAGTTTGTTAGTCATTTGTTCTTCCACTGATTGGCATCTTTGTTTTCAGTTCTTTGCTCCTACAAAACTTACTGCTATAAATATTTTGTTGTATATGGAACCATTCTTTTTATCAATGACTGTATGAAGGGATTTTTGTTCAGGTATGGGTTGTAGTAGATGGCTTCTGGGGATCCTTTTAACTGTGAGATTCTGTCATTCTAGAGAAAATCTTATTACGTAGAAATGTGTAAATCAGGGAATAGATTAAATATGCAACACAAATTTCTGGATCCCCTATGCTCTGTGTCACGGTAAACATTCTCATCTTTTTGCTTACTCTTGCATTTTCAGTTGCTATCTCTGCTATGTTTATGCATCTTCACGTTTCTTCTCTCCTGATTACTGTTAGTAAATATCTTATACACAGCTCTAGAAAAAAAGCCTGTGAACACAACTAAAAAGAATTACTTGTTATCCAAATGTTTTGAGAGAAATAGAGTGATTTTTGTGATCATTGATACTATTCAGTATCATTCTTTTTCCTCTAAGCTTCTATGCCAAATGTAGGATAGAGTTCTTGTTTCTTAAAGAATTATTTAAATCTATCTAGAATATTTTTTTCCCTTTCAAACATCATTTTTTAGAAGTATGGAAGTTCGGTCTTATTTTCCCAGATGAAAAAACTGAAACCTAGAGAAGCTCAATGACTTGCCCAAGGTCAAAGATGTCAAATTGGTGATTAAATCCCAACCTCCTGACTCCCAGGGTTCAATATTGTTTTGTGGTATACATTATAGAATTAAGATCATAGTTCTAGCTCTGGAAGAAACCTCAGAAGCCATCTAGTCCAGTGTCCCTTGTTTTACAAATAAGGTAGCTAAAGCCCAGTGAGCTTTAGTCTGTAGGTCGTACTACAAAGGTAGAGGCAGAATTTGATCCTCTCTTGCACTTCCATGTTAGAGCTAGAAGGGGCATTTGAGATCATCTGGGTCAGCCCCTCTTTTTAGATATAGGTAGTGTTGTGCAATGGGGAAAGGGAGAGAATAAGCATTAATATAGCACCTACTGTGTACCCGACACTTCAAAAGTTATCTTATTTGATCTTTACTATAGCTCTGTGGGGTAGGGGCTATTATTATCCCAATTTCACTGTTGAGAAAACTGAGGCTAAGGAGAAGTTAAGTGACTTGCTTAGGTCATATATCTAGTAAGTGCCTGAGGCCAGATGACTCGAGTCTTCCCAACTCTAGGCCCCAGTGCTCTGTGTGGAGACCTGGATTTAAATTCCACCTCCATACACTTACTAACTATGTGACTTTGGGCAAGTCATTTAATAATAATAGAAAACATTTATATGATACCTGCTATGTCCCAGACACTGTACTAAGTGCTTTTTATGAATTATCTCATTTGATTCTCATGACAACCCTGAGAGGTGGGTGTTAATATTATCCCCCTTTTATAGTTGAGGACACTGAGGCAAACAGGTTAAGTGACTTGCTTAAGGTGCACAGTGTCTGAAGCTGCATTTGAGCTCAGATCTTCTTAACTCCAGGCCTACTGTGCCACTTAGCTGTCAACTTCCTCGACTTTCATTTCCTTTTCTGTAAAATGGATGTGCTAATAGTTTTCAAGATTTACTTAAAAGATTTGTTGTGAAGAAAGTGCTTTATAAATCTAAAGGCACTAATAACTTTCATTTATAAGTATTATATTTGTTTCATAGCCATCCAAAAAATGGTAACTGGTCCAAGATGAACCATCTGTCTAAGAAGTGGGACTAGAACATAGGGCTTCATAGACTGTCAGAGAAGAGAGGATCTTAGAGATCACCCAGTCCAGTGAGTTATGGGGGAGCAGGACAGGTCCAGGCCTTGGAGACAGTAGATCAGAGCTCTAGAGCTAGAAGGGACCTTGGAAGGCATCTAGTCCAGACCTTTCACTTAAAGATGAGGAAACTGAGTCCCCCCTGAAGGTTGAGTTAACAGCTCAGGGTCATGCAGGCAGCAAGTTAGAATTCCATTAAATTCCATTCCATTCCTGTGAATTCTGTTCTGTATGCTTCGCCCTATTCGCTATCCAAAGAGTACTGTATTCCAAGTCAGCCTCTCTCCTTTACTTAGTGTGATCTTGACCAAGTCACTTAACCTTTCTGAACTTTAGTCTTCTCATCTGTAAAGTAGGGATAATATGCCTTTTGCATCTGCCTCACAGTTGTTTTGAAGCTCAAATGAAATATTGTAGAAAGCATTTTGTAAACAGTCAAGCACTAGGAAAATGTTAATATCATTAGTCTAGTGGTTTTTTCTGCTGTTAACAGGATGCCTTCCCTATCATAATGAATATTTTCCATAGATTATTACAGATGCAAATTTCATGCTTAGAAACTATATAATATGTTTTGAAATTTGTTTTAATAGTGTTTTCTTATTTTCTTGTTTATTTTGCAGCCACACCTGAAAATAGATGACTCAATTGAGAAAGATTACTGAAGGAAAAATTGGGAGTCATTAGGAAGTAAACCACCATCAGATTAATGTTGCATATTGATGGGATATTTTTACCGTGTGATATTTATTAAGGCCACCAGAACAAAAAAATAGGGTTGGATTGAGGTTTTTTCTTTTTGGACCAGCCTTATGATTTTATTGGTATAGGAAATTTCTTTTACCAGTTTGGACTTGCATCTGCAATTTTGTCCCACTTTATCTCAGGATTCAGGTAGTGCTGCAGTCACAGCTAGCAGAAAAGTTTAACAACAAGGTATAAGTGAAGAACCTGATATCAGGACCCTCACATCAGGGAAGGCAAAATGGGAGTGAGAACAAAGTTTACTAATGATTGAGAAAAAAATGAGATGAAGTCCCATGTTTCCATACTCAGTATCTGGGTGCAGAACAGACTAAAATAGCTTCTCAGAAATTCTCAGTTACCCTTGGATGTGTCTGGTTGAACTGCAAAGAAATCACAAATTCATGAATGATAGTTTTGACTTTAGAAGCATAGAAGAGGGAAACAAGGATAAGGGACTTGCACTGCCTTAGATGTGAGATAAGCAGCTTTTGAATTCTCTGCATGGGAAACCTTTGTGTGGGTCATTTTTATTTCAAAGTATTAAGAGTGATTCTGGTGTTTTCTCAACACCTGCACCATGTATGAGCAGATAGGAAATACATTTGAAAGTATTAAGGATCAAAAGTGAATGGAGGAAAAGAAAGGAAAAAAGCAAGAAAAAACAACAAATATTAGTTTATCATTTGGATATTCAGTAGTGGGGTTTTAAAAACACTATTATTTATTCCCTATGTAAAAATGAGAATCAAGTAGCATGAAAACAGTGATAATTATAATCCTGGCAGTTCCTTTGCAAAATGTTGCCAAGAGTAAAAGTTTTGTTCCACTTCTGTTTCTCATTTTTTGGGGAACCATCTTCTGTCCTTGCCTGGCCCTTATAGAACATAGCTTTTTAAGCTATGTATCTTAACCACTCTTAGTCACCTTTCAAACATAGTGGCATTGCCTTTGGCAAAAGTTTCAGCAGTAAGAGGGATTTGGGTATTGAGAATGGATAGGTGGAAGATAATGTAAAATTCTGTGTGTTGTATCCAGCTACCTTGTTTTAAGTTTGTGGCAAGGTTATATATTTAAGGCATCCCATTATGACACAGATATTAAAACTTTAGAATTTCTGACCAACAGCCTATACTTAATGTGTAACATAAAAAAAAAAGATTAGATAATGCTGGAGGATTAGCATGAAACTTAGCATTTCAGTGTTTAAGTTAATTTCCTCAAAAAAAAAAAATCAAGAGTGATGGTGCTGTTAAACAATAGGATGGATAGAAGAGAGTGAAAATTTAATTGTGTCATGTGCTGACCAGGATCCATTGCTGACTTGGAAGGCTCAGTGGATAGAGTACTAGATCTGGAGTTAGGAAGATGTGAATCCTGTCCCAGATACTGCGGGAATTGAGGAGATTAGGACAGGTGTTTAATTGTGGGAAATGAGTGAACTATACCGACTCCATCTTGATTTAATTTTGGAGCTAACTCAGTTTCCTTTCTGTTTAGTTATGGATGTGGTCCAGGGGTGGGAAACCTGGAGCTTCAAGGCCACTTGTGACCCCGTAGGTGCTCAAGTGTGGCCCTTTGACTAAAATCCAAACTTCACAGTACAGATTTGTTCTGTTCCCCACCCCTGGCTCTAGTCCAATTTCTGTTGTGTGAGAAAACTTTATTAGATTGTGGGAATTGGGAGAAAACCCTGTTATATTTGAACCTAGCCTTGCATGTCTAGGAAGCTGGGGCCACCTCTGTTTAGGGCCTGGGTTATGCTGACCAAAAACCCAATCAGACCAAAAATTGATGCAAGCAGTTTTCTCGCTATTGTACATCTCATGCAACACATATATCTTTTCTGAAAACTGACTGCATATTGATCAACCACTTACTGTTTCCATGTTCCTTCCATTGTTTACAGATACTTGGGGGAGAATGGGATACCTCCTTTTTCTGATTTCAGAGAATTGTACTTGTTTGTTCTACTCCTTCCAACTTGGAAAGCCCCTAATCTTTCATCCAGTTAGAAATCAAAGTATCTAATGTTGTATCCTGGTTAATTGGCAGGAGTGGGTGTAGAATAGTCGAATGGTTATGATTCCCCCTTCTTGGAAAGGGCTGAATCTGCCTCTTACTTTGATGTATTTCTTACTAAATTCTGTGTGTGGGGGTGTGTGTGTGGGGGGGGAGGGTGTGTGTGTGTGTGTGTGTGTTCGTTGGTGTATTCAACCCTCCTTTGTCCATTTCAGGTAAGAGTAAAGTTCATTTGATGCCCATTACCCCAAAGCTTAGTCTTTCTGTATTCTTCTCACTTTCCCTCATTATGAGGAATAGCAAGCTCTTTTTTCCTTCTTTCCATACCTAGTGTATTCCTCTTTGTATCATCCCTTCTGTTTCCCTTGAAACCCTCAGAACAGAACCAGTGCACTCTCCTACTTCTTTTTTTCTTATTTAACTCCCTCAATATCCTTTGAAGACATGGTTCTGAAGGGACACCTGTTTCTTTTGCCCCACTGGAATGTTAATACTAAAAGTACATACAATGCCCTCTAATTGTTAAAATAAATTTACCTTTCTAGATTTCTCTGGACTCTTGTGTTTGCATTTCAGTGTTCTTGCTCATTTCTGGTCTTTTTTTTCAGAAGTGCTTGGAAGTCCTGTTTCCTTCAAAGTCCACTTAGGACTGTATACTCACCTTTACAGGGAAAGTTATTTGTTGTTGTAAGTCTATTTTGCCTTTTGGAATATAGTATTCCGAGATCTCTCTTTTATTGTAGAAACTGCCAGTTCTTTTTTGTTGATTGTGGATCCTTGGTACAGGAACTACTTTCTGAATGGTTGTAGTAATTTTTTTTCCTTATTTTTTAATTTGATATGAGAGTTTTGGATTTTACCTGTGACATTGATAGGACTTTTCCTTTTGGGATTCTTTCTTTTCTGGTTTATTTCTTGTTATGATTTTTAGGAAGTTCAGTGACTCTGAAATTCTCTCTCAACCTTCCCCTTCCTGCTCTTTTGATTGAGATGGTTGACTTTGGTTGGTCCTCCGATTTCTTGAGCTGACCACCACTTCTGAGGTTTCATGGCTATATCTCCTCCCACCCCACCCTCAATACAAAATACTCTGGAATTCAAAGCCCTTCATAGCTGCCTCCTACCTTTTCATTCTTCTTACACCTTACTCTTGCTATATGTACTCTTCAGTCCAGTGACACTGGCCTTCTGGCTGTTGCATAAGCAAGATTAGTCTCTTAGTTCTGGTATTTTCTCTGGCTTTCCCTCATACCGGGAATACTCTTCCTCTTCAGTTCTTACTGACTTACTTGTCTGCCTTTAGGTCCCAATTAAAATCTCATCTTTTCCTGGAAGCTTTCCCTAGCCTCTTTTAATTCTAGTGCCTTCCTTCTATTAATTATTTCCTATTTATCCTGTATATAGTTTACTTTATATATATTTGATTGCATGTTGTCTCCCCCAGTAGTAAGGTCCTTGAGAGCAGGGACTATCTTTTGCCTCTTTTTGTATCCCTAGCACCTAGCACAGTGCTTCTAATATAGTAGGCACTTAATAAGTGCTTATTAATTTATTGAGCACTGTAACATCTAGCTAGCGTCTCTCAGATTTCTGGGATACCCATCCTGGAGTTTTCATAGGAGAGCCCTCAGTTCTTGCCTTTAGAAGCTTTTCAGGCTATATGTGGTACCTAGTCATCTCTTGTTGTGCTGGCACTCATTTTGCTGTGGGGCGCCTCTTTTCCTATTGCCTAATGGCTTTTGGCTTGCTTTTTTGCACTTATGGTGAGGAAGAAGTCATTTTTTCTAGTTTCTCATTTAATTTCTTCATCATTACTTGATTTGGTGCAAAGGTTTTTGTGGGACCCAGGCAGTCTGCCTCTTGTTCAGAGAGCCATTCTGGTAGTATCTGGTTCTTGAAGGAAAAGAATTCTCTGAATTGAGAAGGGAGTTCATTCTGGCCATAAAGAGGATGGCTGTTGTAAAGGCACAGAGATGGAAGAATGGAAGATATTATGTGAAGAAGATCAGGGTGTGAAAGAGAAATAATATATAATGTTTAGTGAGGATGGAAAGATGGGTTGGGTCAGGTTGTGAGGGACTTTTAAAAGCCATTTAGAGGAATTTATACAGTTATCACTTCCACATCAAGGGGCTTAGGGGTGCTACACCCCTACAGTCTGGAAAATCCGCATAAAACTTTTTGGCCCTCCCATAGTACCAGAGAAGAAGTCTGAATTATTATGGTGTTAAAAGATAAAATATATTGATATTATACAATACCATGCATATAATTTATGCATTTCTGAGTTTCTAAACTTTTTCTGTGTCATCTGCTGGCCTTCTCAAAACTTGCTCCAAACTCCCATTTAATTTCTTATGTGGGCCTGGGATATCTCGAAACTGATGGGGAAAGTCATGATATGGAACAGATAACTATATTTTAGTCTTGAGGCAAGAGGGAATCACTAGTCTTTCTTCATAAAATGTAAAATCCTTAAAAGAGCAGGGATTGTTACTTAGAGTAGGGGCTTGATGGGATCATACTTATAGTCGCAGCTAACAGGGAGACTGAGGCCGACTGATGTTTTGGGGTCTAGAGTTCTGAGTTGTAGTACACTAAGCTGATGTATCTGAACTAAGTTTGGCGTTAATATGGTGGGTAGCATTTCATACCCCCACTTCCCCACCCCCAATTATTGAGGGATCAGTAGGTTGTCTAAGGCATGGTGAACCAATTCAGACTGGAAATGGAGCAGGTCAAAACTGGTCTCAGTTGGATCAGCTGATGAATCATTCTTGTACTTCCAGCATGGGAAAGATAAGGAGAGATCCAGTCATTTAAAAAAAAAAAGAAAGAAAGTAGGTATTATTTCACTCTGCATTTCCATCCCCAGCTCTTAGAATGTTTTGATTAATACTGAACCAAAGATTGACATAGTTATGTCTGGGCTTTAGAAAAATTATATTGGAGGCTATATGAAGGATGTGCTTGAATGGAGAGAAACAAGAGGCGGGGAGGCCCATTAGGAGGTCATTGTAATAGTCTAGGCAAAAGGTGTTGGGGGCTTGAATTTAAGGTAGTGGAGTAGCTCTGTGAGTAGAGAGAAGAGGTCTAATGCAAGATATATTATGGAGAATAGAGTTGACAAGAGTTAGCAGTAGATTGAATATATGGGGTGGATCAGAATGAGGAGTGTTAACCTGAAGATTATAAACTTGGGAGACTGGAAGAATGGTAGTTTCCTTGATAGATTTAGGAGATTTCAACAGTGATAAAATCCTTGTCATTACTTCAAATTCAGCATGTTCCAAACTAAGCTTATCATTTTCCTCCAACCACCTTCAAACCAGTTCTCCCCTCTCAGTTTTTTTCTCCTTCTTCAATAGCATTTAGTAAGCACATCTAGGTACACTATGACCTAGACTCCAAACCCCTCTCAGGAACAAATGACTGTGTGTTTCTTGAATTCTGAGGTATAACCCCCACCCCCAAACAAACATGTATGTAAGTTTTTAGTAAAGTTAGTTAAGTTATATTTTAATGGTTTTAGGGGTAGGATTTTTCTAATCTGAAACGGCTCAGCCTTTTAGCAGTTCTTCTGTTTTGGGTATAATTTTTAACCACATCCTTTTACTTAAGCTTATTCCGGAAGTATTTATGTTGCAGGTGTTTATTTGATAAGCTTTGGAAAGCATTGTCATTTAAAGTTGTTTGTATCTTCACATTAGCAAGACCAGTATATTTTAAGTAGAATGTAAACTTCTGCTGTATGTCAGATCTCATTAGCCAGATCTCATGGAATGTCTGCATTGTTTATTCTACAGGAATTTAGCTGTCAGAATACACTTCTAAAAGTCATATTACCAGTCTGAAAAAAGCTATTGCCAAAATAATTCTCATTCTGAAATAGCAAGGAAAAAAGGAGTTCCCTGAACATATGGGAAAGAAGGGAGACATCCTGTATATCTGCTGCAGCTTCTTTCTATGAAACTCCTAGATGTTTTAGTTTTGTTTTAGTATGTGCTATGTTGGAGGTTTGGGGAGAGTTTGGGATTTTCATATTAGTCTTGAGGGTAGAAGAATTCTGCTTAGGTGGTGGTGGTGGTGGGGGTAACAGATAGTTATGAAGTGCTTTGAATGCCAAACAGGATTTTATATTTAATCCCAGAGTTTATGGGGAGCCACTAAAGCTTATTGAGTCAGAAGGAAAGGGTGACATGATCAGATCTGTGCTTTAGGAAAATCACTTAGACAGCTGAGTGTAGGATAAGCTGGAGTAGAGAGAGATGTGGAGTAGAGACTAACCAGGAGGATATTCAGTAGTCCGGGCATGAAGTGATTGAGGGCCTGAACCAGGTTGGTGGAAGTATCAGAGGAGAGAAGGGAGAGTATGTAAAACATGTCTACAAAGGTAAAGTTGACAGGCCTTGCCAACAGATCACATAGGGGTTAGGAGAGATAGTGAGGAGTTAAGGATAATACCTAAATTACAATTTAAGAATCATTTGCATAGAGATGATAATTGAATCTATGAGAACAGATGAGATCACCAACTAAAATAGTATAGATGGAGAAAAGGACAGGGCTCAGGACAGAACTCTCCCGGACAGCCACAGTTAGTGGGCATAATCTGGATAAAGCTCCAACAAAGGAAACTGAGGAATGGTCAGATAGGTAGGAGGGGAACCAAGAGAGAATGTTGTCTTTATAACCTAAACAGAAACGAGTATCAAGGAGAAAGAGGGTGATTGATAGTATCAGCGACTGCAGAGCAATCAAGAAGGATAAGGATCAGATTTGGCAATACAGAGATCATTGTTCACTTTGGAGAGACAGTTGAATAATGAGGTTGGGAGTTGGGGAAGGTTTGAGGAGAGATGGAAAGGTTTGGAATAGTTGTGGTGATTTGGGATAATGATTTAAGCAGGAAGATATAAAAGGATTGCTTTGCCATAGTGAGGGCCCAGTTAAGATTATGTAACGTAAATTTCTAGCTTTATTGAGCAGTTATGTGAGTAAAAGGGAAGAAAGCAGCAGAATAATCCAAAGCTGAGGCTAGATTTATGATAAGAGAAGGGGGCTGTAGAGATGAGAACAGTGTGGATCTGAACTTGTTTACCAAAGAGTCAGTATGAGGAAGGATGAGAGTGTAGCTAGTACAGGGGTGGTACCCAGAGAATGGACTGAGTGGTGGAGGGATAGAAGATTGAGAAGACTGAGTTTAGGATGAAGACTGGGTTTGGGGTCACAGGGAAGGTGGAGAGGTAGAATGACAATAGACTGTAGTCAGATAGGGGAATTTGAGAGTTCATGTACAAGATGATGGCAAAGATCAAGGGTGTGACCATCTCTTTGTGTAACTGAGGTGGGGTGGAGAAATAGATCATGAGAAAAAGAAATAAATTGAAGAATTGGGAAGTTAGAGTATTTAAAGGAATATCAATATGTATTTTGGTCTTCTGATTCCACGCTTAGCATTCTATCCATGATGCATCTAGCTACCTTTTCTTTATATATTTTGAAATCCCTTAGTAAGAGGACAAGAGTTGGGAAGGAGAGAAGAGTGTGACCTGGCACCGAATTTATTAAGGAAAAAGGAGAAGTGTCCTGGAGGTCATTAGGTAACAGCTAACCAGAATTTTGAATGGGTGCTAGATGTGGATTATATGAACCTCGAAGGAGAAGAGGTTACTGAGTGATGGTGGTAAAGAGAGAATCTGTAAGTTTCAATGGGGAGCAAGGAGATTCTGATTTCCTCACCCCAACAAGTCGTTCAAGGGGTATGAGTCAAAGTGCAACCAGTGCTGGAAGGGAGTCTGTGTCATCAGGAGTGAGCCTAGTCTCTGAGAGCCAGAAGATGGTAAAAGAAAAGATTTAAGAGGAGAGCAAGTTTTTTCTACAACAAGCATTTCAGGGCTTGTAGTGGAAAGGGCAGGTAGCTTTAGAGTGGAATTTGGAGAGGGGGAAAAGTTGGGTTGAGGGGAATGGAAGTAATGGATAGAACAGTGGGGGACAGATAACAGGGTTTGAATTACGACCCTAGGGGTTCAGGCCCCGTGGGACTTTGTTAAATCATTGAAGAATAAGTTCAAATTCCTAGTCTGTTCATGTCACTAGTTGAATACTATCTGCATGCTACCTGTTGACACTAAAAACACTACATGAGTTGCAGCAAAAGGCTATATAGTTCTCATTCTGTATCTGTTCTTTCTGCTTTTCTTGACTTTAATTGGCTTTCTTTTCATTGAAAGAAGAAAATTAATGGATGTTTTATACTTGAAGATATCCAGTAGTTTATGCTTTTGCTTTACCTCTGGTCTAATATAGTTATTAATAGAGCTACAATTGAGATTTCCATGTTCTTTTTAGTATAACTTGTTTTTTTAAATTAACTTTTGTTTGTTTTTAGTTTACATCATTCATTTCCACAAGATTTTGAATTACAAATTTTCTCTCCGTCTTTTCCCTACCCACCACCCCAAAACAGCGATCCCACTGCATACCCCCTCCCCCAATCTGCTCTCTCCTGTATCCTCCCCCATCACCCCTCTGACTTTCTGGCAGGGCAAGATGGATCTCCCTACCCCAGTGCGTGTATATCTTATTACCCAGTTGCATGTAGATAATAATAATAATAATGATAATAATCATAATAATATATACATATGTATGTGTTTTTTAACATTTGATTTTAGAACTCTAGATTCTTTCCCTTCCTCCCTTGTCACCCACC
>CM053582.1:225605790-225631657 GCA_028627135.1 Pseudochirops cupreus
CCATCCTGCCCTACCAAAAAGTGACATAGGAGAGAATAGACTGGGGGAGGGGGGAAATACTGGGATGGCTGTTTTGGGGTGGTGGGCGGGAGAAAGACAGGGAGAAAAGATGTAACTCAAAAAAATTTAATAAAGAAACTCACATCAAAAAAAAAAAGAAGGTGAATGTCTAACAGAAGTGACATGATCTCTTTAAAAAAAAAAGTCCTTCTCCAAGTTGGAATAACTGATTTGAGGCTACATTCACTCCTATCAGAGGAGTGCTGTTTGTGGAAAGAAGTAGTCTCAGTCAAGAGCTATACTGTATACTGGTCTTTCAGAGGTAGATTTGCTAATTGGCCTGAGGCACAGTTGGATAGAAGTGGCTTCATTGTCTTTGGTCAGAGTTTCATAATCCCCATGTCTAGGATGGTGGAGGACCCATTCTTCAACCTCTGTCATTCTTGTAAGGGCAGTCAGCTTGGTTGCTCAGTTCTGCAGAGGCACATGATGTTTCTTATGGGCACTCATATACTTCACAAATATATGTATGGGGGAAGCATTGATAAAATTCCTCCATTGGTCTTGACCTCAAAGGATGAGAACTTTTGATAGCCCAGTCTTATTCTCTCTAGTCCCTAGAACATTTATCCAGACCCTTTTGCCCTACCAAAATGCAAGCCTTCTCGGAATCCCTTGTCCCACTTGGTAGTTCCAATCCACTGAAGTCCCTGTATCCAGACTCGAGAAATAAGCAGGATAAGTTCCCCTAGGGCAAAGGCCAAAGTTTCCTTGAGATGTGGGCCATGCCAACTATAGTAGAGTAGTGGAAACCAGTGCCAGAAATATAAGAAACTTCTGTATACTGGCAGCCAATTTACCATAATTCCAGGGGACCTCCAGTGGTCCATTGTGGCAACCTCATTTCCCTCAGAGGTTTTGGGGTTAGACCACTGAAAGAAGAAGCATCCTTGATTAGGTGAAAGTGACTGGAAGACTCATACACCCTCTTACCTACATCTTTTCACACACAGTTATGATGGTTAGTATAGTGTGGAAGTGGACTTAATGAGTTCTTGGTGCTTATTTTGTTGTTCCTGGAAACCTTTATATATTGTTACTAACACAGCATCTTACATGTAACACATTCTTAAGAGGATTCATTATCCTTCCTCCTAAACTCAGCTACCCTTCTTAATTTTCTTATCATTGTCAGCAGCATCACTGTTCTTTCAGGCATTTGAATTTACAACCTCATGATAACCCTCAAATCTTGGCCCTCAGTCTCATTCACCCCACATTGCCCTATTTTGTAGTTAGATACTGCCATATCTTGTAGTTTCTACCTTTATAAATCTCTCATGTACAGTGCCCTCCACTCCATTCACACAGCCATCCCCTTAATTTGGGCCTTTATTATCTCTTGCCTTAATTGTTGCCATAGCCTTCTGATTTGTTTCCCTGCCTCAAGTCTTTCTTTACTCTAGTACTTCCTCTACACAACTGCCAAACTGATTTTCTTTACAAGCCTGTGTTACTCCCCAATTGGTAAATTCCAGTGATTCTGTATTACTTCTAGAATCAAATATAAAGTCTGTTTAGCAACAAAAGTCTGCTCATCTGAAGACTTCTTGACACTATCTTGCGTTAGTGAGTCTATAAACCTTTATCAAACACCTGCTGTGTGCCAGGCACTGTACTAAGCTCTGAGGATACATTCTGATATGTTCCAAGCTCTCTAGAAGCCCATAATCTAATGGAGGAAGATATCTGCTAGTATCTTCCACCGTATGGTTATTTTCCATCAGCTCTGTATAGATCTATGTATATACATGTTATCTCTCCCATTAGAATTCCTTTCGTGACAGGGACTGTTTTGGCTTTTACTTTGTAGAACTTGGCTCAGTGCTTTGATCTAGTAAGGACTTAATAAAAGATTATTTGTTGATATGTCATATATACACATATGTAACCCGTGGAATGTAAGCTGCTTTTAATCCCAGATAACATTTTTTTAGTTTTCTTTGCATCCCCATTGTTTAGCCCAGGGCCTGGTATAGAGGAAGTGCTTAATAAATTCTTTCTCATTTCTTCCTTCTTCCCTTTTGTACTTCTTTTACTCATTCTTATTACTCTTCTTTTCAAGAATCAATAATTCATTCAACCAGCATTAAGTGCTTACTATGGGTCAGGCACTGTGCTAAAGCACTGAAGATACAAAAATAGATAGATAGATAGATAGATGGATGGATAGATAAAGCAAAACTGGCCCTTGCCCTCAAGGAGCATACATTATAACATGGGGACACAATACATATTGGGGAGAGGTCATCAGAAAGTGTCTTTTCTCTAGTAAATGGGGTCTTCAGTTTATCAAATTCTGCCCTACTCTGTTTGATTCTGTATGTTATATAATTAATTTGTTTCACTGATTGACCCCTTTTTTCTTTTTTTAATAGTATTTTTCCCAATTACATATGAAGAAAGTTTTCGACATACATTTTTGTAAGATTTTGAGTTCTGAATTTTTTTCCTTGTCTCCCTTCCCTCCCCACTCCCCAAGACAGCAAGCAGTCTGATATAGGTTATACATGTACAGTTATGTTAAACATATTTCCACATTCGTTGTGTGGTGAACGAAGAATCAGAACAAAAGAGAAAAACCATGAGAAAGAAAAAAAAAGAACAACAAAAAAGTAAAATGTTTCGCTCTACATTCAGATTCCATAGTTCTTTCTCTGGATAGCATTTTCCATCAAACGTCTTTTGGAAATGTTCTAGATCATTATATTGCTGAGAAGAGCTAAGTCTATCATGGTTGGTCATCACGCAGTATTGCTGTTACTGTGTACAGTGTTCTCCTGGTTTTGCTCACTTCACTTAGCATCAGTTCATGTTAAGTCCAGGTTTTTCTGAAACTGCCTGCTTATCATTTCTTTTTTTTTTTTTTGAATTCTGTGTGTGTTTTGTGCTTATTTAGGATTTTATTTTTCTCCAGTTACATGTAAAAACAATTTCAACATTCATTTTTAAAACTTTGAGTTGCAGATTGTCTCCTCCCCCGTTGAGAAGGCCTACAATTTGATGTAGGTTATACATATGTCTGCTCATCATTTCTTATGAGACAGTGGTATTCCATTACATTCATATACCATAACTTGTTCAGCCATTCCCCACTTGATCAGCATCCCTCCAATTTTTAGTTCTTTGCCATCATGAAAAGAGCTGCTATAAATATTTTTGTACATGTGGGTCTTTTACCCTTTTTTATAGTCTCTTTGGGATATAGACCTAGTAGTGTTTTGCTGAAACAAAGAGTGTACACAGTTTTGTAGCCCTTTGGGCATAGTTCCAAATTGCTCTCCAGAATGATTGGATCAATTCACAACTCTGCCAACAATGCATGCGTGTTCCAATTTTCCCATATCTTCTCCAGTATTTGTAATTTTCCTTTTCTATCATATTAGCCAGTCTGATAGGTGTGAGGTGGTACCTCAGAGTTTTAATTTGCATTTCTCTAATCAGTAGTGATTTAAAGCATTTTTTTCCCCATGACTATAGATAGCTTTAATTTCTCTATCTGAAAACTGCCTGGTTATATCCTTTGACCATTTGTCAGTTGGGAATGACTTTTATTCTTATAAATTGGATTAAATTCTCTCTATAGTTTAGAAATGAGGCCTTTATCAGAGACACTGGATTTAAACATTGTCTCCCAGCTTTCTGATTTCCTTCTAAATCTTGGTTGCATTGGCTTTGTGCAAAAATTTTTTAATTTATTATAATCAAAATTATCTGTTCTGCATTTCGTAATGTTCTCAATCTCTTGTTTGATCATAAATTCTTTCCTTCTCCCTAAATCTGACAGATACTCTATTCCTTGCTCTCCTAATTTGCTTATGGTATCACCCTTTATGTCTAAATTATGTACCCCTTTCGACTTTATCTTGATATATAGGGTGTGACATGTTAGTCTATTCCTAGTTTCTGCCATACTATTTTCCAGTTTTTCCACCAGTTTTAAATCTAATAATGAGTTCTTACCCCATAAGCTGGAGTCTTTAAATTTGTCAAACAGTAGATTACTGTAGTCATTTACTATTTGTGGCTTGTGTACTTAACCTGTTCCACTGATCCACCATTCTGTTTCTTAGCAGGTATGAAATAGTTTTGATGATTGCTGCTTTATAGTTTTAGTTCTGATATTGCTAGGCCACCTTCCTTTGCATTTTTTTTTTCATTCCTTTGATATTCGTGACCTTTTGGTCTTCCAGATGAAATTGGTTATTATTTTTTCAAGCTCTATAAAATAATTTTTTGTTAGTTTGATTGGCATGACACTGAATAAATATATTAATTTGGGTAAAATTGTCATTTTTATTATATTGGCTTGGCTTGCCCATGAGCAATTGATATTTTTCCAATTGTTTATACTTTATGTGAAAAATGTCTTGTAATTGTGTTCATGTAGTTCCTGGGTTTGTCTTGGCAAGTAGACTACTAAATATTTTATTGCCTGTAGTTATTTTAAATGTAATTTCTCTTTCTATCTTTTTTGGTATACAGAAATGCTGACGATTTATGTGTTTATTTTATGTCTTGCAACTTTGCTAAAATTGGTAATTGTTTAAAGTAGTTTTTTTAGTTGATTCTCTAGGATTCTTTAAGCATACTATCATATAACCTGCAAAGAGTGAAAGTTTTGTGTCCTCAATGCCTATTCTAATTCTTTTGATTTCTTTTTAGTCTCTTACTGCTAAAGCTAACATTTTCTAGGACAGTATTCCTAACAGTGGTGATAATGGCATCCCTGTTTCACTCCTTATCTTATTGGGAATGCTTATATCTTATCCCCATTACATATAATACTTGCTGATGGCTTTATATGGATACTGCTTATCTAGGAAAACTCCATTTATTCCTGTGCTCTCTAGTGTTTTTAATAGGAATGGGTGCTATATTTTGTCAAGAGATTTTTCTGCCTCTGTTGAGATAATAATATGATTTGTTAGCTTTGTTATTGATATTGACCTCTTTTTTAAAAATAGTACTAAATCGTTTCAATGCTGCCTCTTGAATATAACTATAACTTGTAAATTACAACTAGTACAAAGGAAGATTATCTATCATTACTTGATCTCAGAGTGCCTTACAAAGGTAACGATCATCAAAATGACTTGATACGGATTGGATCACAACGTACAGGAGTAAACAAATGGAGTAGCTTAATGTTTCTAAGTTCAAAGACTATTTACTGGGTAAAGGACTCACTCTGTGGCAAAATTGCTAGGAAAACTGTACAGCAGTGTGACAGAAATTAGATTCAGAAAAATACTTTATAGCATATGCCAAGATAAACTCTAAATAGATGCATGATTTAGATATAAAATGTCACTTCATAAACAAATTAGAGAAGCAAGGAACAGATTACCTTTTAGATTTATGGATGAAGAAAAATTCATGACTAGAGATAATGAGGAGATAATAAGATAAATTTTGATTATATAAATTTTTTTTTAATTGCAAAAGCAAATCTGGATTTAGATAGCATCTATGTATTATGCAAAGCTCCATTCGTTCTTATGCTTTCTAGTGTGTGTGTGTGGGGGGGGGGTGTTGTTTTTTTGTTTTTTGCTTTTTGGAGGGGGGAGAGCAGGGCAATTGGGTTTAAGTGACTTGCTTGTGGTCACATGGCTAATAAGTGTTAAGTGTCTGAGGACGGATTTGAACTTGAGTCCTCCTGATTCCAGGGCTCTATTCACTCTATTCACTGCGCCACCTAGGTACCCCTCTAGTGTTTTTAATAGGAATGAGTGTTACGCATTTGTCAGAATCTTTTTCTTCATTGTTGTAATTATGGATTTTGTTGTTTTTGATTATTGATATGGTCAGTTATGCTTAGAATTTTCCTAACATTGGACTAACCCAGCATTCCTGCTATAAATCCTACCTGGGCATAGTGTATAATCTTTGTGAAATCTTCATAGTAATTTATTTAAAATGTTTGCATCAGGCCCATTAGGGAAATTGGCCTATAATTTTCTTTGTATATTTGTGCTCTTCCTGTTTTACTTATCAAAACTGTATTTGTGTCATGGACGGAATTTGTTAGGACTCCTATTTTTTCAGTTTACATAATGTTGGAATTAATTGTTCTTTCAGTGTGTGTTAGAATTCATTTGTAAGTCCATCTTGTATCGGAGTTTTTTTTTTCTTAGCTTATTTGTTCAATTCCTTTTTCTAAAACCATATTATTTAAGTCTATTTCCTCTCCTGTTAATCTGAGCAATTTATGTTTTTGTAAGTATTCATCCATTTCATTTAGGTTATCAGTTTTATTGGCATATAATCGGGCAAAATAGCTCTTAATAGTTATTTTAATTTCATCTTCATTGTTTATGCATTCACCTTTTTCGTTTTTAAGACTGGTAATTTGATTTCATTAAAAAATAAATTGGATAATAGTTTATTGTTATTTTTTTTAAAAATAAAACTAGCTCCTAGTTTTATTTATTAGTTTGATGATATTTTTCCTTTCACTTCCATTAATCTCTTTATTTTCAAGCCTTTATTTTGGTGTTTATTTCGGAGATTTTTAATTTGTTCTTTTTCTAGTTTTTTTTTTTTACAGTATCATGCCTGATTTATCTCTACTCTTTCTTTCTTTTATTGCTGTAAGCATTTAGAGATGTACATTTTAGGCGGCTAGGTGGCGCAGTGAATAGAACACCGGCCCTGGAATCAGGAGGACCTGAGTTCAAATGTGGCCTCAGACACTTGACACACTTACTAGCCATGTGACCTTGGACAAGTCACTTAACCCCAATTGCCCTGCTTTCTCCCCTCCAAAAAGCAAAAAAATGAAAAATAAATAAAAAAAGAGATGCACATTTTCCCCCACTTATTTAGTTGCATCTTACAAATTTTATTATGTTGCATAATTGTTGCCTTTCTAATTAAATTATTGATTATTTCTATGATTTGTGGTTTGACTTACTCATTCTTCAGGATTAGATTTTTCAGTTTATAAGTACATTTTAGTCTGTGTTTCCAAGGCCATTTTTTGAATGTAATTTTTATTAAATTATAGTCCGAAAAGGGTACATTTACTATTTCTGCTTTTCTGCATTTGTGAGGTTTTATGGTTAGTTGCATGGTTAGTTTTTATGAAAATGATGAGAAAAATGTGTATTCCTTTCTCTTTCTGTTCGGTATTCTCCAAAGGTCTATCATATCTGTCTTTTAATTTATCTCCTTACCTTCTTTCTTATTTTGTGGTTAATGTCTAGGTCTGAAAGGAATAAATTGAGGTTTCCCTCACCAGTGTAGTTTTACTGTTTACTTCCTCCTGTAATTCTTCAACTTTTCCTTCAAGAATTTTTATGTCATTTGATGCATATATGTTTAGTACTGATTTTACTTCATTGTCTAGGATACTTTTTAGCAAATGTAGTTTCCCTGCTTATCTCTTAATTAGTTCTATTTTTGCTTTTGCTTTGTCTGAGATCAGGATTGCTACCCCTGCCTTTTTTTTTCCTACTTAAGCTGAAGCATAATGAATTCTGCTGTATTCCCTTATTTTAACTCTACATGCAATCTTCCTGTTTCAGGTATGTCTTTTATAAACAGCCTGTTATTGAAGTCTGGTTTCTAAGCCATTCTGCTGTCCTCTTCCATTTTAATGAGTGAGTTCATCTGATTCACATTCATAATTATGATTGCAAATTTTGTATTTCTCTCCATTTTATTCCCTTCTATCTTTCTCTTTCCTTTACCTTGTCCTTCCTATCTATTGCTATATCTATATTGTTCCCACTTTGAACAATTTCAGATGAGAATGAGGTAAAAATGTTGCCCACTCCCCCCTCCATCTTCTCTACTTTGTGTGCCTCTTTTATGTCAGACACATTTCCCCATTGTTCCCCTCCTGTTTTAATAATTGTTCCCCTCCTGTTTTAATAATGATACAGTTCTTAGAAGTTACATGTATTGTCTTCTCACATAGGAATGTAAGCAGTTTAGCCTTAAAGTCCCTTATGATTTCTCATTCATGTTTACCTTTCTGAATCTTGTGTTTGAATGTCAGATTTTCTATTCATTTTTTTTAAATCAGGAATACTTGAAAAATTCTCTGTTTTATTAAATATCCAACCTATACCCCCATTCTTCTTCCACCCCCACAATAGCGTTATATTCATTTTTGCTGGGTAGGTTATTCTTGGTTGTAATTCTAACTTTCTTGCCTTCCAGAAGATCATATCCCAAGTCCTTCACTTTTTTATAGTGGTAGCTGCTAACACCTGTGTTATCCTGATTGTGGCTATATTGTATTTGAATTCTTTTTTTCTGGCTGCTTATGATATTTTCTCCTTGATCTGGGGAACTTTGGAATCTGACTATAATATTCCTGGGAATTTTTTTCATTCTAGAATCTCAGGACATGAATGATGGATTCTTTTGATTTCTACTTTACCATTTAGTTCTAGGATAGTGGGACAATTTTCCTTTATAATTTCTTAAAATGTGTTACTAGCCACTTTAAAAAAATTATGACTTTCAGATAGTCCCCTTATTTTAAAATTATCTCTTCATGATCAGTTTACCAGGTTATTTGTTTTTCTGCTGAAGTATTTAACATTTTTTTCCATTTGCTTATTCATTTTTTTTCTTGATGTCTCATGGAGTCATTAGACAACTAATTAGACAGCTAACTATACCTGACCAGTTGTAATTTTTAAAGAGTTTTTACTTCAGTGAGATTTTGTATCTCTTTTGTCAAGCTACAAATTCTCTTTTCATAATTTTTTTTTGCATTAGTCTTTTTGCAGCTTTTCCTCTATCACTGATATTTGATTTTTCACCTTTGAAAAATTTAATAAATTTAAAATTAACTTTTTAACTAACTTAACTAATTTTTTTTTCCTTTTTGGAGGGGGCTAAGGCAGGGCAATTGGGGTTAAGTGACTTGCCCAATGGTGCATAGCTAGTAAGTGTTAAGTGTCTGGGGCCGGATTTGAACTCAGGTCCTCTCGACTCCAGGGCTAGTACTCTATTCACTGCACCACCTAGCCACCCCAGTAATTATCTTTTTAAAATTTGATTTTTAAATTTTTTTTTTGCTTTTTTTTCCCCCTAAACTTTCTTTAGCTCTTCTAGGACTTCTTGTTGGGCTTGTTCCAACCTGCAGTTTTTAAAAATTCTTTGCACATAAATGTTTTCAAATCATTATCTTCTTCTGAGATTTTGACTTGAGTTTACCTATCTTCATTTTTCCAGCCTGTTTCTTGACTTTGGATTTTATGTTAGAGTTGGGGTCTTACTTACTTTTGGGAGGATGGCTGACTTGAGCTTGGTATGTGGGCATGTACTTTTACGTGGTATGATTCAGGGTGGGGTCTGGTCACTGCCTTCCTACTCTGTGCTCTGGTTCTTACCCAGCTAGGGTCCCTGCTCCCTCCTGACTGTGACTACTTCTCTCCACCATGGAATTTTGATCCAGAACTGGGTAATAGACTGCAGAGCGGCTAAATGGCACTGGACCCATTGCTAACAAAGGATTGCTTGGAATCTCTCTCTGGCCAGGTATTCAAGTTGCTGTGCTATCTCTGTGAGTTGAATGTGCCAGGTGTTGCTGCAGCAGCTACCTCCAAGACCCACAGATGGTAGAGCTTCCACTGTAACCTGTATGCTTTGCTTCCAACCAGCCTCCTCTCCTGTGGCTGCAGATCTCTCTCTCTCTCTCTCTCTCTCTCTCTCTCTCTCTCTCTCTCTCTCTCTCTCTCTCTCTCTTTCTCTCCCCCCTCCCCCCATCTCAGCTGCCCTGGGCTGATGACCAAATCTGAATTTTTCTTGTAGTTCTCAAAGGAATAACTTCCAAGCTTTGAGTAACTATCTAAAAAAATGCTCTAAATCACTACCAATCAGAGAAATGCAAATTAAAGCAACCCTGAAATCCTGCCTCATGCCTAATCAGATAGGCAAAAAATGACAAATGTAGGGAATTTGAGGAGATAGACACACTAATGTACTGTTTGTGGGGCTGTAAATTGATCCAGCATTTCTGGAAAGCAATTTGGAACTATGCCCCCAAAGTCACTAACTGAATATCCCTTTACCCAGTTATACAGCCACTAAACTGATACTTACATGGTGATCTAAGAAAGGAAAAAAGATCCATATGTACATAAATATTTATAACAACTCTTTTTTGTAGTAACAACTATAAACTGGAAACTAATTTGGGGCAAAGGGTCCTTGTCTTGGGGAATAGCTAAACAAATTGTAGTATATGAATATAATGGAAGGTTATGGTATCATAAGAAGTGACAAAACAATCAGTTTCGGTTTATTCAGTTCACAGAAACTGGGAAAGACCTCTTTGAAGTGATGCAGTGAAGTGGACATGACTAGGAGAATAATTTATACAGTGACAATCTTAGAAAGAAAAACAACTTTGAGAGACTTTAGAATTATGTTTAATGCAATGATAAATCATATTTCTAGAGGACTGAACATGAAGTTCATTACCTACCTCTTGCCTGAAAGGTGATAGACTTGAAATGCTGAATGAGACATACATTTTAAAAACATGGCCAGTGTGGGAGTTTGTTTTGTTATATAATGCACATTCTGAAGGTTTTTAAAAAAAATTGCTTATTTTTACATTCCATTCTATATTGATCTCTCCTATTTCTGTACCTCTGTATCATTTATCTGTCATGTCTTGTCTAGCTAATCCCCAGCAACTGCCAACCAAGAGGCAACATGTACCAGAGAAATCAAACAACCACCACTACTGGGACCACTTCCCCTTAGATTTTGATGGAGATGTTCCAGGATCCTGAACCTGTCTGACCTGCAGCTGAAAACCTTCCATTTGTGTTTTCTTTCCTATTAGAACATGATTTGAGATCAGGGATTGTCTTTTTCTTTTTGTGCCCTTAGCACTTTGGATATAGTAAGGACTTAATAGATGTCTTATTCATTCATCCATATAGACAGTAGCTCTAACTTATGCATAACTTTTACATGTGAATGATCACATTAGAATGACTGACCACAAAGACAGCAGGTGCTGTTTTTAATAATACCTGGCATTATTGCTTGGTTGCTACCTCCCCTTTTAGTTTCCTTTCATTCCTATAGGTCTCACTGCTGCCTGGGATATCCCTACTTTATACTCAGCCTTAGTGGCAATCTAAGGCAGGACTTGAAGTGGTAGGAGTGACTGGAGAAAAGGGAGAAAGAATTAGCTCCAGTGCTGGTCTAAAGGAGGGATCCTCTTGAGTTTTCTTTTACAAAAGGTTTTTTGACCACAGACATCAAATTTATGGGTTCCAGACTTACTCTGTAACCTTTTGGGTTTGGGGTCCCTTAAAATTCGTGTTTCACTGGTCCATTACTGACTGACTAGTGCTCATAGATTGTTCTATATCCCTGCAGGATATAAAATTTGATTTTATATTTTGATTGATTATTTGATTTTTCTGTTTCTACTATTCCCTATGGTTCTAAGAGATTTGGATAGTTTTCCTTATAAGAAATAAGGGAGGAGAAGAGGAAATACATATTTATTAAATCCCTCCTATGTGCCTAGGTGCTATTTTGTACATTTAAAAGCATTCTGAAAAGGAATTTATAGGCTTTACCAGACTGTCAGAGAGATCCATGACACAAAAAAGGTTAAAAAACCTAGCTAATAGTGGGATTAGACTTACATCTGTATAACATAACAGTTGTACATAGATTTTCCCAAGTTTTCTGTTGTTGTCTTTATGAAACCCTCTGATCTGTGACAATTATGAGAAAATGAGGAATGGCTTAGATAATTTCTAAGGGACCTTTTTAGTTTTATAAATATAACATTAAATTCATAAAATTTCCTTAATGTGGGTTGTTTTTAATTAAATCTTATTCTTCAATAAGCAGAATTCTATCCTCTTCCCCCAGGGGAGGAAAAAAAGAAAAAATCTGTTACAAATATGTATAGTCAAGCAAAACCCATTTCTGCCTTGGCCACGTCCAAAAGGACGGACACACACACACACACACACACACACACACCCACCATATATATGTATTCGTGCATACATGCATGTATATACATGCATATATATTGTATGTGTCTCATTCTTTACTGTATACTATTAGCAGGTGGGTGGCATGTTTTATTAGTTTTCTTGAGTCATAATTGATCGAGTTCCTAAATTTTTCCAAATGGTTTATCTTTATAATATTGTTGTCATTGTATAAATTTTTCTCCTAGTTCTATTCACTTCATTCTATTTCAGTTCGTACAAGTCTTCTAAAGTTTCTCTGTCACCAATTCTTAGATCACAGTTTATTTCATTTTTGTATGCCATAGCCTATCGAGCCATTCACCCCTTAAGAGCTCTTTTTTGTGTATCCTTAGAGTTTTTTAAAATTTAAAACTTATCCCTCCCATAACTTACTGTCCCTCTAATTTCCCTTTCTCTCTTTTCTCTCTTATTTTCCCTTTTGAGTGACCTGTATTTCTATACTTAACTCTCTTTGTGTCTATATATATATATCCTTCCCTCCTTTGACCAGTTTTTAGATGAGAGTGAGTTTCAGGTATCAGTCACTTACCCATTCCTACAGTATATTATATCTCTCTTCCTCTCTTTTCACTCCTAGGTTTTCTGTGTAATTAGACTCTATAATCTTTATGATGGTAGGTTTCAGAGGGGACATGAATCATTTCCTCATATTCGAATCCTTTAGTTCCTCATAATTGTTCATTTGTGTTTATCTTATTACATTGCACGTTGCGTTCCAGCTTCTGTGACTATACTTCAAACTTTCTTCACAGTTCTGGTCTTTTCAGCAGGAATGCTTGGAAGTCATCTCTTTTATTTAAGATTCATTTCCCCCTGTAAGATCATACTCAGTTTGTTGGGTAAGTTATTCTTCATCGTAAGCCTGTATATCCTCTGATTTCTAGAACATTGTAATCCAAGCTCTGTGCTCCTTCATTGTGATGGCTGCTTAGTCATGTGTCATCCTGACTATGACTCCTTGGTGTTTGAATCCTTTCTTCTTAGCTGCTTTCACTATTTTTTCTTTGATATGGAAGCTTTGGATTTTGGTTATACTTTTTCTGGTTGTGTTCATTTGGGGATTTCTTTTAGGAAGTGGCTAATGAATTCTTTCTATTCCTTCTATTCCCTGTGGTTCTAAGAGATTTGGGTAGTTTTCCTTATACGAAATAAGGGAAGAAAAGAGGAAATATATATTTATTAAGTCCCTGCTATGTGGCCAGGTACTACGCCAGACAGTTTTACAAATATTTTCTCATTTTATCCTCACAGCAACCCTGCAAGGTGGTACCATTTTACAGATGAGGAAATGGAAGCAGATAGAGGTTAAATGACTTGCCTAGAGTTGTAGAGCTAGTAAGTGGCTTGAGTTCTGATTTGAACTCGTTTCTTCCTGACTCCATAGCAGGTTCTCTGTCCATTGTGCCACCTAGCTGCCTCTAAGATTTCATGAAATATGGCTATTTCTTTTTTTGGGGGGGGGGAGCAGTTTCATGACTTTTAGATAGTGTAATGAGTCTTAAATTTTTTTCTCCTTGATCCATTTCCTGGGTCAGTTGTTTTTGCTTTGAGATTTTCTTCTGTTTTTCTTCTACATTTTCTTATATTTTTTCAGTCTTTTAATTTTGTTTTTAACTTTGTAATATTTCTATGAAGTCAGTGGCTTCTGTTTGGTCCATTCTAGTTTGTTGCTTAGGCAAGGTTTGTACCTCTTGTGCCAAGCTGTTAATTTCCTTTCCATACCTTCCTTTATAACACTTGTTTCTTTTCCAGTTTTATCCTCTTGCACTATCTTACCATATGTGTAAACATTTTAAACTTTTTGTATTTAACTTTTGCTTTATACCTTTTAGGAATTCTAGTTGAATTTGTATAACACTTGTTTTTCTTTGAGACTTCAGGTGCAGATGTTTTAGAATGTTCTTATGGATTAATATCTTGAGGGCCCCTATCAATGTAATGCCATTTTAAAGTGGGATTCTTTTTTTGGTTTGTTCATTCTTCCAGCTTATTTTTTTACTTCAGACTTGATGTTAGGGCCAGGTTCTATACACTTCTGAAGGTATGGGCTGATTTTGTTTCTGTTTTCTCAGGCTACTGAGTGTTGTGTTACTTTAGAATCTCAAGGTCAGCTCAGGCCTAGATACCAACAAGCTTTCAGTGCTCTAAAAGTCCTCAAATTTAGGGCAGAGTCTGATAAATACCCCGTTGTCTGATTTGTGCAAGTTTCTGATCTGGGTTGCTTTACTCATCACCATCAGGTAGCTGGAAAGCTTTGTTGGATCAGAGTGAAAGAACTGCAGCCTTACCCTTTGGTCTGGGATTCCTACCGTGATTATTCCTTTGCAAACTTCAGACTAGGATGGAAGCTGAAACTAAGACCCTGCTCTTAGTATCTGAGCCACGCCCCTTCTGCTTACTTTTTAACTTAATCCTCTCTATATGCCTCCTGGTGCATTCTACCCCTTCCTATCCCTTGACCACTGGGTGCACATTCTCTCTTATCCACCCTGATCTGTGACCTTAGACTAGATAGTAGATAATAAAACCGCTACCTTTTCCTGAATATTGCGTGATGTCACTGTATGGGTCGGACCTCTGTTTGCCCTGGAGCATAACCTGTGCTGGACTGCTCCATTCTGTGGTATTCCTATCCAGACTACCTCCCTAATGTCCGTAGACCTCTCTTTCTGTCTTCTATGCCTGGAAAATGACTGGAAAAATGACTCACTGTGATTTTTTCTTTTATTTCCCCATCAAAATTCAATCTGGTGTATTTTCTACATATATTTAGAGGAATTTAGGTGAGAAAACTTAACTACTTCCTGCCACTCTGTTCTCTTGGCTCCTTCCCCTGTGTATTATTTCTTTTAATGAATAAACAGAATATAATACGAATACTGGGGCTAGCTTGATGGCGCAGTGGATAGAATGCTGGGCTCGGAGGCAGGGGGACTCACCTTCCTGAGTTCAGATCTGACCTCAGACACTTAATAATTGTGTGACCTGGGTAAGTCACCTTACCTTGTTTGCCTCAATTTCCTCTTTTGTAAAATGAACTGGAGAAGGAAATGGCAAACCACTCTAGTATCTTTGCCAAGAAAATCTCAAATGAAGTTGTGAAGAGTCAGGCATGAGTGAAATGACTGAACCACGTCAGTAATGTAAATGTTATACCAATGTTTTTGGTAGTTATTGTTTGTTAAAAGTTAGTAATTGGTTTGATGTTGAACAGTTTGGATAAGTTCCATGAATATTGACCAGAATTTCTCTTTTCGCAGGCACACAAACTGAATGTGAATTTGAAGTAAGAAGAGTTAATGTAACGAAGGTATGCAGTTGTTAATCTTTGCCTTTGTGTAGAATATGTTGCTTTCCTATTTTCAGTAATTCTTGTAGCAGCAATATCTTTAATTTATAGCACAAATAGTCAAAACACTAAAAAATTATTTTAAATGGCAGCAATGCCCTGATTATTATAGCTGCTTTTATCTTTGAAAAATTTTTGTCTATGACTATTCAACAAGCAATCATTAAACACTTACGATGTTCAAAGTAATTTTAAAAGCGCCGAGAATACAAAGACAGGAAAATGAATTAGTCCTTGATCTGAAGTAGTTAATTTTTTCTGGAAGAATAGCAGATACATATGTACGTAAAAACAAACTGTATCCAAAGTAAATACAAAATAAGTGTGAATTATATATAGCTAATAACTTGAGGAAGGGCCTTTTGTGGGAGGTGACATTTGCTCTGAGTCTTCAGGGAAAGTTGACCTAATAAGAGATGGGAGTGCATTCCAGTGCAAAGGTGGGAATGTGGTAGGTGGATGGATCGAAACAATAAGTAGACTATTTTGACTGGAATATAGAGTGTGCAAGCGATAGTGATGTGAAATCTTAGTCTAGTAACAATAGCTCACATTGGCATGGCAATTTAAATTTTCAAAGGGCTATATTTATATTTTGTTCCTTCTTTATATCTTTTTTCTTCACATCATAGCTCATTTGATCCTCACAAATTCTAAGGTAGGTTCAATTCTTATTAACATTTTCTACATTAGGAAACTAAAGCTCGGAGGTTAAGTGACTAGCCCAGGGTCATTTAGGAAGTCCATGTGTGAGGCAGTAGTTGAATCCATTCATATCTTTTAGCAAATCTGGTACTTCTTGGAGCCAGATTGTGAAGGGCTTTAAATGCCAAACAAAGGAGTTTGTATTTTATCTTAGGGTCATTAGGGACCTACTGAAACTTCTTGAGGGGGGGAGTATAGTGTACTAGACCTGTGCTTTGGGAATATCACTTTGTTGAGTATGTGGAGGATTAATTAGAAAGAGAGACTGGAGGCAAGGAGAATAATTAGGAAGCTATTCTAATAGTCTAGGTAGAGGTGATGAAGTCTTGAATTAGAAAAGTGGTTATGTGACAAAAAGAGATGAGGATAGATTTAAGAAATGTGTATGGGAAGTATCATGGGAGAGTGGAAAGAGAAGTGGTTTCAGATTCATAGGACCTAAGGTTTAAATTTCTCCTTTGTAAACTACCAGTATGACTGTGGGCATGTCATTAAGCTCTCTGGACCTCAATTCTTTTATCTTTAGAATGAGGGGGATGGACTATCTAGATGTCCTTGCTTTCACTTCCTGCTCTAGAGCTATCATCCTAAAATTCTTTTTTTTTATTTAAGTTTTATTATAGTTTGCATCATTCATTTCCACAAGATTTTGAGTTACATATTTTCTCCCCATCTTTCCCCCACCCACCGCCCCAAAATAGCCATCCCAGTGTGACCCCCCTCCCCCAGTCTATTCTCTCCTATGTCACTTTTTGGTAGGGCAGGATGGATCTCCCAACTGCAGTGCCTGTGTATCTCAAGTTCCAGTTGGATATCATCCTAAAATTCTAAGAGACAGAATTAAAAAGACTTAGCAACTAATTGGCTATGGTAGGGTTTGGGTGAGGCAGGTATTGTATCTATAATGGAGAGTGAAGTTTTGAGAATGACTCTAAAATTACAGATCTAAGTGTTAGTGGTAGTATGCTCAACAAAAATAGGGATATCTAGAAAGAGGGAGGGAAGGCTTGGAGGGAAAAGATAAAGGCTTCCATTTTACACATCTTGAGTGTGAGGTTCTTAGTGGATATCCAGTTGGAAATGTGCAATAGGCAGTTGGTGATGTGAGCCTGTAGCTTAGGAGAGTAGTGCTAGATATATCCATCTGAAAGTCATTTTTATAAGGATGATATTTAAACCCCTGGAAGCTGATGAGATCACCAAGAGAGTGTATAGAGAATGAATTCCTAGCACAGAACTTGGATGAAGAGGGCATGGGACATGAATGATGATTCAACAAAGAAGACCGACGAGTAGCTAGACAGGTAAGAGAACCTTGAGGGAGCAATATAATGAAGCTCTATAGAGTAAAAAATATCTAGGAAAATGTGTTGTTAGTGGTGTAAATGCAGCTGAGATCAAGAAAGATGAGCCCTGAGAAAAGGTCACTGGATTTTATAGTTAAGAGATGACAGGTAACTCTTGGATAAAATAGTATGACTTGAGTGATGATGTCAGAAGCCATGTTGCAAGGACCTGAGACGTAAGGGTGAGGCAGGAAATAGTAAATGGAGATGACTTTGCCTAGGAGTTTGATCTTGGAAGAGAGAAGAGCTGTAAAAGGTGATAATTTGAGGTAATAGTGAAATGGCAAGTCTAAATGGAGTGACCACAGAGTCCGAATAAAAAGTTTTAGGAGCTTTATTTTGCCAGCTGGGGCTGTCTCCATGTCAGTCTGAAAGGATCAGCAGCCTAGCTCAAGGGTGCAGAATCTTTTATACAATACAGCTTCATTGTTTGGAGGTGCAAGCAAGTTACTAAGGCATGGAGGGTTGTGATTACAGGGCATGACGACCAAGCAAGAAGATTACATCTGTAGGTAGGGGGTTGTAGGGTAAGTGGAGGGGCACGGGGATGACGACTGAGCAATGGAGAAAAGACAAATTATTCTAGGCCAGTTTCTTGACTCCTGTCTTAAGTCCATGAAGTTTTACTTAACTAGTTCCTTGCCACTTCATTCTCCCATTTGGTTTTTGGAAAGAATCAAATGGTAGATTCCTGGCCACTTATGGGTGCATAGTGTATACACAGGACCATTAGTTTGACAGACTGGACCTGCTTCCAAGGGCTGACAAGGAGGCCCAGGAGCAGAAGTATAAGGGGGCTGGCTAATGCTGTTACAAGGGGGGTCAGCCAGGGTGACCAGTTAAACAGAGATTCAAACCAATTGGACAATGACACTTGGGCAGCTTCTCTTTCTTTAATGTGCTGTTGTACCAGGAGAAGACTACTTTTGATCAGACCTGAATAGTTGGCGTAGAAACAACAGACCTCTCTAAGGGCCATGCAAAGACCCCCTTGCTTAAGAAATAAGAGGTCTAGCCCCCACCAATTCTGTAGCACAACCTCAGCCAAAGAATCTAGGGAGCTCTCCGGATAGGAAATTTGGTTCTCCAGTTCCTTTATATCTTGATCTACCTGGGCGTTCAAAGCGGCATACTGAGACTTTCCTGTAACCCCGGCTACCATGCCTACAACAGTGGATCCAGCAATACCTAATCCTATCAGGAGGGGAACTAGGATGGGGGTCCATCTTGCTAAATGCTCATGGCCCCCCTCTCCGGAGTAAAAGAAAACCTGGGGAAGAACATGGACCAAAATACACATTTCAGGGGAGTTAGAGTATGCTAAGGCGCAGATGGGAATGCAGGAGGTAAGGCCAGTGGTGCATGCCATGGGAAGGGGGGAGAATACAAAGTGCCTGGCCTTGCATGTCCCTTAGCGTTATTTTCGGGGAATGCCAATTGCAGATCTGAGCAGAGACAGACAAGGAGATTTTTACAGACTGAAGTTACAGCAATGTTACAAAGTTACAAAGGCACCCATTTCCCCCTTAACAGATGGGACCCAAAATCATTTGGGGATAAGGGACGAAGGTCTCAGTCCCAGGCTGCTTCACGCTGAGAAAGGACATAGAGCTGTCCCTGTCTCACAGAGGCCCATCATTCGAGGGGTGGGGGCTGTGGCCAGTGTCTGGAACTTGGCAGATGCCAGATCCAGGGGGTGTTGGGTAGCAACTTCTGGCAGTGGTTGGTAATCAGCCTGAGCCGGCATCTGCAAGTGAGCCTAGAAGATACAAATCTGGCAGAGAGATTAAACAAATGAGCTAAAAAGTAGGAGAAAAATGACCAGAAGTAGAGTAAGCATGGGCTAGTATAATTATTTACTCAGACGTTTAACTTTCCTTTACTAACATAACTGCCTTAAACAAAAGAGGTTACTGACTTGAACCTTACAACTAAATAGCGGACATATATCCTTGTCTCACAAAGCTTGTCTATCCTCTGACTATACTCACTTGGGAAGAAAGAGATACATCAGAAATTGAATCTTTTACATATACACTCGGTTACAAATGTTAACTTTTGCTTAGTTCATGGAATAGTTACAAATTCATATTGAAACAGCAAGGTCTGTTCTGCATTACAACTCATTACATTAATTTAGCAATACACCAATTGAAAACTTTTTAGACCTTCAGAAATTGTCACACAAGACCTTTCAAAACATCCCGCCCATTTTGGCTGGGTATGCAGGCTATCTTCTTTTCTTGTGAGAATCATTACCTTGGTCACGCACTGTGATCACTGAAACCTGCTTGCTCTTTTCTACAGTAAGGGGGGTCAAGGTAGCACAATGAGAATACAGAACAATAAGCTAAAACTGTAGCAGTTCCTGCACAGGCGTGGTTCAGATTCTTAGAGAAGCTGTCTGCATCTGATATCATCTTTATCAGGTCCCTTGGCTCAGATGTTCACTCAGGGGAAGGGGTATTCACAAGCTGGAGTGGTCAATCAGGCCTGACAGGGGCTCACAGAAACATGATTTAATACCAAAGGTACATAGAAATGGTTCAGTTTTCCCAGCCATGCAAGGCTAGGTTCACACAGTATCACAAAAGGTCAGTTTTCTAGCCACACAAGACTAGGCACAAACATTACAATAAATTTTCACAAATAGTTAAAACATTGCATCAAAAATCTAAACTTTTGATCTTATTACCAAACATGCTCAAGGTTTGAGTTTCCATAACAGAGAAATTTTTGAAAGCCAATTTTATACACATATATATATTTGTTTAGAAGAATCAATCTGATCCTGCTACTTTCCTCAAAATTTTAGAATCAAGTTACAAATCTTTCTGCTTTTATAACATACTGAAACCCTTCTAAAGCTGATATCAACTATCTGGAGAAAGGAGGGGCTTGGATAAACCCCTATTTGTCCCCCAAACCTTCTTATCTGCCTTTCATATTTCCAATCAAACCTTTGTCTGTACTTCCAAATCCCTCAAAGCCATTGTTCAGATTATTCAGCCTTCCTCTACATTGGTTAACCACAAAACAAGATGATTCATATCTTTTATGACTACTTGCTCTGATCATAGAAACTTGCTATAGAAGGAAAAGAAATGGGACATGTGACATTCCAAATATGACAGGATAAAAGATTCTTGGCTCTGTTTAAATTCAGGTAAAGTCACAGATATCCAGCCATGCAGTATCGGTACCACTTCATAGCTAGACTCAGGAATAGGTGGGAAATATTCCTTTTCAAAGGAACTTCATGGGTAAAGCTGGCCAGAGAGATCCCATTCCAGACAGAGGCTGAGATTGTCCTTTTGACTGTTACCAAATGTAGACTTCCACTGGTTACAGCGTAGAATCACATTCCCTCTGAGTAGCTTGTGGCATCTCTTTCAGATACTGATTTATGCAGGCAACTATACCCAAATTCAAACTCAAAACAAAATTTAGTTATGGTCCCAAATACCTTTTACCTTAAACAGTTTTGCTAATCACAGCTTAGAGCCAGTTTTTATCTTTAGTCTCATGGAGCTGCAATAAGCAATAAAATTTACCAGGTTTCACAAATGTAAGGAATTCCATTTACTATCTTCCTTTCCCTTGCCGGAATGACCTTGCCCAATAGAGATAGTTTCTATGGGCTTTTGGCAGTTTTACAACATAGGAATAACTGAGAAGGATTTCAGGGAGGGGCTGGTGGCATCATCCCCTGCTTTTTCACAATTTTATACATGTAGGAGGACTGTTCAGAATAACAATTTTATCAGTTGCCTCCTTTCTTCATACAGTACCAATTAACAACTTCAGGTTTTAGCATTAAGCAGTTGCCCAAATGACTTTGTTAATAATCTTACAAGTTAAGCATAAGATTTTTCAAAGTACAATACTCCAAAACATTATAAAAGAAACTGCTTCTCTTACAACACAGATAATACAAGGTTCAAACTTTGAAATAAAACCCAATTAATTACCCATCTGATGACCTTAAAATTCCACGTGAAGTTACACAGAAATAAAGTTTTCTTGTTGCCACACAACCTATCAACTTATCATTAAAAATCAGTTATATTTTGGAAACCCACATAGATGGTGAAAGTGGTGATCCATAAACTTTCAGATGAACATAAATAGAAAATTGGGCTTACCAAGTGCAGAGGCTTTTTCTCTTCTCCCCACATTGCTGAGCCTGGCTGTGGATCCAGAGGTTTGAAAGGAGAGGTTCATCTGCGTCCCTAGAGGTGTTGATTTCAGGGTGCCCAGGGGGCTTAGGGCTGTTATGCCTCCTCCCTCATTCTTTTCCCAAGGAGGGGGAGGGTACTTTTCAAAACTGACTGGAATAAATTCAGTTGCTTTACAGTTGCATTCTGACACACAAAACTTTTCTCTTTTAGGTGAAGCAGGAAATCTGCTTCTTCACATCTCTTGGCATTCAAAGAGGAGTTTTGAATGCTGAAGGAGGTATTTAACCAATCAGGAAATGCAGTTAGACCTAGAAACCTAGGTGCAGGGATCCCCAAAGAAAACCTACTTCTAGCAGGTGAGGTGGGGTCCCCTGGCTCTTGCCCACCTTGAGGAGTAGGGGGTGGTAGATCTGGACCTCTGGTTGCAGGAGGTCCCACATAAGGAGGGGGAGCCAAAGGAAATGATTATAGGCAGGAGGGAGTGTTTGGCTAAAAATACTTCCCCACAGAAGGGTACTGGAGGACTCCCCTCTTTTCTTATCAATATTATATTTTATACTGGACTCTGCTAAGAGGGTAGAGTGTCTGGAATTATATATTTAATTATTCTCATAACTTTCAGAAAGAATAATTTTCCTTTTTACCAGAAGTCTTTTGTCCTGACAGGAGATAGAATCTCCTGACTTTGGCTTCAGCTGGCTGTGGGGACAGGTCCTCTCAGGTTCTTTCTTACTGTGAGCTTCTTTTAACTCATTTAGTTCCCGGAGTAATTTGTAACAATGGTGACCCCGGACAAGGAGGGTGAAATATTCTCCATCCATTAGCTCCTTTTTGTCATCAGTAGAGACCTTTTGGGTGAGGCAAGCTGGTCAGCCCCAGCCCAGAGAAGAGAAAAAATTCCCTTCCTTTGCTTGTCTGCTTTCTCTTTCTAGGAGAACAAGAAAGATTTTACACTGTTAACTTCCTCTTTTTCCCAATCCCTTGGTGAAGGGGGGAGGGAAAAAGGAACTTCCATTTCTAAACCACAGACTATCACAGAGACACTTAAGACTGAGACAACAAAACAGACAGACAGACAAAACAGACTTAACCAGAGCTAAACAGAGGTCTCAAGGGAGAGACCTAAACAGGGGTTACAGGCGTCCCGAGTAATTGACCCAGTAAGGGCAGTCTATGCTGCGTCTAGCCTGCCACCTCCCCTGTTACCAGAAAGAGTACTCACCAGAGGTCTCAAGAGAGAGACCTAAACAGAGGTCTCAAGTGAGAGACCTAAACAGGGGTTGCAGTCGGCGTCCTGAATGATTGACGCAGTAGGGGCAGTCTATGCTGCGTCCAGCCTGCCACCTATCCTGTTATCAGAAGAATACTCACCAAATCAACTGCCAGTGCAAGGCCTTGGCAGGAGTGACCTGAACAGAAACTGGAGCTCCCTGTCTGCCAATTGTTAAGGTAATTTGGAAATCTTTCCAATCCACGGTCCGACTTGGGACAGGGAAGTGGATCCGGGGCTGAGGAATGTTTCTCAGTGGCCGCCCCCTGGATTAACTTTCCAGTCCAGTCCCCCTTGCAGATGGGGCCTCCATATGAAATGGCAAGTCTAAAGAGAGTGACCACAGAGTCCGAATAAAAAGTTTTAGGAGCTTAGTTATTTTGCCAGTTGGGGCTGTCGCCATGCCAATCTGAAAGGAGCAGCAGCCTAGCTCAAGGGTGCAGAATCTTTTATACAATACAGCTTCATTGTTTGGAGGTGCAAGCAAGTTAACTAAGGTAAGGGGGGTTGTGATTACAGGGCATGACGACCGAGCAAGAAGAAGATTACATCTATAGGTAGGGGGGTTGTAGGGTAAGTGGAGGGGCACAGAGCATGACGACTGAGCAACGGAGAAAAGACAAATTACTCTAGGCCAGTTTCTTGACTTCTGTCTTAAGTCCATGACGTTTTACTTAACTAGTTCCTGGCCACTTCAATGGTAGGTTCAAGTGAAGGTTTTTTAAGGATGGGAGTGCCTTGAACATATTTGTAGACAACAGGAATGAAGTCAGCAAATAGAGAGAATGAAAATTAGAGAGATGGATTGATTGAAGGAACAAGCAATGGAGGAAAATGGGATCTATGGGACAAAGATCCCCTCTTCATTGGAGACTAGGGCAAAAAAAGAATGAGGAATGTTTACAAGGGATTATAGATCATAAATTTGGAGTTGAAAGGGACTTTAGCCACACCATAATTTACAAATGGTTAACTGAAGCCCAGACTTGCCCACCCACTATGTGACCAAATAATATTTGACCCCAGATCTTTTGTCTCTAAATCTGTCCTTTTGAGGTATAGAATAGGGAATTAATGGAGAGTACTCAATACTGTATGAATTCCTTAGTTTTGTGTACTAATTAGTGGCTTGTTCAGTCATTTCAGTCTTGTCCAACTTTTTGTGACCCCATTTGGGGTTTTCTTGGCAGTGATACTGCAGTGGTTTGCCATTTCCTTCTTCATCTCATTTTTACATATGAGGAAACTGAAGCAAACAGGGTTAAGTGACTTGCCCAGCTAGTTAAGTGTCTAATGCCAGTTTTTAACTCAGGAAGATGAACTCAGGAAGATGAGTTTTTCTGACTCTAGGCCCTGTACTTTATCCACTGTAGCACCTCTATGCTACATGAGTGGAAATGGAAAAGGCAGATGGTGTGGATAACCTAGTCATTTGGTAAGGAATGAAGCAATAGGACTAAGGCGCAAGGGATTGAAAGCTGAGCTTAGTATAATGTTGAACGGATTAATGAATTCTACATTTGGCATTGGAAATGGAGAGAAATGAAATCAGAGCGAGAGTAATGTCCTGGGAGAGGAGCCAGAACCAAGTGACTGGAGGTCAAGGTAACACAGAAGTTTAGGGGGAGAAACTGTTGATTATAAAGCAGTTTAGCCATAGGCATTATGTATATGAATTGGGGAAGAATTTCTGTGATTGAGATAATAGCTTTAGCAAAATTACAGGCTATAAAATAAACCCATTAACAATAATAGCATTTCTATATAAAAATAACAATATTTAAAATATTTCTATATAAAAATAACAAATCTGTGTTCAGATAACCACAAAATTCTGCTTTCTTTTCCTCAGTCCTCCTTAACTTCATACAAATTCAAATTGAGTTATTTCCTTAAATCTCTTCCGTTTATCTCCAACAAACATTTCTTACCCCATTCCTAGTTTTTACTTGACATTTGTGCATAGTAACAGCTTTCATAGCTCCTTTCACATTAGATAAGGTAAGTCTTTTTAGAAGCTGTGATCTATTGAAGAGAATATAGAAATATTTCTTACTAATCTCTGAGCTGACCTTTTATTACAGTTATTCTAAAATTTCCCTTTGTAATTTGCAGTTATCTTATTTACTTAATTTTCCCCCTCTTTATAAGATGCAACCTTCTCCTTATGCCTAAATATTTTAACCTCTTCTGCTATAGAAATTTATATTTGCAGATTTTTAAAAAATTTATTTACCTTTATAGGCTGATTCAAAGTTTTCTATCTTAATTATGGTTGGTTGGTTTTTTTTTTTAAATCTAGACATGTATTGGTATAAGGAGCAGTCTCATAAGTAACTTCCTTTTTCCCATACAGATGGATATACATCTGCAATTTATAACCTTAGAAAGTTGTCTAGGGCACTGAAAGGTTGCCTAGAGTCAAAGGCCAGTATATGTCAGATGTTAGGCTTAAGCCCAGGAATACAAGTCATGCTGACTAAGAGGCCATCTCCACTATACCAGTATGTTTCTCTTATAGTTGCTGTATTTCAGTTAGTTTCTATTATATCTTATTCTGAAGGAATCTGGTTTCTTTGCATTTTGTTTAAATCCTGGCACTAATGAGATAGTGTTCCAGCTGGCTAAAATGTGGAGTGCATAATTTTCTAGCCTATGTTCAAATCTTACAATATAAATAGAGATAAACAGGGAAATTACATTATGCTGAAAGGAAACATAGATGACAAACTGATAAATCAGTCTTAAACTGTATGTTCCAAATAGAAGTTTGGAACACATAAATTTATAAAGAATTTAAGTTTATGGCCAAGATGGCGGCGTAGAAGCAGCAACATAACGCAGCTCTCACATAGCCACCCCAAAATACCCATAAAAGAGGACTCTAAACCAATCCTGGAACTCCAAAACGCACACAAAGATACTTCCCAGTAAAGTCAGCTCGGCTACAAGGAACC
>CM053582.1:225632157-225672977 GCA_028627135.1 Pseudochirops cupreus
TATATATATATATATATATATATATATATATATATATATATGAAGAAATAGTGTCCATATATACTACATAAAGTATATGAAGTATATATACTATATATATAAAGTATATGAAGTATATATACTATATAAAGTACATATACTATATAAAATACATATGTATATGAAGTGATAGTGTCCATGTGGAAGAACAGAAAAACTACGACTCTAAACAGCTTTTCAAAGCTTTCACTATTATCACTGCTTAAGGCATAAGCAAATGACATGACTCTCCTTTTTATTCTGAGTACTTAGAGCAGTAACTATTTAGAGCAGTCTTTCTGCCTAGGTCCCACACATTTCTGGGTAGACTTTCTATTTTTTTCAGTCTTTGCTCATTATCTGGAAATTAATCCATGTTTTACCATTGTTTTCTCACGTATTCTGTAGCACATCTTTCTAATCACACAATTGACCAAAAGGTCCAGCAAATATACAGTCCTGTTATACTGTAGTTTTTTTATACCATATATACAATAGTTTGTTGACTATTAAAAAAAGACATCTACTTCAGTAGAGCAAAATGCAGCTATAAAGACTCTTCCAACAAGGTATCTCTCATGCATTTCTTAAGATCATGCAAGAATCCTTGATATATAATTTACTATTATCAAATGAAATAATATATGTAAATCACTTTAAACCTTGAAGTATGATATTAAATTAGCCATTATGTGTATACCAACAGGAATGATTTTGTTCAGCTGTCTTCTGACTAAAATCAAACAAGACATAAAACAATAAGGCACATGCTTACCTCTGTTCAGTGTGGTCTGAATGGAAGAAGGACCTCGTGAAAGATGGTGTGAATACTCCAAATGTTCCTGTTTACAGAAGACATTGTGTTGATGGCTTCAAACCACAAAACACTGCAGAGCTTTCTAAATGAGACTGATAATCAATCACTCAAAAGGATTCATCTTAATCCACATAGGAAAAATCAAGTGGATGAAGAATATTTATTTTCTAACATTATGATATGTAGGATAATGGATTGTCGTTACAGACATCTAGATAAATGCTGCTGATGGCCAGCAACTGGGCCCAAAATTGAACAGGAGAGAGTGGGCTGGATTGGATTGGGAAATTTTTCAATGCTTTCTTTGAACCCACCCTCTCCCTGGAACAAAAAACCCATCTTTTAAGACTAATATTTTTTTCTGATAATAACCATATGACTGCAAATCACGGAATCCTACAATCTCTATAAAGTATCAAAATTGCAGGTCATACAAAGGGCAGAAGAGAGATGCATAGTGTGAATAAATACTCTGTAGGAAATTATCAGCTACCAGTTACGTCACTTTGGGTTATAAATTGTCAGAGATAATATGACTGAAAAGTAAAATGGATTCATCCTTAAAAGTTTAAGAGATGAATAGCTTCTATGTTATATTAATATCTGTATCATGTCAAGAGACCCAGAAAAAGGCCTGTGTAGTGCCAGTGCAATCAGCCTGGCATTTTAGAGGAAACACCTCTGAAAGATTCATGGAATGACATGAAGAAGAGTTATGCAGATTGATAATTTGTAGATGGGTTGTAGTCTGCACCATTAGAGGGCATATGCCATGTGGATAAGATCAAAAACCCACTGAAGAATTGAAAAAGAATAATATGTAATCCCAAACCAAAAGAAAATAATAATCTAATTAGGAACATAAAATGAATATATATATAAAAGTATTGAACGTGAGAAAAATACATTGCTATAAAAGGCAAATCTAGAAAGAGGAAATGACTTACTGATTTAGTGTCAGTGGTATCCAGAACCCAGAACTTTTGGATTCCAGCCCAGGATTCTTTTCCATTAGAAAGCTATTATTACTATTTAACTAGAGACGACTTCGTATAGGAAATAGTACTAAAGCTGAGTCTAAAAGAAATGTAGAATTTGTTTACTATATGAGAAGAGAGGAATGGAGGGCATTCGATCCTGAAGATGGGGGGGGTATTGGCTACATAGCCTACACCTTTCTTTCGAACCCCTCCTTTCTACTCTAATATAAAACTGAATCAGTAGTTATGGAGGTGAGACATTGAGGAGACAGATATGATTAGAATAGAGGATACATTTTGAAGAGTAATGGAAAGTAAAAATGAACAGACCCATTTCCACACGCACACACACACATGCACATGCACACACACACACACACACGCGCGCGCGCACACACACACATATATGGTGGGGCAAGTTTATAGAGGTCCTTGAAAGCAAAGTTACTGATGGTAGCTGAGATTTTTGAGGTGGAGGGTGATATGATAAAATAGTGTTAAAGGAAAATTAGTCTTGACAGAATTATGTTGGAAGTAGGAAGGGGAATTTGTTGGAAGGCTATTCCAGTAATCCATGTAGGAGCTGATGAGGATCTACACTAATATAGTAGTTGTGAAAATGAGGAAGATGAGGGGTTTTCTGGAGGAAAAAAAACCCATTATAATTAATAGATCTTTGCTGAGGGCTTCTCATCATATTTCACTGAAAAAAAAAATTGAGGCCATTTGTCATGAGCTCTGCCTTCCTTTTTCCCTGTCTCACATCTCTCTGACATCATCCTCTAATATCTCCTTCATTCCAGTCTTTGATGATGAAGTGGCCCATCTATCCACTCCCTCACCTCTTTTCTAGGAGATTGTAAAATTGCTTTGTTATGGAATCTAAGAGACAAAGTCAAAATTGGTAGGCTAGCTTATCATCTCCATTTTTTCTCTAGTCTTCAAACTCTTCCTCTGCTAACTCCCTCTCTTCTGCCTATAAACACATCTACATCTTCCGTATCTTTAAAAAAATCTTTAAAAAATCTTTAAAAAAAAAGATGGATTCTACTAAGCTCACTAAAGCCCTTTATAGTTGTTGCCTCTATTTTCTCTCCTCTGTAGTCTGGCTTCCAGCCTCATGACGACTAAACTGAAACTGCTCTCTCCAAAGTTAATAGTGGTTTCTTAATTACCAAGTCTGATGACGTCTTCTCTTGGATATTCTCTTCTCTCTAGGTTTTTATAACTATTCTCTTGATTCTCCTTACAATCCCTCCCCAGTCTCTCTTGCTGGATCTTCATGTCCTTTCTGCTAACTCTGTGTGTCACTTAAGTTTCTGCCCTGGGCTTTCTCTGTACACATTTACTTGGAGACCTCATCAGCTGCATGGATTCATTTGTCCCAATTTAGATGATTCCTAGATATAGATAGCTAGCCTTAGTCTCTCTTGAGCTCTAGTCCTGCATCACCATCTGCTTTTTAGGCAGTTTGAACTGAATGTTCCTTAGATATCTCAAACTCAACATGTCCAAATAAGAGCTCATTATTTCCACACCCTTCACCTCCACCCTTCCGTCTTCTCAGCTTCCCTATTACTGCTAAAGACACCACCAATCTACCCACCAAAAGTTCCTAACTTTGGTGGGTCTTCCTCACCTCTTCCCTCACTCATCCCCCTATCTAGTCAGTTGCTAAATCTTATAATTTCTTTCTCTGCAGCAGCTCTCATAAACTTCCCTTTCTCTCCACTCACACAGGAACTAATTTAGGCTCTCATCACTTCTCCACTTGGATTATTGTAGAAACTTTTTCATGGATTTTCTTTCCTTGTCTCTCATTTCAATCTGACTGCCACAATGCTACTAACATGATTTGCCTATAGTACATGCATTCCATAAAATATAACTGTGGCCCTCTATTACCTCCAGGATCAAAGATAAAGCCCTTTGAAATTTAAGACTCTTCAAAACCAGGCCCCTTTCTACCTTTCCAATCATCTTACATTCCTATCTCCTATCTCTGGAATTCTCTCTTTCCTCTCCTCTACCTTCTGGTTTCCCTCAGGTCCCAGTTAAAAATCCCACCTTGTACAAGCAGCCTTTCTATTCTTCAGTGCTAGAGCCTTCCCTCTTTTGATTATTTCCGGTGGAGCCTGTACACATCTTGTTTGTCTGTAATTGTTTTTGTATTGTGTCTCCTGTTAGACCGTGAGCTCCTTGAGAGCAGGAACTCTTGTCTTTCTTGAGTTTCTCCAGTGTTTAGCAGGTTACCTTCAATTTACCTTACTTATCTTATGTTCTGTTTTATATGTTATCTCTTTCCCATGAGAAGTTCAGTCCGTGGGGGCAAGGACTTTGTGCTTTTTTCTGGTATCATCAGCCCTTACTTGTCCTGTAGTAAAACACTTAGTAAATGCTTATTGATCAAGTGATTGATTGATGCCTGACTTTATATGAAAGATGATGTGGAGAGCAATTATGTCACTAACAAAGACAGGGAGGTTGGAAAGGGGAGCTGGTTTGGAGCATCTTTAATTTGAGGTGACAGCAAGATACCTAAGTAGAAATCTCATGTAGGTTATTGTTGTCACAAGACGATAGCCTGGTTGAAAGGCTAGGATTATAGATATTTCTTAAAGTAATCTATTTGCTGATGTGTGTATATACATACACATATATATTTTTGTGTGTATATCTGTATTTGTCTATCTATCTATATCATTCCATTCTGAGGAATTAGAATGCATATAATATCATATATAACATTTCTCCTGCTTGGAATACTTCTGTCTCAGCCATCCTGTCTTTATCCTTTTATAAAATCCCAAATCAGAAAAATTCATCTTTTCTAGGAAACCTTTCCTGATTTAATTAATTTCATTTTAATCAGTCTTTGGATATCTTTTCTTTGTGAAATTATATTTCTTATATGCAGGATACTAAAGTGTATATACCCACTTGATTATTTCTTTATAAACATGATTTTATGCAAAAAAAGCTTGTTTTTTCTCTGCTTAGTCAAATCTTACACTTAAAACTTTTAAGGACCATCTACAGTTTTTTCCTACATGAAGTCTTTTCCGAAATCATTCCAGCCCACAGTTGCATTTATTGCCTTTATCATTTTTGAAATGAAACTTCAGAGATTTTTAAAATTTGCGTGTCTCTTAATAGTGAGCTTCATATGGTTATCAATAGTTTGCAGTTGTTTTGAGAACTATTTTAGTTAACATTTATTTTAAAATTTTGGATAGTGTACTAGGTGCTGTGGGAATAATTGTTGTGGCTTGTCCTTTGTTCTCAGTGAGAACCATGGTATGGGGAAGGTGATGCCGTGACTTGCAAGTGAATTGGATTTAAGTGAGGGAGGGCTGTGCAGGGTCACCAGCTTCACCTCCTCCTCCGGAGCCACCTGGGTCCAGTGGCAAGATATAGATCAGGATGACTGGAGATGGCTCCCAATGCAGTGGGAGACTTTGGCTTTTTTGAGCTGAGGTCTTTCCCAGGTTTCAGTTTGACTGAAGCAAAGCCCATTCAGTGATTAAGGCTAGGTAAGAAATGAGGTAGAGAATTGCCTCTTTTACCTAGTCAGAAAAAGAAAATATGTTTGGGAAGGGAAGACCCTTAGGGTTTCTAGCCAAAACAGAGACAGTTGCTATTTATATGTACTCTGAGCCAATCTGGGCACAAATTAAGCAGTGAATGGGGCTTAGGCTGGCACCTATTTTTGGCCAGTCATTGACAGCCAGAGTGAATTGAGTTTAAGGCCGGTCCTTAAGAAAGAAATCTAGCCTGTAAACCCAAGATACCTTTTCAAAAGATTTCAGAGATCAAAATTGACATTCTTTTCAGCAGAGCACCTGCTGGTAAGGTTATGATACCATATGTCAGAGTTTCCCAAAGTTATTTGGCCTACTGCCCCCTTTAAAAAAAATTACTCAGCTCTCCCTCCCCCCAAATCTTTCTTTAACCCTTTAATGGTTTTTTTTGAAAGTTGTTCCACCCAAGGCTACTGGCTCCTCCCCCTCCTATCTTTCCATCGCCCCTCCCAGGGGGCTGTATTGCCCACTTTGGGAACTTAGAGGGAGAGGAAGGAGGAAAGGGAAGAGAAGGAGAAGGGGCAATGGGAAAAGATGAAAGGAAAGGAGAGAAGAAAGGAAGGGAAGGAGAAGCTGCTCAGTGCTTTATAAATATTATCTCATTTGATCCTCATAATACCCCTGGGAAATAGGTGCCTATTTTATCCTTATTTTACAATTGAGAAAACTGAGGCAGAGATGTTAAATGACTTGCCTAGGGTCACACAGTTAGTAAGTGTCTGAAGTCAAATTTGAACTCATGTCTTCACTCTAGGCCCAGTGCTCTGTCCACAGTACCACCAGCCTCCTGATATTTATGTACTACATGAAGGAGCTTAATTCAATTTGATTAGTTTTAGTGTATTATTTGAGTTTAAAAGTTACCTAAGAAACACGTGTATTTATGGAAATGATCTTGTCTTAGATTTTGCTCAGTTGTCTTCATTTTTAACATAAGTGACTTGTATTTGTTGATCCTCTGAAGCTTCTTTTAATGTGTTTTTTTTCTAAATGATGATGCATTATGTTGCAATTTTTTGTTGTGTGGACCAAGCCTAGAGCAGTATAAAGAATATGCTTTAGGTACACTTAGGTATACTTTCAGTTCAGAATGCATTTGCACATATATATGATGTATTCCATTGAAGTCATACTATGATTTGTTCAGTCATTCCTCAATTGATGGACATCCCCTCAATTTCCAATTCTTTGCCACCACAAAAAGAAGTGCTATAAATATTTTTGTACATAAAAGTCCTTTTTTTTTTAAATCTCTTTGGAATACAGACCTAGCAGTGATATTGCTAGGTCAAGAGGTATGCTTTGTTTTCTAGTCCTTTGGGCATAGTTCCAAATTGATTTCCAGAGTGGTTGGATCAGTTCACAACTCTTATCAACAGTACATTAGTGACCCATTTTTCCCACTTCTCCTCCAACATTTATCATTTTTCTTTTCTGTCATATTAGCCAATCTGATAGGTATGAGGTGGTACCTTAAAGTTGTTTTAATTTGCATTTCTCTAATCAGTAGTGATTTAGAGGATTTTAAAAATATGACTATAGATAGCTTTGATTTTTGAAGAGTACTTTGAATATATCATTTTAAGTCTTGTTTTAGAGAAAAGAAAATTAAAAAACATAAAGTCTCAGTCACAGATGAGCCTGTTAATAAGAGGCTAAGTAATGAATGACATGACTGTTATTGCGGGGATTTTTTATATTTTATCATTGGTTCAGAGACATCTTCGGAAATACAGATTTTAAAGTTTATAAATATTTTTTCTGTTCCTTAACAAAAATTCTTTGACCAACATTGCTGTCTGTTTGATTGTTCTCTGCTTTTTTCTACTGTAGTCTGCCTTAATATTTGCCCTTCTTAAAAGCATAAGATGAGATGGTATTTTGACTAAAATTGTGTTTCTATCCTGATTGCATTCTTTATACCTGTGAGGGCTCAGTAAACTGATGAAGATTAATCTTGTTTTCTTATGTAGAAATATCTACCATAACAATATACTATCCCATTATTTGCAAGTTAAGGGATGAAGGAATAGGAAAAAAATTGAAATTTAAGTGCTGTGTGCTCTGTGAGGAATTGATATAAAGGATACAAGGATCTGGTGACTAGATTCTAGCCCCAGGCTTTAGGCTTCATTTTCTAAGTTAATTTCCCAGGGCACAAGTTCCTCTTTGAAACCAGTCCAAGGACTTTGCCTTTAACCCCAAGGGCTATTTTAACTTGTACCCTTTATAAAAATTCCCTGCTGCCAGCTCGCCCACTGAAAACAATGAGCCTCCTGGTATTTCCTTGCCACTGAGCTGATTTGATTCCTTAAATTCAGACATATGGTTCACCTCATCTCTAATTACATATCACCCTTCTTCTGCCACTGTTTGCAGGTATTCTTTTCTAGAACCTACTTCACCTTTCCCTTCTACTCCTAACCTTTCTCCACATATTCAAGATCATAAAATAGGGTTTATTAAACAAAAGCAAAGAGTATATCCAAATTCATAAATAATGCAGCAGAATAAGTTAATTAGAAGTGCATATAATAAAACCAGCAATATGATACAAAACAACATTTATTAAACACTAACTGCATACAGAGTACTGTGCTAGTCTTGAGGAAATACCAAGTTTAGATAAGACATGGATCCTGTACTGATAGGGTTTTTAAAGTGATGGAGGAATAAATACTAACACCAAGTACTAATAATATGTAATATGACAAATATATTAGAAAATTAAAACACAAAATCCTAATTAAGAATTGAGAGTATAAAGAAAAGCAAAGGGGCGGCTAGGTGGTACAGTGAATAGAGCACCAGCCCTGGAGTCAGGAGGACATGAGTTCAAACCCAGCCTCAGACGCTTAACAGAAAAACTAGCAGTATGACTTTGGGCAAGTCACTTAACCCCAATTGCCCTATCTTCCCCCCTCCAAAAAAAAAAAAGCAACGCCTTCATTTATGAGTGAATAGAGGTAGCACAGTGAATAGAGTACCAGCCCTGGAGTCAGGAGGACCTGAGTTCAAATTTGGCCTCAGATACTTACACACACACACACACACACACACTCACACACACACACACACCCAACAAACTAGCTGTGTGATCTTGGGCAAGTCACTTAACCCCAATTGCCCTACCTTCCCCCCTCCAAAAAGCAAAAAAAAAAAAAAAGGAAAGGAAATTCACTCTGTGTGTGTGTGTGCGCGTGTGTGCGCGTGTGTGCGTGTGCGCATGCATGTGCGCTGTCTCCCCAGTTTTCATCCTTCATGGAAGGCAGTGTGATGCTGTGGAAAGAATGGTTTGGATAGATTGAAGGGACAAAAGTTCAAATACCAGGTCATCTTGGACAAATCACTTAGCCTTTTTAGGCCACAGATCATCTATAAACTTAGGGAGTTCGAGTAAATAACCTTTAAGTTCCCTGCCATTTCTTAAGCTGCAGTCCTGTGACCTCTTGTGCAGCATTTGACATTTTTGACTTCCCCTTCTTTCTGGATGCTTTTGTCTCCTTGGCTACCAAGACAATATACACCCTTATTGTTCTCCCTGATACCTCTATCCGTCGCCTTTGTTAGCTCCTATTTTTGGCCCTTTAAATGGGACAAAGTAATTTTTTAATAGAGAGATACAATGATTTGCGAACAGTTTGCCTTTCTTCAAATGTTTGAATATCAGATCAAATTAGAAATTCATGATCTTTTAAAATTATATATAGAATATACAGATAAAAATCTTGGCATTGAAAAATCCAAATTCAAACCAGCTTTTAAGGAGTATCATACATCCAAGTATTGTCTTCAGTCCTGATTTCTTGGCATTTTGTCTTTACAGATAAGGATTTTTTAAAGGGAATAATTAATTTTCTGTTTTACATTGACAGTGCCAAATCTACTAGAAAATGGCAGAAGAGGTGGTGGTGGTAGCCAAATTTGATTATGTGGCCCAGCAAGAGCAAGAGCTTGACATCAAGAAGAATGAAAGACTTTGGCTACTGGATGATTCCAAGTCCTGGTGGAGAGTTCGAAATTCTATGAACAGAACTGGTTTTGTGCCTTCTAACTATGTTGAAAGGAAAAACAGTGCTAGGAAAGCTTCTATTGTAAAAAATCTAAAGGATACTTTAGGTAAGTGTTCAGTCATGTCTAACTCTTTGTAACCCCTTGGGGATTTCCTGGCAAAGATACTGGAGTGGTTTGCCATTTCCTTTTCCAGTTCATTTTACAGATGAGGAAACTGAGGTAAAGGGGGTTAAATGCCGTGCTCACGGTTACATAGCTAGTGTCTGAGGATAGAATTGGACTCAGGTCTTCCTGACCCCAGGCTTGGCTCTCTGTCCATTTTGCTACCTAGGTTCGTAGGTGGTTAATAAATGTTTGCTGAAATTGATTAAGTAACTGAAGTGGTATCATGCTGAAGCATGGGTGTGTAAATGGCGCCAGGTTAATGAGGCAGGGCCAGGCCCAAGAATCAGCATTATAGGAGAGGGTTTGTTGAATAATATACATTCAGGTATGTAATAGTACAAAGACATCAGTCTGCTACCCTATGCTACTCCATACAATTTACTGTAGTTTTGAACAAAATATTTCTAGAATTTGTAATGTCAAAGTCACCAAGAATGACCCTAATGAACAGGTTTGTAGATTAATTCTAGAGTGTAGAGGAGCTGCATGGTACAGTGGAAAGAGTACTCATTTTTTAATCAGAGAAGCTGGATTCACATCCTACTTCTAATCCTCACTACTTGATGCCATCGTTGCAAAGTCACTTCACTTCCCTGGGTCTCAGTTTCTTTATCTATAAAATGAAGGGGCTGAACTGGATGACTTCTGACTTTATGACTTTTAGACCTTTTATCCTATGGTATTTACTGTGTGCCCCAGTCTTTAGTACTAGCTCAGTAAGGGCAATCTTAGGCCTATAGATGTTAAACATAGCCAGGTTAGAGGACTGCAGGTAGATCCTATGCCCTAATTGAGCCAAAACCAAATATCTCATTTAAAGTTTAAATGTAGAATAAGTTGTTATATTTGACATGAACTTAAACACCTACTGGCCTAGTATTTAAGCTGCTGGTTTCCTGGTTAGGAATCTCAACTTTAAAAAATATTGTCTCATATTTTTTTCTGTAGTTTTAATTATGGAATCATATGTAGTCAACCACAAATAATCAGCCTTTTATAATCTCTCCCTTTTTTTCTCCTATTCCTTTCCTTCTCCGATTCCTTTTTCCTCTGGATCCCTTTGTTGGTGCAAGAAAACAGAGGTCCTTGCTTTACTCTTCCCTTGGCTAAGCTGAGAGGAAGGAAATGTGGCAGAGTGAGGATTGACCTCTGTTCTTTGTCCTTTCCCTCTTGGCTGACAGGAAAGGAGTTGGGGAGGGACTGGATTTGATTGTTGGTATTCAGGAAAACATGCCATTACCTAATATTGTGCTTTCTACATGTGCACAAAAGAATGTTGAAAATTTTCTACTTGGAAAGATAATTTGGTAGCCAAAATAATTGGCTGAAATAAAATACTTTTGTGTTTTACCACTGACTAATTGTCTTAAATTAGTTTTTATTGTTTCTCATGTATCTTCATGAAGGAAGGTAGTTATCACTCTACTTTCTCCTTTTAATTTATTATCAATAATAAAAGTAAAAACTGCTGCTTTTGAATAGACAATTGTAACATTTTCAAAACAGTGACAAAATTTGTCACAGATTTAGAGTGCAATACAACACATAGAACAAATAATTTCCAAGCATGAAATCAGCAACATTCCAGAGTAATTTTAAGCACAGAATATTAGTTAGATGATCACTGATTATGACGTGATATATTTGAAGTAATTTTTGCTTGGATCTTCAAAATTTGAACCATATGTGAACATTGTTCTTAGAGATTTAGATGATTTGTCCATACTTACCAGTAAAACCAGAATCAGAACCAATAATTACCGATTTCTAAAACCCTGTATTCTCAACAAAAATCTGCATTTACATGCTGATTTAAGGACATGGAAAGAGCAAGTAAACTTCCTTCTTTAGCCAAGGATATCCGTGGTTATTGGTGAATATCCAGAAAGGGTCAAGGACATACACAAAGTGATCCAGTTTTTAAAAAAATTACTAGAAGTTATTAAGAAGATAGGAGAAAAGTCCATTTCACATTTGGCAAAGGACATTTTAAAAATTAGTGTGATAGGGAGGGGGGATTTCTGATTTTAGTGTTTACTAATATTAGTCTTTCAAAAACCAAATTAAGTATCTTTAAAATGATTTGTTTATACAAGAAAAACCTTGCTATTTTCCTGATAGTATTGATGATGTTTTAGTCACCTGGTTAAGCCCAGTTAACTAGTATATGATTTAGTTCTTTTCACTTATATGGTGCTACTTTTTTAGGGAAACTTTAAGGTGCTCCATGAAATCTATTTTAAGTCATTTATTCATATAGCTGGAATGATGATGATAATCTGGCAATTTCGTCCTGCCAGCCATTTCCCTGTACTTTAAACTTTTGCACCCAGCCATTTGTTACCTTGGAAATTCCCCCAAGGAATGGACTGGGCTGCTCCTGATTTTAATGGTCGCTAAGAGTTAAACAGAAAAAGAAAGGAAAAATACCGAAAAGGATGGAGATAGTGAATCATCTTAGTAAATATTATCAAATGATTAAGTCTACCTTTTACGAAAATTTTTACATTTGAAAGTTGAGTGTTTTTTGTGGCAGACATGACATACTTGTTAAACAAGTTCTTGTGAAGATCAAAAGTTTCGGAATGGGAGAAGCCTCAAAAAACTTTTATTGTTTGGGCATGGGCCAAGTCACATGGATTGGGTGTGGGGAGTTTCAGTGTAAAAGAACGGACCAGGAAGCTCCCTGGGAATTATCCTGAACTGTGTGACCATCTGAAAGAAAGAGAACACAGGATTTTGAACAAAATGGATTGGTTGAACATCATTAAGGACTTTTTCAGTAAGTTTAAGTGTTTATTAGCTCCTTAGATCTGCTCCAGTATTTGTGTTTCTTTAAGCTAAACTTTTTCCCTTTAAATATGTAAATGTTTCATAGAAAAGACCTGGCCTGTTTATGTTTTGTCATAAAATTGATGTTTTTCATTTTTTGTTATGGAATATGTGACTAATTATGGGGAATTTTAAATAAAATTAGTTCTGTCTTAGATAATGCTGGATTACTAAAAGTACTTTTTAGAGTGGCTAATGACAGAGATGAAAATATAGATTATTCTGGTATGCTAATGTTTTCTCTTAAAATCAGCATTTAAAGTAGAATACAAACTTTGGTAAACTACAGAAATGACAGAAATTTATATGAAAAAACAAAAAAAGCTTGAATTTAGAGTTATTATCTTTAAATTTTGAAGTATTTTAACAGTAATTTTTTTTCCTTGCAATTTGGAGGAAAAAAAAAAGATACAGATTAGCAGAAGCTAGATATTGGTTATAAACATTTAAAATTAACCCAATTAGAATCTATAACCAATAGAAGTTGATATTTTCGTGTGTGTTTGAGCAGTTCGGAGGAGTTGCCAGAACTCCTTACCAGCTAAAACACTAATAGAAAATCAAGTACTTGTAGGATTGTTTTTGACATTATGTGATACAATAATATTTAAATTTACTGACATGAAATACGAACTTCATCCGTATGGCTTCTTGGGCTTTTTGTGTTACTTAGGTCTGATTTGATCTGCACATGTGTGTGTTCTATTTTCTGTAAAACTGGGTAGAGATAATCAGTTTCCCCTATGACCATCAGAGGCATTTGAGGAAGCTGAGAAAAAAGTTACCAAGGAACTTTCTGTCTGCTCTCAGAAGCTAGATAAGGGAGGGGGAAGGGCAGGTGTCCTGTCTTCAGCTCTCACTAACTTTCCCACCCTGGGCAAATCATTTTTTCCTCTCTAAAATGGGGGTAACAATACCTGTGGTATGTACTTTACAGAACTCTTGTGAAACTCAAATGAGACAACGTTTGGAAAATGCTTTGCAAACTTTAAAGTGCTATAAAAACAACTTTTATTATTTGAGAAGTGGATTAGGAGACTTCAGAGAAGAACTCATATCTGTCATGTAGAGAAAGGAATAGGTATGTTTCCTGTGTCCCTAGACTGCAGGATGAGAATCAACAGGGAGGCATAGTTCAGCATTTAACACTTAGAACTGTCCAGTGAGTGACCATTTGTGAGAGATTCATTTATTTATTAAGCATTTATTAAGTGCTTCTTACGTGTCAGGCAATGCGCTGGAGTACAGCAAAAGTCCTTTTCGTCAAGGAGCTTGTGGTGGGAAAAGAACGCACACAGAAAACTAAATGAAATTCAAAATATATACAAAGGAGATATAAAATCGTTTTAGAGGAAGGGGCACTAGTATCTGAGGGCTAGGGGGAGGGGCAGATTCCTGTAGGAGGTGGCACTTGGGCTTATTTTGGAAGAGATGTTCTGCATGGAGTGAGGAGTTGAGCTAGGTACTCTTGAGAGCAGAAATTCTTAAAACTTTTTTTGTATTGTGGACCCTTTGGGCTTTCTGGTGAAACCTTTGGACCCCCTTCTCCTAATAATATTTTTAAGGGCATAAAATAAAATACATAGGATTGCAAAGGAAGATAATTACATTGAAAGGAAATTATAAAAATAAGTTCAAAGACCCAACTTTACCTGTTCTAGAGCCCCTTTAAATCAAAGACGCCGTGATAAGGTAGTAGCCATGTAAGAGTTCACAATGAAGAGAGAATCAGAGGAGGAAGATACTGTATATGACCAGAGGATCCATCATAGAAAAGCCTTAAGGGAAGATGTCAGAAATTTCTTAACCAGTCACTTCTGGTTCAAGAGCCAGTGTGAGGGTGGATATTAACTCTGTGGTTATCTCTCTGACCTTTTTTTGACCACATCATGAAAAAGATTAGGCTTTAGGTGGATACGTTTCCTTCATTTTACATGTTATCCAGATAGCTTTTTCTTTAAAAAAAAAAATTATGGACTTAACCTAGCAATCATTTTCAAACACCATACTTTTCACCTACATTCTGTTTTCTCCTTAATCTAGTAAGTAAATGACCATAATTGACTTATGGAAGCTTTCTTAGTGGCTCTTCCACCACAAGCAAGGATTTTAAGTGGAATTTGATGACAAAACAAATGGTAAAACTAGGATGTGAGCAATGACTGACTGACAGACTTGGCTCTTCTCAGCAATGCAAGGATCCAAGACAGTTCCAAAGGATTCACGATGGAAAATGCGGATCAAAGCACACTGTTGGCTCTTTTTTTGTTTTGTTTTCCATCTTGTGGTTTCCACCATTAATTCTAATTACTCTTTATAACATGACTAATGTGAAAATATATTTCCTGAAAATGTATATGTGGAGCCTTTATCAGATTGCATACTCTCTTGAGGAGGGGGGAGGACAAGGAGGTGGAGAAAATTTAAAACTCAGAAGCTTATGGAAGTAAATGTTGAAAACTAAAATTAAATAAATTAATTTAAAGAAAAAAATAGGCCATGAAGGTTGGAGAAATAGATTAAGAGCAGACTGACACATTAAGGACTGGTTAGAGTGAAGAAGGACAATATTTAACTGTGACTGGGAAGAGAGTAAAAAAAAAGATAGATATGTATAGGTTAGCAATTTTGACTTCTGTGGAAGCCAAGTGTGTGAGTATTTGGTGGTTTGTTTATGGAATGATAACACGATTGAACTATTCCAACATGGTAAAATTGAATTGGATCTTTTTTGTTTGTTTAAAAACTTTTCCTCTGTCCCTCCCCACAGTTCCTCTGCTAGTCCTTGACTTGAGCCAGAAGGAAATGAATAGAAATACCTTACATTTCTATAACATTTAACTTCTAGAAGTACTTTCATGTTTATTCTCAATGAGATTGTTAACTTAAAGACTTGATCTTACAATCAGACACCACAGTCACTGGCTAGGGGTTCACACCTCTGGCTGTACACAAGGCATCCTAACTGTGTTCTGGCTCTGAAGCATGAAAGTTAAAGGGATTAATACCACAAGATTACTTATATGTAGTTCCCCTTTTTTTTTGCTTTTTTTTTTTTTGGAGGGGGAGGGCAGGGCAGTTGGTGTTAAGTGACTTGCCCAAGGTCACAGGGCTTATAGTAAGTGTTAAGTGTCTGAGGGCAGATTTGAACCCAGGTCCTCCTGACTCCAGGGCCAGTACTCTATTCACTGTGCCACCTAGCCACCCCTGTATTTCCACTTTCAAGGATAAAATGAACAACTGCTGTTATTTTGTTCTTTGAGACTTCAGTTGAGTTTGCTAGTGTAGTTCTTCTGTTCATTTGGGTTTAAAGGTAATTTCTTTAGAATTTCTGAAATACAGAGAGATGATGATGATTAAAGACTACTTTTGTAATCACAACGTTTCCAGAATTGACTGATTTTTGACCTTTTTTTAATAAATTAAGGTCTATTTGTTCTCTTTTCAAATGTTAGTGTTTTTTTAAAAAAACACCCCAACATTATCCCTGTCCTATAACATTAGAATCTTTCTTTGAGACAGACGAGGGATACAATGGGTAAGGCCTGGAGTTAGGAATATCTGAGTTCAAATGTGGCCACAAACACTAGCAGTATGACTTTGGCCAAGTCCTTTAACCTTTGTTTGCCCCAGTTTCTTCAGCTATAAAATAGAGATAATTATACACTCTACCTTGCAAATAAGATAATAATTGTAAAATACTTAGCATAGTACCTGAAATATAGTAGGTATTATGTAGATACGGTAGCCTTTTCTCCCTCCTACTTTGTAATAAGTAAATATAAGCAAAACAGTTCACTATGCTGACTGTACCTAAAAATGCCAGACTCATTTTAATGGTCTATAGTCCACTGCCTCTTTGCCAGGAGACAAGAGGTATACTTAACTTTGTCATCAATCTCTGCATTAGTCATTGCATTGACCAGAGTTCTGAAGTGTGTTTTAGTGTTGTTTTCTTCTATGTTATTATAGTTATATAAATTTTTCTGTTTATTTTGCTCTGCATACAGATCTTCCCAAGTTTCTTTAAATTCTTTATGTTAGTAATTTCTCACAGTACAATATTTTATTGTGTTCTCATGCCATAAGCTGTTTGCCCAATTAATGGACACACACTTTGGTGTTTTTTTTTTTAAGTAAGAGCCACAGCTATTTGGTTGGTATATTGATAGCTTTAGGTTTTAACTTTTTTTCCCCACATGTGTATGTAGTTTTCAAAAGTAGGAAAGGCTTTTAAAAAGAAAATATATTAAAGTTCATGATACTATATTACCTGCATTTAGTTATTCAAAATAATTACAATAATTGCTAACTTTGTATAGTGCTTACTGTATGCCCAGCAATGAGTTAAGCACTTTACGATTATTATTTGCTCCTTATAGCAACTATTATTGAGGTAGATGCTATTATTATCCCCATTTTACAGGGGGAAAAACCTGAGGCAAACAGAAGTCAAATGATTACTCAGGGTCGTACAGGCAGTAAATGTGTGATACTGGATTTGAATTCGGGTCTTCCTCACTGTAGGCCTGCCTCTCTGTCCGCTCTGTCTATGTAGCTGCTCTCTGTTCTTTGAGCTCCTGTGAATAGTAAAAGAGAAGGTGTTGTAGGTGAGATAAATGATGTATATCACTAGTGAGAAAAAGATTTTATGTTCATTCCCAGAAAGATGTGCCACATTGAAATGTTAAGACTTTATGAATAATGATCAGATGATAACTTTTTTATAATTATTGCTTTCTTCTTTTTCTACCCTACTTTTTCTATAAACAGGTATTGGAAAAGTAAAAAGGAAACCCAGTGTGCCAGATTCTGCATCTCCTGCTGATGACAGTTTTGTTGACCCTGGAGAACGTCTCTATGACCTCAACATGCCTGCTTACGTGAAATTTAATTACATGGCAGAGAGGGAGGATGAATTATCTTTGACAAAAGGGACAAAGGTGGTTGTCATGGAAAAATGCAGTGATGGTTGGTGGCGGGGGAGCTATAATGGACAGGTTGGATGGTTTCCTTCAAACTATGTGACTGAAGAAAGTGACAGTCCTTTGGGTGACCATATGGGCTCCTTATCAGAGAAATTAGCAGCAGTTGTCAACAATTTAAATAGTGGACAGGTGCTACATGTGGTACAAGCTCTCTACCCATTCAGCTCCTCCAATGATGAAGAGCTGAATTTTGAGAAAGGAGAAGTGATGGATGTTGTTGAAAAACCTGAAAATGACCCCGAGTGGTGGAAATGTCGGAAGATTAATGGGCAGGTGGGCCTGGTGCCAAAGAACTATGTTACTGTCATGCAGAATAGTCAACTAACCTCAGGATTGGAACCATCACCTCCACAATGTGATTACATTGGCCCATCAGTCACTGGCAGATTTGCTGGCAACCCGTGGTATTATGGGAAAGTTACTAGACATCAGGCAGAAATGGCATTGAATGAAAGAGGGAATGAAGGGGATTTCCTCATTCGAGATAGTGAATCTTCAGTAAGTCATTTTTCATTGATAAATAACAATTTAGGTTCTGGGTTTTCCTTAGATCTAGAAACTGTGAATAAATCCTCTGATTTGACATTATTTCTGTATTAGGCTATTTGGTTTTGCATTCTGAAATATACCGTCTTGTGCGTCAAACTGAGGAACTGGGAAAATTAGAAATTGGCCAAATCAGAATTGATGCTGGTTGTGAAAAATGGAAACTAAAATATATTTTATGTTGGGGGATTTGCCTTTGAATTAAATATTCAAATATTTCCCTGTAAGAATATAGAGAAGTACCAATTTATTAATAGGCTGTATTCCAAGTTTCTTTGCATGTTTGGAATTTGGCAAAAAATCAGAACAACAAAATCGACATCAGTGATAAAATCTATATTATAAAGGAAAATTCCCAGGCCAGCCTGTGTGGTATAGGTTTATTTAACCTATAATCTACATAGAACTAATCATTTCATTTTAAAGTAAAAAATAAATTCTCTTTTAATACTAGTAACAAAACAATGCTGCAAAAGTAAAATTAAAATGGTTAAAAAACAAACGAACCCTGACATTATTATTAATATTTTAATTTATAAGTGTTTTTTCTTTTTTTAAAATTAAATTGGTTTGTTTATTACAAGTGTTTTACATATGCTATTTCATTTGTTCTTCACAACAACCCTGTGAAATAAATAATAGTTATTATTATGCCCATTTTACAAATGAGAAAACTGAGGCTGAGATTGTTTCTTACCAAGGGTCACAAAATTAATAAGTGTAAGTTGTGATTATACCCAAGTCCTCCTGACTTGCTGCCTCGTATGCCACACTACCTCTCAAATGGGCAGAACTTGAAGGTACAAGGTTAATTTGAGGAGGATATGGTTGGTAGTAGATGGAGACTTGGTGGGGTTCTAAGAAGGATTTTTGAACATTTACAGGGATCTTAAGAGGTTGATCACATAAATTTAATTTCAGAACTTAGCTGCTTTCTTTTTCTTAATGAGGCAACTTGGTGACTCATTGAATAGATCATTGGACAGAGTCAAGAAGATCTGAGTTCATATTCTGCCTTATTTGCTTAACTGTGTGACCCTAGGCAAGTCAATGTATCTTCTAGCCTCACTTTCCTCATCCATACGATTAGGTAGTACCTACCTCCCAGAGTTGAGGAATAATTGAGTTATTAACATATAGCAAGCCTCAAAGTGCTGTATAGATGTTAGCTTTTATTTCCTTTTTCTTTTGCTTTCTTATACAAATGGGTCATAAACATGCTTATGTTTAGGCACCATAATTAAGGTTGTGTTTTTGTTTTGTTTTTTTTTTACTTCATAAGGAAATAAGGGGGACAGTTTTTTTGAGTTATGAGAGGAGGATGAACACTGTGTAATTTATGCCCCCTCCCCTGCAAAAGGATGATAATTAGTGGTTTGGAAAAATATGTGGTGAGCCAAATATTTGTACTACACAATGATGTTTTGATAGAGAGATATTAGATTAGACAGCTTCTTATGCTAATAACCGTTGCCTTGTGGCAGTGCCATCAGATCTGAATAGCTTACTACTGTCCACAGGAGTGGGAGGCAGGAGAAAAGGACAGAATTAGTGATGGGGGAATTAAATTAGGGGAGTGTGAGTCAATGTGCACTGTCTTTCCATATGTTTGAGAAGGTCAAAGTCTTGTGTTTCTAACTCAGAAAACTGCCTTTTGAGACGCTTTCTGGATTGCTGTGGGACATAAAGGTGGTAGTTTTGAGAGCAAATAACTGCATTTTCTTTTTCAAAAAAAATAGATATTTTTGCAAGGCCAAAACATTTAACAGAAAATTTCCTTATATACTACCACTTCCTATTGTGTAACCTTGAAGACTTAAATTAGGTCTCTGCTCTGGAGCCTCTTGGATGGTTGTTGCCAAGTTCCCTTGAAAAGCTTCATGTTCCTTTATCCTTTAGGACAAGCATTGGTTATTCTGGATTTTTTCCTAAGAGTTTTCAGTTACCAGAGACTAATTGTAAGGAGGTGGGTGAAGCATAGTTCCGTATTATTTATCAAATAATCTTTGCTTGGGGGTAGGAGGATATTATGTCTCACATGTTATAATTGAGAATTTATTTATTGTAGATATAATCTGCATTAAAATTGTGATAGCCATATCTTTAATTTTTAGTAAAAATGACTTAAGTTCTAAATGTATATTTGTTTTCTTTTAGCCAAATGATTTCTCAGTATCTTTGAAAGCACAAGGGAAAAACAAGCATTTTAAAGTCCAGTTGAAAGACACTGTTTACTGCATTGGACAGCGTAAATTCAGCACCATGGAAGAACTTGTAGAACATTATAAAAAGGCACCAATTTTTACAAGTGAACAAGGAGAAAAATTATATCTCATCAAGCATTTATCATGATAGAAAGATGACCAGAATAACTGCCACAAATTTCAAATTAGAAATATAATTTGAAGACTAAGAAGATGTTGGTCCAATTGTGCCAGACTGGAAATTGATGTTTTTAACGCTATATGAAATTGACTATAATACATATGTATTTTTATTATAACATAGCAATGCACATATATGCCATTTTATGTAAAAAAAAAAAACCTTTGTAAAACATTGCTTCCATTTTTGGATTTTCAGCTTTATTATCACTTTTCCTTTTTTTGTTTCCAGTAATAAGTTCTACATTTTTTCATCATCAGTTTAGTGAAGGACAGACATCTTTAAATTACAGACGTTCTAAATTGCTTCTCCTTTACTTTTCTAGCAGGGTTACCATATTAGGCAATTGCTTTTGTCATGCTGTCTCTTGAAGTATAAAAATATTGTGTCCCTGTTATGAAATATTCTAAAATAAATTTCCCTGGAAATAGTAATCTTTTTCTATGTAGGACTGAAGAGCAATAATCACTGGAAAAGATTTGAGATGGTTTCCAGGTGCCATTTTTCTCCTAAGCCATTGTAAATACCAAATAGGCCTGTAATAATTTTTTCAGATTCATTCACTGCCTGTGTTTGATGTAAAACATGAAGGTTGGAAGAAATTCTGTGGAGTTTTAATTTACAGCTTTTGAGGGATAGGGGAAATAATTTACCCTAAAGAACTGAATTGGCCTTTTTTGATTATTCTTCATCTGTTACTTGTGAGAAAACAAAGCAATCTCTGTGAGATACATTTAGCTCTTAAAATGAGAAATGAACTCTATAATGTCATTTTTCCATAGGGTTTCACTTCGGGATATATTCTGTCTGTGCCAACAAAAAATAAGAAATGGCAAAGTTTTGGGGAAAAGAATAAACTGTAAGATACTTGACTTTTTCCTAGGCAACATCAACAGTTATTAGACATACTTAAAAAATTATGTCCTACTCTGCTTTCTAGTTTTGATAGGAGACAGTCAGGACTTGTTGACCTGAACACTAAATATAGTGTTTCGTTCCCAAATATGCCTTACTTTGAAGAATTTTTTTTAACTGGTCTTGCTTTTCTGTGGGAGAAACAGGACTTATTCATGTAGTTATGGATTTTATTTCAAAGTCTATTTTTGTAGATGTTCTTAATTGTGGTTTCTTTTTTCCTAACCAACCACATTGATTTCTAATGGAAATATGAGGCATGACTATAGTAATTAGACTAATTTTGTATGCCTCATGGGAAATGTTATTACTTTACAGTATTTCGTCAAGTATTTTGTTTTGTTCACAAATTGAAACCTGAAGATTTAAGCTAGACAGCCAAGTGAAAATGCTTATCAGAAATTAATTTCAGATGTTTATTAAAGCTACTTCACTTAGTAAATGGTGGAGAATCAATAAAAATATGAATAATGACCAATATTTTGTGGAGTTTTAAGGTTAGGATGATCCTTTTGGTTTTTGAAACAAGAATTCTTCAATGTTCCTTAAATATGTGAACTTTTTGTGTCTCTACATGTTATTTACAGACTCTTAATGAACCAAAAGAACTTGTAAAAATTGAGGTCTGTAAATTTAATTCAATTTTGAAAAACATAATTATCTTAAACATGATTTTGTCTTAAAATTATTTATTACTTTATTGTTGCCACTGGGTGGCAGTCCTGGCTTCAGAAACTTTGCTAATCTACCATAAAATGATAGACCTTTCCAACTGTTAATGAAGGCAGTGCTGTTGAGGTGATAGGCATTATTCCTCTTCTGCTTTTGTAGCTTAGTTAATATTGATCTTTCTAACTCAGTGACACTTTGTTTATAAAAGCTAATTGTTGTTAGAGAATTTTAATAGTAATAAATGTGATGTATGCTTGCTATTTTTTACAAATTTTACTTACTGGGAATATCAGTAGAATGATAAGGTACACCAATTAATATTTCTACAGATGTACAGAAGTACCTATCAGTAATGGGCCTTAGTTCTTTCATATATAAAATGAAGGGATTAGACTAGATACTCTGCAGACCTTTAACACTGTAAAAGGAGAAGGAATAGGTCCAGTCTCTGCAAATAGGGTAGAATTTACCTTCATTGTGGAAATGTTTTTTGAATAATGAGAGATTAGTGTTCAGACTTGAGATTGGCATAACTCAGTTCTCTTCTCATGTATTGTGTTAATGTTGAATATAGTTTTGAGAAAATGTCCAAGGAATAATCATCATCAAACATGAACATATATTTCTTGACACAACTAGATCATTATTGCTGTTGCTAAAAAATGCCTTTTGGAAGTCACTGAAGTCCATATTTCCTTGTATTATGACCTTTCAGGATAACGATCATGCCAAAGTGAACCACGTTTTTAATTTATACCAGTGTGCTAGAATATTTTCATGTAAGCTTAACACACTTAAGTGATAGATACATATGCAGTTTTTTTGTACTACCAACCTTCTTTGCTCTTTTTACATCATTGTTACTTCCCAGTATCCTTCTTTCCCTCATAGAAAGAAACTTCCCTTATAACAAAAGAAGTAAAACAAGCCAACACATTGATCATGTCTGAAAGTATATGTAGCCTTCTATATTGATAGTCCCATCATCTGTCTACCAAGAAGAACAAAGTATAAATATTACTGAGCCATGAAAAAGATGAATCAGAAGAATTCAGAGCAGCACAGGCAGACTGGAATGAACTGATTCCAATATAAGTAAGCAGATCTAGGAAAACAAATGACTTTGCCAACACTGGCGAGGGGAGGACGGACAAAATATTATATCTAAACTTCATCCTGGGAAAAATGAGAAAAGGCACCTTCTTTGAAGAGGTGAGAAGCTGTGAGTGTGAAACATTGCATATACTGTAAAACTCAGTGTCACAGTTTTACTGAGCTTATTTTTTATATCTCTCATTTGTTGCAGGGGATGGCTCTCTGGGTAGGGAATGGGGAAGAGTTATGTTCAGAAATGAAGGTGATGTAAAAAATATATAGCAATAAAAGTTAAGGGGGAAAATAAAATATGTTTCACCAGTCCTTGGCAATCAAAATTGACCATTATGTTAATTTGCATTCTGATATTTTAGTATTTTTTTTCATTAGTACGGTCACTTTGAATTGTCATTTTGGTTTTACACTCTGCATAAGATCATATGACTCTTCTCTATTTCATATTTATTATTTTATGGCCTAATAATATTCCATTGTATTCATATGTCATAATTTGTTCAGTCATTCTAAAATTGAAGGGCATCTACCTTGTTCCCACTATTTTTGCTACTGTAAAAAAATTATGCTATGATTTAATTTTGGTCTACCTGGGAACTTTCTATCTTCAACTTCCTTTGCAAGATTTACTATTGTTATCACTGGGTCAGTGTAATTTAGTCACTTTTGAAATTTTTTTCCTCAGTGTTTGGAACAATTTGATTGACTAGTATGACTTGATTCCTGTAGTTCTTCCAACATTGAATATGAAGATACTTTATCATCTTTACCAAGTTGTTTGCCGTGAGGTGAAATCTCAGAGTTCTTTTAATTTACATTTCTCATTAGTGATTGAGCATTCATAAATGCTTACTCATAATTTGCAGAAGATAATACCCATGGGATAGCAATATCATTTCTTGTAAATGTGTAAAGAAAAGCTTGTAGCTGCTTTATGTATCAGTGTCTTGCCCTCAGAGCTTTATTTTTTTTGTTTTACTTTGTGTGCTTGGGTTTAAAATGTGCAGTAAACCTAAATGTAAGCACACACATACCCATTCACAATATAACCCCTCCCCAAAACTGGACAAAAGAGTTCATAGACACACACCCAATCTTTCTCTCTCTCTCTCTCTCTCTCTCTCTCTCTCTCTCTCTCTCTCTCTCTCTCTCTCTCATAGTTTTAAAAAAGGAAACAAATCATTGTAATTGGATTAGCATAAACAATATACCTTACAAATATTTACTAAAGTAGAGTTCTGAGCAAACTTTTTAACTTTAAACTTTGACTTTAAAGTTTATAGACTGATTTTCTCTACCCCCAGCCACTCTTAAAATTAACTTAGAAAATTTAGGATCCTCCTATTCTAGAAAAAAATACAGGGAACCCCAAAGTCTTAATGCAGTTTTAAGTTTTAATAGCTATTAAAGAAACTTAAATCTGCACTGACTTTTGAGATATCTTGTATATTATCATCTTTATTCATATAGTACTTTGAGGCTTACATAATGGCTTCCCAGTCTTGGAAGTACTATTTTCCTCATGTTGCAAACTCAAAAACTGGCTGAGTGCCTTGCCCATGTTCTTTCATTCAGTAAGTATTAGAATTGGGCTTTTAATCTAAACTTCCCAATTGCAAGTCTGTCATTCTTTCATTACACTACACTTGGGACAATTACTAAGTCATCTTCATTCCCCTATCTTTAGGAAGAATTACATATCACCGAGATTTCAAAGAATTCCAGTGGGGGGCAGGGGTTCTGGCTTACAGTTCTTAAAGAGTGAATTAGATGCTTGCTCCAACAGTGCCTTTAAGAAGATACTGCATAACAGTTCTTGTGTAGGAAAGAACGAAGTGTTCAGGGCCCATTGATTGAGGATGCGTGTAATAAGAGGTTACACTCTGTAACATCATCAACTCCCATAAGTTTATCATTTCTAGGCTGGTATGTCAGTTCTCACTCTTTCTCAGCCCAGATATCCAATAAGTTGCCAAATCTTGCCATTTTTACCTCAATCTCTCACACCTGATCCTTTCTCACAGCCACCACCTTCGTTCAGACCCTTGCCACACCTCTTGTTATAACCTCCTAAGTGACTTCCCTGTCAAAATACAGAGTGTATTTTCACTAAGAAGTGACAGGAATTGATAAAAATATAGGACTATGAATTAAAGTACTATTTATATAATTTTTAAAAGTCTACTGTGTATCAGGGACTTTTAGTCACTTGGAGATACAAAGTACAGTAAAAATTCCTTTTCACAAGGAGCTTACATTCCAGTGGGGCAGATAACAATGACATAAAAAAAAGTACAAATAATTACATTCAAAGTAGTTTGAGAGGGAGGCCACTAACAGTTGAGGCAACCAGAGAAGACTTTAAGTGTAGAAGGTAATGCTTGAGCTGCTTTTGAAGGTGGAGATTTCTATGAATTGGAGATGCAAAGAGAGTATACTTCCTGCACAGGGGATAGCCAGTGTGATGGCATTGGAGAAAGGAGCTGGAATGTCATGTGTGAAGGCCAGTTTACTGAATCCAAAGCATGAAGGGAGAATAAGTGTTTAAAGATGGATTGGAACTAGGTTATAAAAGGGCTTTAAAAGCTAAATAATATTATTTGTTTCTAGTCAGGCAGTCACCCGATGAGATCTGTGCGTAAGTAAAATCATTTTGACGGCAGTATGGAAAATGACCTGGAGACCTAAGACAGGGAAGTCACTTAGGAGGTTATAATAAGAGGTGTGGTGAAGGTCTGAACGAAGGTGATGGCTGTGAGAAAGGTTCGTGTGTGGGAGATAGTGAGGTAAAAATGGCAAGATTTGACAACTTATTGGATATCTGGGCTGAGAAAGAGTGAGAACTGACATACCAGCATAGAAATGATAAACTTATGGGAGCTGATGAGGTTACAGAGTGTAAGAAAAGTAGGACAGAGGCCTTAGGACAGCCCTTTGAATACCCTCAGGAGTATGATCTGGTAAAACAGCAAATGAAATTAAGAAGAAAATGGTCAAATGCAGCCAATAGGTTGAAAAAAGACAATCAGAGTTGACATTTGAGATCTTTGCCTATCTCTACCACTACAACAAGAAATTGAGGGATTAAGTATAAGCAATGGGGAAACAATACTCTTTATAGATGATATGCGTGATTTTCTTAAAGAACCCTAGAGAATCAAGTAAAAAACTGGCGAATCTTCAGGATATGAAATGAGCCCATATAATCAGCATTTTTGTTTATTACTAACAAAATCCAGCAGAAAGAGCTAGAGAAATTACATTTAAAATAACTACAGAACATGTAAAATATTTGACAGTCTAACTGCCAAGACACACAGAGGAATTATATGGACACACCTACCAGACACTACACAGAGATCTAAAGAAGTATAGAGGGAAAAAAATTCGTCTGGAAGGACAAAAAGTGAAGAGAATTAATGAAGAAAGATGGGCAGGAAGGGGATCTAACTATCAGATCTTAAGCTATACTACAAGTAGTTATGATTAAAAGATTTAGGTATTGGATAAGAAATAGGTTGATTAGTAGAACAGATTAAATACGCAGTATATAGAAGCAAATGGACACTGTAGCCTAGTCTTTGATAAAACAAAATCATAGCTACTATTAGACAAAAGCTTCAAAGATTGGAAAGCAGTCTGACACACTAGATATGGAACAATATCTCACTGTAATACTAAGATAAGACATAAAGGTGACCTCATGAATTAGAGGAGCAAGAAAGAAATTACCTGACCAATCTATGGATAGGAGAGTTCGTGAGCAAATTGATCTCAGAAAGGCAAAAGGGACAACTTTGATTACATAAAACATTTTTGTGCCAACAAAAGCAATTCAGGTAAAATTTAGAAAAGAAACAAATAGAAAAATGTAATGTTTCTCTGATAAAGGTCTCATTTCTAAAAAGAGGGAATTGATTAAAATTTGTAAGAGTAAGAACGATTCCCTAATTGATAAATGGTCAAAGGATAGGAAGTCAGCTGTCAACTATCAATAGCAGTATAAAAATGTTTGAAATCACTAAAGATCAAGGAGGTGCACGTTACAACTTGGAAGTCCTATTTCATACTCATCAGATTAGCAAAGTTAATATTGAAAATGACATGCTAGAGGGTTTATGGGAAGACGGGTTCATTAATACAGTGTAGATGGAATGGAACTAGTCGAGTTATTCTTGAACTTTGGAACTGTGACCCTAAAACTATTAAAGTGTGCTTACCTTTTGATATAGTGATACTGCTACTAGGTCTACAGCCCAAAGAGATCAAAGAAAGAAGAAAGGGATCCACATAATACAAATGTTTGAAGCAGGTTGGGTGTTTTTTGTTTTTTTGGTTTTTTTTTGTATGTAATGGCAAATAATTTAAAACTGAAGGGTTGCTTATCAAGGAGTAGCTAAACAAATTATCATATGGATATGATGGAATACTATTGTATTCTATAAGAAATGAAGAGGGTTGTTTCAGAGAAACCTGGGGAGACTTAAAATGAATTGGTAAGTGAAAAGAAACAGGAGAATAATCTATGCAATAACAACAATATTTATAAAGACAACTTTGAAAGATTTTAAAACTCTGATCAACATGATAACCAACCAGATTCCAGAGGATTCTTGATGAAACATGCTACTCATGATAGACTCATGGGAATGTGTTTTTCTTGACTATGTATGTTTATAGTAGTTTTGTTTTTCTTAGAGAGAGGAGGAGAAAGGGGAAAAACGCAGATCCTCATTTGAAAAAACAATCATCCTAGGTACCTGGAGAGAACAGTTTCAGTCAAGCGATAAGGTCAGAAGCCAAACTGAACATGACTGAGTGAAGGGGAGAGTGTTGATGGTTCTTTAGAACTTTGACTAAGAAGGAGAGGATCAACATAGAATGATGGCTTGAAGGATGGTGAGATCTACTGAAGGACTTTATACCAAAAAGGCATATACAGATAAATTATAAATAACAGAGTGAAGGCAATAGGACAAAGGGGCATCATGAAAGGCTTTCAGGGTTTTAGCTGGAGCTTGAAGGAAACCAGAGAAGCTAGGAGGGAGAGATGAGGAGGGTGAGTATTCCAGGCATGAGGGGAGCCAGTGACAACATCTGAAGACATGAGATGGAGAGTTTTATTCAAGGAATAGAAAGAAGGCAAGTGTCACCAAGTTTTAGCATCTATCAGGTGTGAGATATTAGAAGCAGGGGGTGGGGTAGGTTATGAAGGGCTATGAATGTGCTGTGGAAGGTCATTTTGACATCTACATGGAGGGAGGATGCACTGGCGAGAGAAGTGATTTGTGGCAAAGAGATACAGAAGGCTATTGCAGTTGTCCGGGCATGAGGTTAGGAGGGCCTGCACCAAGGTGGTAGCAAATGTCAGAGGAGAGAAGGGGGTATATGTGAGGTACATTATGAAGGTAAAACAGACTTTTGCAAATGATTGGATAAAGGGGGTGAGAGAGTAAGGAGTTGAGGATGCTATGTAGGTTATAAACTGGAACTGGAAGGATGGTGGTGCTATCAACAATAGTACTGATATTTGGAATGGGGCAAAAGGTTTAGGGAGAAAGACATTGAGTTCAGTTTTAGACATGCTGAGTTTAAAATTTCTGCAGAACATCCAGTTTGAGATGTCTAAGTTGGTGCAGTGGATAGAGTGCTAGCCTGCAGTCAGGAAAACTCATCTTCCTAAGTTCAAATCTGACCTCAGACACTTATTAGCCATGAGGCTCTGGGTAAGTCACTTAAGCCTGTTTGCCTCAGTTTCTTTATCTTTAAAGTGAGCAAGAGAAGAAGGAAATAGCAAACTACTTCAGTATCTCTGCCAAGAAAACCCCAAATGAAGTCACAGAGTTGGATGTGACTCAAAATAACTTAACACCAATAATAAAAAAAAAGGTATTTGGAGATTTGAAACTGAAGGTCAGCTGAGGTTAGGACTCAATAAATAGATTCGAGAATAATTAGCATAGAAATTATATCCATGGAACTGAAGAGATCACTAAGTGAAATTGTATAGAGGGAGGATAGAAGAGGACTCAGAGTCTTGGGGGACACCCAAGGTTTGTGAGTGTGACCTTGAAGAACTAGCAAAGGAAACTGAGGGGCAGTCAGATAGAGGGAGAACCAGGAGATGCTGGCCTTTTTGCTATTCCTTGAATAAGACATTCCAACTTACTGGTTGTTCCACATACCTGGAATACTGTCCCTCCTCATCTTTACCTCCTGGCTTCTCTGGCTTCCTTCAAGTTCTAGCTAAAAACTTAGAGAGAAGATAGTATCAAAGACTACAGAGATGTCAAGAAGAATGAGAATTGAGAAAAGGGTATTAGATTTGGCAATTAAGAAATCATTTGCAACTTTGGAGAACAGTTTGAGTTGAATGATGACATTGGAAGCCTGACTAGAGAGAAAGAGAATGAGAGGAAAGAAAAGGAGACACCTATTGTTGATAATTTACAGTCACAGAAAGAAGAGCTAAGGGGGGGGGGGAGGTGTGTGGATGAATTTTTGAGGATAGGAGAAACACGGGCATGTTTGTAGGCAATAACAAAGCAACTAGCAGGCAGGGAGTGACTAAAGATTGGTGAGAGGGGACATGATAGAGGAGGTCATCTGATGGGGAAGATGAGAACAAATGGGATCATTTGTACATGTAGAGGTGTTTACTTTGGCAAGCAGAAAGGCCATTTCTTCGTGGGAGATGGGTGAAGGAGGAGATCATTGCAGAAGACATCTGAGTCATGGGAGATGAAGAAGACAGGAGAAGACAGAGCTCTTAGTGAATGTCCTCATTTTGCAAGATTCTTGGCTGAGAGTTATGGGAGGAGGAGCCATGAGAGATTTTGAGGAGGAATGAAAAACTGCACTATTCCTGTGAGAGGAATAGTGAGTTAATTAGGATGAAGTTTAGAGAGGGAGGGGAGAATTATTGAGATTATAATCTGGACAGGTCAGAGGGGACTATAATAATATAAATGGAAACATTGAAAGGCAGCCAAATTCTGATTGTAATGATTAATTATAGCCCCAGATAGCATGTGACGAAACAGGCTTCCCTATTCTCTGAATGTTCCATCCATATGTTGTCAGAAGTGATTACTGTCTGGGTTGGTTTCACTTAACTATTGCAAGGATTCAATGGAGACTGTATTGGGGAATGACTATTTTAAAAAGGCGAGGCAATAACGTCTTCAAAGAAGGGAACTTCACATCTTAAATGAACCTCCAGCTCCTGAAGCATAAGCTTATTTAAGCAATGCACTGTTGGATATATGTGAGGTCTCACATTGGGGCAGTGCCTGAGATGCTATCACCTATTGCTTCAACTGTCTTGCAAATGTAACCTACTACTCCTCTTTTATCATTTTATCTGACATCAATGGCACAGCCATATATTAGTTTAACTTTGTTTTTATCCTAAGAAGAAAATGCCAAAAGACTAAAGAACAAATTGGATAGTGATGTAGTTCATTTACTCATTCATCTTCAACAGGACCTAATACAAAAATGACCGAGTCGCTTTTAAAATAAAATGTTTTGTTAAAAACTAAATACTGAACATCATATCACCAACTAAACTTAGTAATTGGTTATATTTAAAGTATATTTAATTTATAAATATATTTATATAATATGTAATATAAATATATAATATAAATAATTATAGAATTACATAATATTAAAATACAAATTTATGAACCCAAACATAAAATTAAATTATATTTAAATTAATTTCAATATCAACTTCAGTCACTCTAAGTCCCTGTCCAAATTCTTTGTCTGTTCATTTTCTTTCATATTTTCTTATATCCCATTCTTTTGATCCTGTATTTTTTGGGGGGCATTGCATTATTTCATAAAGATCTTTTCAGATTTTAAAAATTGTTCATAATTATCTTGATGGCTTAATAATATTACATAAAATTAATGTGCCATAATTTAATTATTCTCCCATTGTTGTCCATTTATGTTGCTTCTTGGGTTGGGTTTTTTTTTTTTTGTAATTATCTAAAAATATTACTAAGAAACTTTTAGCAGGTAGCTTTTTGTGGGGAGCAATATGGCTTGAACTTTTGGGGCATATTCCCAACAATAGAATTATTGGTTCAAAGGATATTATTTTTGTTAGTTTTACAGTGTACAGACAGATCATTCTCCAGAAATGTTCTATAAGTTTGAAATCCCTCCCCCCCCAACAGGTGGATATGCTTGTATCTCCATATCCCTGCTAGCATTGAGTTTCATTGTTCTTCATTATTTTTTTTTTACCAATCTGATAGACTGAGTTGAAATTGTTTTAATCTAAATCTCTGATTATTAGTGAGATCTCAACCTTTTTTTTTAATGCTTATCTTTGGGGAAACTGCATTTACTAAGGTGGTTTTTTTTCTCCACAAAAATAAAAGCCTAAAGAAAAATCTCAAAACAATCCCTTTAAAGTAATAATCGAGAGTGACAAACAGCGAAATTCACTAAAATTTCTTTTGAAACCCTGTAGTTCCCTGTCATTTAAAAAATAAAACTAGACACAGTGGTGATACATGACTTATTTGAAAAGTGGGAAATTATCATTTTTTAAACATTTTTTTCTCATCCTCATCAAGGTATGTGGTTACTTAGACCATTCCTGTTTCTACTGGATGTGGCAGTTCAGTTTTTTTTCTTTACTAGGAGACATCCTTGAGTCCAAGTCTGGACACTTGGCTTCTGCCATCACTGAAAATTCTCTTCCATTTACCACTAAGTGCTTTTCATGCTGGATTGGTTCTACTAAACTTCAGGCTCCCTTGGATCCAGCCTATTGGTCCATTTAAAAATTTGGACCACCTCCTTGGCCAATGAATAATAGTCACTACAACCTTCCTGGAGTTTGGCACTGCCCATACTTTCTCAACTGATCAATGGCTACCTTCTTTATGTCACTCTACCTGCCCCTAAGAGATGGCTAGATATAAATGACCTTTAGTGGATAGAATGGTAGACCTGGAGTCAGGTAGACTCATATTCCTGAGTTCAAGTGTGACTCCAGATGCTTACTAGCTGTGTGACCTTGGGCAAGTCACTTCACCCTGTTTGTTTCAGTTTCTTCATCTGTTAAATGAACTGGAGAAAGAAATGGTTACTCTAGTGTCAATGCTAAGAAAACCCACGAAGAGTCAGGCACAACTGAAAACAACAGACTCCAAAAGGCACAGACTCCTTTATATCTTTCAGTTGACTGGCATTTTTATTTCTTTTTCTTTTTTTTTTGCTTTTTGGAGGGGAAAAGGAACAGCAATTGGAGTTAAATGACTTGCCCAAGGTCACATGGCTATTAAGTGTTAAATTTCTGAGGCTGGATTTGAATTCAGGTCCTCCTGACTTCAGGGCGGGTGCTTTATTCACTGTGCCTCCTGGCCGTCCCAGCATTTTTATTTCTTTCAAAATGTTACCTATCTTCTCATTTTTATCCTAAGGATGTAACTCAGTGAAGTTGGTTAGTGCATGTAGAGTGATACCCCAATTTTACTTTCATTCTCTACAGTGCTTAGTGGATTTATTTAAAATAAATGCTAAAAAAAAACCTCTGGGAGCAACCAATGTTTGGCTCTAATTCATGTAGCGTTGACATTCATAGCAAACCTGTTAAGTTAGTTTAGCAAGTTTGTGTATTTATTGGCTATATTAGCCTCTCAGTATTGATTTAGACTAGCACGCTCCACACCCTTATTCATGCTGTTACTTGAATTGCACTGAATGACTGGGGAAATCAAATTCACTTTTCTAATTAGCTATAAAATTCATTAAAGTTTTTATTTAGTATTTTATTTTTCCACAGTTACATGTAAAACCAATTTTTAACATTAGTTTTTAAAACTTTGGGTTACAAATTCTCTCCCTCCCTCCTCTCCCTATCCCGTCATTGAGAAGGCAAGCAATTTGATATAACTTATACATGTGTAGTCATGCAAACATATTCATAATAGTCATGTTATGAAAGAAAACATAGACAAGAAAAAAAACTCAAGAAAAATAAAGTTTAAAAGTATACTTCAATTTGTATTCAGACACCATCAGTTCTTTCTCTGGGGATGGATGGCATTTTTTATCATAGGTCCTTCAGAGCTGGCTTGGATCATTGTATTACTGAGAATAGCTAAGTTATTCATGACTGATCATCTTACAATATTGCTGTTACTTTGTACACAGTACATTTCACTTTGCATCAGCCCATGCAACTCTTTCCAGGTTTTTCTGAGAGCATCCTGCTCATGATTTTTTATAGTACAATAGTATTTCATCATAATATATACTACAACTTGTTCAGCCATTCACCAATTGATGGGCATCCCCTCAACTTCTAAGGCTTTACCCCCAGAAAAGAGCTGCTATAAATATTTCCATACATATAGGTACTTTTCTTTTTTTTGTTTTTTATCTCTTTTGGGATACAGACCTAGTAGTGGTATTGCTAGGTCAAAGGGTATGCGTGGTTTTATAGCCCTTTGGGCATAGTTCCAAATTGTTCAACAGATTGAATCAGTTCACAACTTCACCAACAATGCATTAAAGTCTCATTTTTCCCACATTCCCTCCAACATTTGTCATTTACTTTTTCTGTCTTATTAGCCAATCTAATAGGTATGAGGTAGTACCTTAGAATTGTTTTAATTTGTCTTTCTCCAATCAATAGTGAGTTAGAGTATTTTTCATATGACTATAGATGGCTTTGATTACTTCATCTGAAAACTGATCATATCTTTTGATCATTTATAAATTGGGATATGGCTCTTAGTTTTATAAATTTAACTCAGTTTTCTCTATTGAAAAATGATGCCTTTATCAGAGAAACTTGCTTCAAAATTTTTTTCACAATTACTATTGCTAACTGTATTTCCCTCTGTCTTGTTCCCTACCACCATTTATTTAACTCTCCTTTGATCCTGTCCATTCTCCAATCTGCCCTCCCTCCTATTACCATCCCCTCTTCTCCTATCCCCTTCCCCTCCTACTTCCTTTTTTATATTTTTTTAATTTTAAAAAATATAATGAATTTATTTAAGTTTTCAACATTCACTTTCATAATATTTTGAGTTTTAAATTTTCTCCCCCAGCCCCTCCTGTCCCTTCCCAAGATGGCATGCAGTGTGATATAGGCTATACTTATACATTCACGTTCAGCATATTTTCACATTAGTCGTGATGTAAAGAAGAATTAGAACTAATTAGAGGAACCACAAGAAAGAAGAAACAAAACAAAACAACAAAAGAAAAGGAAAGCAAATAGTATACTTCTATCTGCATTCAGATTCCAAAGTTCTTTCTCTGGATATGAATAGCACTTTCCATCATGAGTCTTTCGGAGTTGTTTTAGACTCTTGCATTGCTGAGAAGAGCTAAGTCTATCAAAGTCAGTCCCTGCATTATGTGGCTGTTACTGCATACAATATTCTCCTGGTTCTGCTCATTTCACTCAGTGTCAGTTCACATAAGTCTTTCCAGGTTTTTCTGAAGTCTGCCTGCTCATCATTTCTTATAGCACAATGGTATTCCATTACATTCACATACCACAACTTGTTCAGACATTCTCCAACTGATGGACATTCCTTCAATTTCCAATTCTTTGCCACCACAAAAAGAACTGCTATAAATATTTTTGTACATGTGGGTCCTTTTCCTGTTTTTATGATCTTTTTGAGATACAAACTTAGAAGTGGTATTGCTGGATCAAAAGATATGCACATTTTCACACCCCTTTGGGCATAGTTCCAAATTGCTTCTTTCCAGAATGGTTGGATCAGTTCACAGCTCCACCAACAATGAATTAGTGTTCTAATTTTCCCACATCTTCTCCAACATTTATCATTTTCCTGTTTTGTCATGTTAGCCAATCTGATAGTTGTGATGGGTACCTGAGAGTTGTTTTGATTTGCCCCTCCTACTTTCTTGTAGGATAAGTAAGAAATATTTCTATACCCAATTTGGTGTATATGTTATTTCTTCTGAGCCAATTCTGATGAGAGTAAGGTTCAGTCATTTCCCCATACCTCCTCGTCTTCCCCTCCACTGTAAAAACTTTTTCTTACCTCTTTTATGTGAGATAATTTAACCCGTTCTACTCCTCCCTTTCTTTTTCTCCAAGAACATTCCTCTCTCATCTGTTTTATATTTTAGGTATCATCCTTTCATATTCAACTCACATTTGTTTCAGTCTGTCTTTTTATGGGTTCTGCTGATATACAATTTGTTTAGAGTAATTTAAAAAAGCTTTTTGGAGGGGTTTGTGGGGAGCTCAGGCAAATTCTTGCCTATATACTGCCATCTTGGCTCTACCCCCCCCCCCAATTTTTTTTAAACTAGAAAAGCCTAAGATTTTGTAGAGATGGTTTTGAACAAAAATTACAGTTCATATTAACCATATTACCAGAGGCAAACATTTTAAAGTAAGACATTTTAATATTATTTAAGTCTTTCATACCACAAGACATTTTCCTTAGCACCAAATGTTTTTAGAATGTAACTAGTTCTTGTAGAAGTGATTTCAGCAAACATTTTAAAATTTTGTTTTGTTAGAGTAGCCTAGTGAGCTGAAACGTTTATACTTTTTAAAAAATGTTTGTAGTTATTCTCACAAAAATGGTTTGCCGTGGTAGAAATACATGAAAACATTGGCTCTTTAAAACTGGCCAACAGCTTCTTTGTATACATTTGAAAGTTTTCCCTCCCAAGTCTAAAACATCCATGTTTCCTTAAATGGTGAGCAAAAGATTTGATGATGGCATGGATTTTAGCTCCAGGTAATAGATTTGTTATTTTTGTGAACAGAGACATCATTCCTAAAGACCTACTCTGATGTCTTATCGGTCTGCTCTACTTCAGCTACATACAGAGAAGGTCTTACTCTTTAGTCTTCCATCAACCACAGGTGTTCCATTTCCATGTTCATAAACTCTGAAATTCCTTCATCCAACCATAATATTTAATCATCTATATTTCCTTCTGCCTTTTGACTGCTAACCCTGTTGTTCTTCATCTTGACCATGACTTTCAGTCGCTGTATTCTTTCCCACAGCATCATCCTTGCTCTGGCTACACCTTTTCCCCTTCCCTGTCTTGACCCCTTCTATACTTGAGACCTTTGCCCCTTTATTCTATTGTTAATCATGTTTTGATAAACCTCATCCTTTAATTACTCCCACCTTGCATCTGCTGCCTTCGCTCCTACTCATATATTGCTGGACAGGATTAGAAAATATGATAAAGCCATTCTTCTTAAATTCACTCCAAGTTTATGTAACATAATCTCAACAGGGCCTCACTATAGCAAGGCAATCCTTTTATATCTCCCTAATCAATTCATTACCTCACTCACCAAAGCAGCTATTTCAGACTTTTTCATCCTTTCTCAAGCCTCTCATGGCACTTCTCCCCATCCTCTTAAGTGAGAACTTTGCCTCATAATTCACTGAAAAAATTGAGGCCATTTACCCAGATCTTCTTTTCTCCTCCTCCCCCTTCATCTTGCATCACTTCGATTTCTTTTCCTACTATCTCCTGTTTTACCTCTGTCTCACAAGAAGGAAGGTTTTTTCCCTTGCCAAGGAAAATTCTCCTACATCTGTCTTTGAACCCATTCCCTCTCATTTTCCCTAGTTTGACCTTTCTATTATCCCCAATCTCACTAATCTTCAGTCTCTCCTCTTCTACTGCCTTTTTCCCTGATGCCCACAAACATGCCCATGTCTCCTCTCTTCTTAAAACCACCTCATCATTTGATCCTACTGTCCTTGTTACTTATTGTGCCATGTCTCACTATACTCTTCCTAGCTAAAAACATTGAAAAAGCCCTCTGCAATCAATGCCTCCATTTCCTATGATCTTACTGTTTTTTGTGCTTATTTTGGCCTGACAATTAACACTAAGAAAACAGGTTCTCCATCAACCAGTACTGTATCACCCATACATGGAACCAGTGATTGCAACATGTGTACATGGAACTATTGGTTACAACAAATGGAGAAATTTTGAGTGCTGTGGATAAGTTTGCTTACCTTGGCAGGATACTTTCCATGGATGTACACATAGATGATAAGATTGGGGCTCATGTTGTTAGAGCTAGATCAGTGTTTGGGAGCCTCCGAAAGAAAGTGTGAGAGAGAAGAGGTATTAGACTGCCTACCAAATTGAAGGTCTATACAGTTGTTGTGCTGACCTCATTGTTGTATGCCTGTGGAACCTGGATAGTCTACGAGTGCCATGCCAGAAAACTGAACCACTTCCATTCGAATTGTCTTAGGAAGATTCTGAAGATTACCTGACAAGATAGGGTACTCCACCTTGATGGCTTCTCTTAAGCTGAACTGCCAAACAGTCAAACTCTACTGAAGAGAGTACATCTCCTTTGGGCTGGGAGTGTAGCCTAAATACCCAACATATGTTTACCTAAAAGATTATTTTACAGAGAACTAGCACAAGGCAAGCGGTCATGCAGAGGTCAGAAGTGATATGAAGACACTCTCAAGGTCTCTCTGAAGAATTTTAGTATCAATTGTGAGCCATGGGAGACACTGGCACAGCATTGCCCAGCATAGTGCACCCATATCAAAGAAGGTTCTGCGCTCCACCAGCAAAGCAGAATTGCAGTAGCACAAAGGAGACATGAAATATGCAAATCTGGGGACATCCCTATTCCAAATGTTCAGATGGACTATTTGTGTTCAACCTGTGGTAGAACCTTTCAAGCTCATGGTAGACTGATGAGCTGAAGTTGAACTCACTGTACCTTGACCCCAACATCATGATGTCATTGGTCCTCTTTGAGTATAAAGTATAAACAACAACAACTCTTTTTTAAACCCTCTAGTCTAGTCTCCAACCCTATCACTCAACTGAAACGGCTTTTTTCAAAGTTATGAGTGGTCTCTTAATTGCCAAATCCAATGCCTCTTTCTAAATCTTCATCCTTTCCCCCCCTGCTTTACAGATTTTGCCACTGTTCATCACTCTCTTCTCAATACTCTTAATGCCACAAAAACCTAGAAAAGAGGGAATCCCCTCATGGGTTTTCATGACATTTATCTCTCCTGGTTTTTCTCCTATCTTTCTCCTACAGTCTGACCTTTCCTCAGTCTCCTTTGTTGATTCTTCATGGAAGTCACAACCACCACCAGTAGAGGTCCTCCAAGGGGCTATCCTTGGCCTTCTTCCCTTGCTTAATGATCTCATTATCTTCTTTATCTATACAGATGAGTCTCAGATCTATTTATACAACCCAACTTATCTCTGAACTCCAGTCTCACATCTCCAGTGCCTATTGAACATCTCAATCTGGATGTCCCCTAGATATCTTAAATTCAACATGTTAAAAACAGATCTCATTATCTTCTTTATCTATACAGGTGAGTCTCAGATCTATTTATACAACCCAACTTATCTCTGAACTCCAGTCTCCCATCTCCAGTGCCTATTGAACATCTCAATCTGGATGTACCCTAGATATCTTAAATTCAACATGTTAAAAACAGATCTCATTATCTTTTCCCAGCCTCCTACCCCTCTTCTGAACTCCCTTATTGCTATAGAGGGCACCACCATCCTTCTAGTCACTTGGGCTCACAACTTGGATGTCATCTTTGATTCCCTATTTGTAAAGCCAAGCGTGAGCAGCTCTCCAGAGGACTGCTGCTGTGAACAGCTTTCAAGGTTCTAATTACACAGTATAGTGAACTCTTTATTCAGTAACAAACTAAGACAAAACATTCATAATAAATAAAGTACAGCATTTGGAATGTTAAACTTCACAACTTATCACTAAAATGGCTACATAGTTTTCACCAAAGTGATCACATAATTTTAAACAAAAGAGAACATTCATTTAGCAAGCCTCCTTAATTGACACAAAGTACAAAGGCCAAAGTCCTACACCCATGGGGTGCAATTAAGTTACAATATCATCAGTTACTACTAAGTACCCTCTTAAGAGGTAGTGGAATGCAGAATTCCTTGCCTTTTCACTGAGTATGCACTCTAGGCCTGGAATGTTCCTCCTTCTTGTCTCTACCTCCTGGCTTCCTTGGCTTCCTTCAACCCAGCTCAAAGCCCGCCTTCTACGAAACTGCAAGTCTCCTCTCTCCATAGCCCCAGATCTTCCCTCTGAGATTACCTATCATGCACCAAATCTATATCTGGATATATAAATACCTTAGGAGTACATGATTGTTTTCCTGTTGTCTCCTCCACTGGAACGTGAACTTCTTGAAAGCAGGGAATTTGTTTTTGTCTTTTTTAATATTCCAGGCACTTAGCAAACACTTAGTAGCTTATTGATCGACTTATTACTTAATTGACTTATGTAAAAGATCCTAGATTCTGAAAGGCAATGCCAAAAAAAAAAAAAAAGCAAACCCTGGACCTACCTAACTGGAAAGACTTAGAATATGACCCTAACAGGATCAGCCATCAGGTTGTGATTTTTTTTTTTTTAGAGCAACAACTCTTGAAGACAGCTTATAAAGTATAAAGACCAACAGGATGAAACACTAGATATTTTTTTCTAACCCTCTTGACCTTTTGAACCTTTCCAAAATAAGAAGGCAAGAGGTATAAATAATTGCAGCTGTCTCTATAGGATAAGATACCAAGAAACCTACGGAGGTGGCAACCTGATGAAAGCAGCAGAGAAGGCTAATCCCTAAGATATCCACCACCCATGCTCTGGAGGCCTGCACAAGGCATCCATGGGTTTCTGTAATGAGATCCACTCAACAATTCTGTTGTTACTGCTATTGTCTCAGCCACCACATCCTCCTGATCTAGCCCTTTTCCTACATTCTGTGGCAATAAGCAACAAAACTCAACTTTCCCTGCCTCGTACTGCTACCTAACCCAGCCCTATGGGGAAGTGTAGAGTATAGGAGAGCATGAAGCTTGCTATGACTTCGGCAGTAGTGTTATGTACCGCAGCAATACTTAAAAGAACTAAGAAACAGAGGGAAGTGTATGAGGGCAGCAGTGTGTGTTTAAGGCTCCACCAAGCCTGAAGGAAAGGGAACTGGAATCTAGTTGAGGCCAGTTCTGTACCCCCTGAAGTCACTTAGGGCAGACATTGAGTAGGGTGAAATGTGAGTTCCCTGTCACAGGAAGGGGCTAAGGTACAGGGCTCAGGAGATCCACCATCAAAGGGAAAGGATTTAAAAGAGGGAAATGTGGGGGGGGAGGGGAGGAGGGAATGGAAATTGACAAAGATCTAAGAAGGAAGAAAACTCAGTTAAAAACCATGAGCACAAACAGATAAACCACCAGAGTAGCTATTAATAGCAAAAAGGAGAATGGCCTCAAGGATATTTAAATGAGTCCAAACATCTCTAAATAAATATCACAAAGCAAAAAGAAAATGAATCAGCACCTGAGGATGCAGAAGATTCTTTGGTTTCCCAAGAGAACGTGGAAACACAACAGTATGTTCTTTTTTTTTTTTAATTTTATTATAGTTTGCATCATTCATTTCCACAAGATTTTGAGTTACATATTTTCTCCCCGTCTTTCGCCCACTGACCGCCCCAAAACAGCCATCCCAGTGTGTCCCCCCTCCCCCACTCTATTCTCTCCTATGTCACTTTTTGGTAGGGCAGGATGGATCTCCCAACTGCAGTGCCTGTGTATCTCAAATTCCAGTTGGATGTAGTCAATAATAATAATAATAATTGCATATATATATATGTATATATATATACATATATATATGTATACGCATTCATAACATTTGATTATGGAACTCCAGATTCCAGATTCTTTCTCCTCCTCCCTCACCACCCATCCCCACTGG
>CM053582.1:225673477-225710892 GCA_028627135.1 Pseudochirops cupreus
TATCATATTCCAGGCCCTTCGATCCTTTAATGTAGAAGCTGCCAGATCCTGGGTTATCCTAATTTTGTTTCCACAATATTCAAATTGTTTCTTCCTGGCAGCTTGCAATACCCTCTCCTTGATCTGGGGACTCCGGAACCTTTGCCATTCTCTTTTTCTGTCATCTTAGGCAATCTTTTGGGTATGAAATGGTACCTCAGAGTTGTTTTACTTTGTATTTCTCTAATTTTGAGTGATTTAGAGAATTTTTTCATATGGCTATTGATAGCCTTGATTTCTTCTTCTGAAAACTGCTTGTTCATATACTTGACCATTTATCAACTAGGGAATGGCTCTTAATTTTATAAATTTGAATCAGTTCCCCATGTATTTGAGAAATTAGACTTTTATTAAAGAAATTTACTACAAATTTATTTCCCAAATTTCCTGCTTTTCTTCTAATTTTTGGCTGTATTAGTTTTGTTAGTACAAAAAAAATTTGGAGCAATTTTAAAGGTCATCTAGTTAATTCTCACTTCATAGGTGAATAAACTGAAGACTACAGAGTTTATATAACTTGTCTAAGGTAGTATAGGCAGTAAGTGATAAAGCTGGGCCTCAACTCCTGTAACTCCAAATTCAGTGCCCTTTCCGCAGCATGCCATGCTTCCTATCAGTAAAATAAGCAACGAGGGAAAAAGAACAAGAGGACAGATCTAGATGATTGAAACTGAGGGTCATCAGCATCTCTGAAAACAGTGAACGAGAAAATGTTCTTCCATATCATTTAAAAAATCCTCCCCCAAACTTCCTGGAACTATCAAGAACAAGTGACACTCTAAGAATAGAGAAAGAAAGCAAAAGAACCCTCAGACAAGAAGAAATTTAAAATCCCTCATATCATCAAAGTTTAAAACTGTAGCGACAAAGGAAAAAAAATCCTAAAAATTGCCCAAAAGAAAAAGAAATTAAATATTAAAAAATGCACCAATCTGGATCTTCCCATGCTTTCTTATAAAAAAAAGGCTAAAGAATTTGCAAAACAGCATATGTAAGAGGAGATGGGGAAATGTGTGCTTCAATTTCTGAATCAGTTTCTTTCCCCCCCCAGGCAATTGGGGCTAAGTGACTTGCCCAGGGTCACACAACTACTGAATGTTAAATGTCTGAGGTCAGATTTGGACTCAAGTACTCCTGAGTCCAAGGCTAGTGCTCTATTCACTACACCACCTAGATGCCCCCTGAATCAATTTCTAGTAAACTTAAACATTTTATTTGAAAGTAAAAAACACAAACATTTGAAAAAAAAAACCTTCAAAAAATTCATGGAAAAAAACTTATACAGGAAAAGTTTCTGTCAATGTGAGCAGCAATGACATCCTGGAGAAGTAAGTAGCAATATTCAACCCCTCTCCCCTTAAAAAATAGGTATCTAAAATCAGTTCACAGTGACCGGTGAAGTCTCAATTAGGAGACATGCTTCCAAAGGGAGAAAGGAAAGAAGGATATAAGCATTTATTAAGAGATTAGCACATTTTACAAATATTATCCTCACAACAATCCTGAGAGGTAGGTGCTGTAGGTGCTGTTATGGTCATGTTTTTACAGTTAAGGAGACTTAAACGAGGGTTAAGCGACTTGCTCAGGGTTATACAGCCCATGTCTGGGAAGTAAAAACAAATGTCAAACGGAAGCTTAGGAGTTTTCCTGGAAACAACAACAACAATGGAATATCAAGGAGCTAGAAAAGCAAAATGTGAAGAGGTTCTGTGATCACTCTGATGGAATTATAGCGACTGCCTATTGGATGATGGCACCAGACGGGATGCAGGGAACTCCTAGGGACTAATTGTCTGAAGAGCAGTCAGATCCCTAGTGGCCTTTAAAAAGTTAATGTTGTACATGGTAACAGCAATATTGTACAATGAATAACAGTGAATGACAGCTATTCTCAGCAATATAATGATCCAAGACAATCCCAAAGGACTCATGATGATGCATACTATCCCCCTCTAGAGAAAGAATTGATATTGTTTGAATACAGACTGAAGCATGCTATTTTTTACTTTCTTCCTTCCTTTTCTTTCTTTCTTTTTCTTTCTTTCTTTCTTTCTTTCTTTTTCTTCCTTCTTTCTTTCTTCCTTTCTTTCCTTCTTTCTTTCTTTCCTTCCTTCCTTCCTTCTTTCTTTCTTTCTTTCTCTCTTTCTCTCTTCTTCTTCTTCTTCTTCTTCTTCTTCTCCTTCTCCTTCCTCTTCTTCTTTCATTCCTTCCTTCCTTCCTTCCTTCCCTTCTCTTCCTTCCTTTTTCTTTTAGTCCAATCTTCATGGACAAAATGACTGCTATGGAAATGCTTTACATGATTGCACATATATAACCTATGTCTGATTGCTTACTGCCTCAGGAAGGAGGGAGAGGAGGGGGGGGGAAGAAAGGGTAGAATTTGGTACTCAAACTTTAAAAAATAGTTTTAAAAATTGTTTTAACATGTAATCGGGGAAATATATATGTGTGTATGTATGTATACATACATACATACATACATACATACACACATATGTTACAGTCAGATCTTCCAAAAACTTCAACTCACTTAGGTGTGATATTATCAAAGTTCTAAACTGTAGCAACAAAGAAAAACATCTGTTGTGCGAGAACTAGACTGTGAAGTTCATTCTTCACCTTTTCTCCTTGAGAGGGACACTAGTGATTGAGGAAGATTTGGAAAGATTTCATTTATAACATGGTGTTGAATAAAGAGAGTAATTTTATGAGGCAGAAGTGAGGAGAGTTCATGCTAGGCATGGAGTCACTGAGATGGGAAATGAAGGGAGTGTGTGAGTGTGTGTGTGTGTGTGTGTGTGTGTGTGTGTGTGTGTGTGTGTGTGTGTGTTTAAAATACAGAGAAAACCATTTTGGCTGACTCTCACATTCAATGAGGTGGAAAGACAGGTTTGAGAGAGGTTGTGAAGGACTTTGAAAGCTTAACAGAGGAGCTTGTATTTGACCCTAGAGGCAATAGTAGGGAACCCCTGTGGTTCATTGGGTAGGGGTGAGATCTGTAGTTAAGCAAAATAATTTCCGCAACAGTGTGAAGGATGGACACAGCAAAGAGAGATTAGAGGCAAGAAAACTATTGCGATTATATAGAGAAAAAGTGATGAGCCATGTGATCTGGGGGTAAATCACGTCACCAGTTCTTTGGCAGCTAGGTGATAGAAGGCTGGACCTGGAGATAGAAAGAGCTGAGTTCTAATACAGCCACAGACACTTAGCAGTTATGTGACCCTGGACAAACTCCTCAATCTCTCTTTGCCTCAGTCTCCTCAACTATAAAATAGAGATGACCGCACCTACTTCATAGGATTGTTCTGTGGATCAAATGAGGTAATATTTGTTAAGTACTATGCACAACGACTGGCACATAAGAGGTGCCATATGAATGCTTATTCCCTTGCTCTGTTCAGTTCCTTTTCAGTTCTCTAAGATTTCATTTCCTTTTCTATAAAATGAAGTACTCAGATTAGATGCTTTCTAAGGTCTCTTATACTTCTAATGGTTTGATTCAAAGGCTCCAGAGTGTGCTAAGAACTTATGTAGTCCAAGGAGTTAGCAGTTCAAGGTGACAGTTCATAAACCATGAATTATTTTTCTTCTGATTTCTCTCATTTGCCTTTTTCATTTTCTTTTTTTTTTTCAGTGCCCTCCTTTGACAGAAATGAGCTCAAGGTGGCATTGAGAAGGACCATATAATCTTATAGATTTAGAGCTGGAAGTGACTTTAGAAGGTCATTTTAGACAAGTCTGTCATTTTACAAAAGAGGAAACTGAGACCAGATAAGTTAAGTGACTTACCCATGATCACATAGCTAATAAGCAGCAGACTTGGGATTTAAACTCAGGGTTCTTTGACTGTAAATATGATTGGTTGTAGTTATTAGAATAAATGAGAAAGTATGACCTATTTCCATTGCTTGCAATTGAAAAAGGAAAAAATATGCCAGGTGTAGTGTTGGAAATTACTCTGGACAATCTCTCTCAGGGTGAAACTCATAGTATAAAAAGCCTTTATGTATAAAAGTTACAACTTGAGGAGTCTCTGGCTGAAGTGCAGGTATGGAATTCATCAAACAGGCTTGAGCGGAGTTGGTCTGGAACTCCTTCTAGACACTCCCCTTAATGAAATGTGACTGGATGACTAACAAGTAGGAGGGGTAGTGCGTTGTCTTGTTACACCAGTCTGATCTTTCTTTACAGAACAGTTTGGACACATCCAAAATTTCAAGCTTTACTTCAGAAATCTGTACACTGAACCAATAATGGCTAAGCAAGACAAGACATTTTATCTGGGAAAAGACCATTCAGAGCCAAGCTAAGCCTGGACCCACAGAATGGTTCTGAAAGAGGCATTGCCTAACCTGGTTGTGTGGCTTCTCTGTACTTGGATTCCAACTTTGCTCACAGGTAACTTAATAGTTATTTGGAGCTTGAGGATGGGGGTGGTGGTGGGGAGAAACAAAGAAAAATATCTTTCTTTAGATTTGAAAACTTGATATGGAGGTATCCAAACAAATCTTGTGTCTATGTTTGAAAAATAATAACATGAAATACCCCAAAAAGGGAAACATAAGTTTGATTTAGAATTCTGTCCATCTTCCCACTTCCAGCCAGCAAGCTAGAAAGGTAAGGGTGATCAAAGAAGATGCTCATGACACAAATCAGGAGTTCGAAAGGCTGAAGGAATCCTACCAAGTTTTATTTCTTTTTTCTTTCTTGTTTTCCAGTTTCTAAATCTTAAAATGCATATGCTCTGGAGGCTTTCTTCCATGTGTGTTTCAAGAAGGAGAATATGTTATGGGTTTAGAAGTTCTCACTTCAATATAACCCTATTTGGGGGGGAGCAACTAATTCGTATGAAACTAGTTCCAAACCTTGTAAGAAATTATTTCTTTTTTTTTCTTTTCTTTCTTTCTTTTTTTTTCTTTTGGTTTTTGGAGGGCAATTGGGGTTAAGTGACTTGCCCAAAGTCACACGGCTAGTTTTTGTGTTAAGTGTCTGAAGCCGGATTTGAACTCAGGTCCTCCTGACTCCAGGGCCGGTGCTCTATTCACTGTACCACCTAGTCGCCCCTAAGAAATTACTTCTCACACAAATTCAGATCATTTCATAAAAAGCAAGAGGAAGGAATGTAATACTTTAGGAAAAAAAAACACTTTTAGATGAAAGGAATTTTCTCAGCCAGCAGAGTTTACTACAGACTTTCTTACCATGCTCCAATTTGCTTGTTACTGCTTGTTTTATCATTCTGAAATCCTAGCCTCAATTGCCTTAGATTCATTTTCATGTCACAACTTGCTTAAGAGGGGTTTCTTTCTCTAAACCTACCTTTTCAGTGTTGACTTGAGCCTATAACAGTATGTTTATTTCTTTTGAAGTAAGGACAATCTCAAGGTTTACATGGGACAGCAGTTCAGAAATGGTACCATTTGTAACCTTTAGATCACATTTCTTTTTTCCTAAGAATTTAAAATATTATTTTATCCTGCTCAAAATGGACAGTGACTCTTTGGTGATTGTAACATCCAGTCTAAACTCTTCAGGACCATCTACAATCTGGCCCAGTCCTTTATCTGGTCAACCTTACTTCTCCAAATGCAATGCCTGTCAAACCGGGCTCCTCACAGTCCTGAGCACAAGGAGTACCATTTTCCCCTTTTTAATTCTGCTTGTATCACTCATTGCCTAGAATGTTTGGCTTACTTCCTTTCTTCCTCTGAATCCGTCATTGCCTAATTCAAGTATATTCTTCTCTTTGAAGCTTTCTCTGACTGCTTCAGTCTTCACAAATTCTCTCTTCTAAACTTCTATAGCAGTTCTTATCTATATCAATAATGTTTAATTCATACATACACACAATATGATATAAATTACATTGTATTACATACTATTGCTCAGTCCTTCGGTAATGTTCAACTCTTCATGATCCCATGGACCATGCTGTCAATGGAGTTTTCATGGCAGAGATACTGTTTTGCTATTTCCTTCTCCAGTGAATGAAAGCAAACAGAGGTTAAGTGACTTGCCCAGGATCACACAGATAGTAAGTGTCTGGTTTGGATCCGAACTCAAGTCTTCATGACTCCAGGCCTGAAGTCCTATGCACTGAGCCACCTAACTGCCTACTTATTGAATACTAGCCTTGTATTAATAACGCATCATATTTCTATGGCATTTTAAGGGGCATTTGTGCTTTACTCACAACTATCCTCTGAGGCAGGTAGTACAATAAAATTATTACCACTCCAGAGACTCAGAGAGGCAAAGGTAAGTTGGTCAGGATCATAAGGATCATACATCTAATAAGTGCTAAAGTGAGGATTCAAACCCTGATTTCCTGACTCCAACCAAGTTCAATGCCTTTTCCTTCACTACAGACAAAGTTTCATGTGTTTTTCCACCCAGATTATAAACTCCTTCTGGGAACACCCACACTTCTTTGGTATCTTTCACAGAATATATGTTCAATATGTTCAAATACATACTTGTTGGTTGGTTGATTTTGTGAAGGAGGACTTAGGAAACAGCATTAGTGGGAGGCAGGAATTCAGTATACACACATATATCTTTATACACATATATATCTATTTATCTATCTATCTATCTTTCTATATATCTATCTACCATCTGTCTAATTTAAAACTCTCTCAACTCACTCAGAAAGTTTATAATTTTTGAAACTATAATAAACCTTCTCTTTAAGCACATTGCTGTACATAAGCCATGGAACCCAAGGCTCACAGATCTGGGAAGGAGACTTAGAGGTAATTTAGTCCAGTCCCTCATATATGAAGACGAGGAAATGGTCGCCCAATATCAAGGAGCTAATTAACAGCAGAGATGAGCCAGAACTCAGGTCTTCCAACTCTTTCTGTGATACTATGTTTCCTACCTGGGATAAGACTTTGTAACACTTATCATCTTTATCAACATCCTGTTCTATGAACTCTCTCACCTCCTTCAGCTTTTCATGTGTCAATGTTTTCTCTTCCCAAATAAAGTACAAATTCCCTGAAGGCAAATGCTCCATCTTCAGTTCCTTTAAATGCCCCACAGTGCTTAGTCCTTTAAAAACATTAACAAATTATTTTGTCTGGTGTTAGAGATTCTATGCTGGATTCCATGCACCTCAGTGTTGTCTTCATATCTGGTGTTTCAATAACTCATATCGCTGGCTGCCCATTGGCACTATAGTTGGTCTTTTGGAGAAACCAATTACATTCTGGTCGGTCCATTTCCTTTGGCCCTTTGAAGTACCCACAACCTTTGCTTTCAAGATCTTTCCCGATCTGTCTGCCCCTAAAGTGTCATCACCTTTGACTGCAATGTGAATGCTATGAAGCTGCTTGGCAGAGAAGAATCACCAATGCTGTGGCTGTATGTTTTCATGTCTGTCCACTAAGGGCATCGACATTTCTGCCAACACTAAATTGCCATAGTATTCATTATCAAAGTACATAGTAAATATAGACAAAACTACTCGGTTATCCTAGTGAAAGAATTTTTGAAATTTAAATAAAACACTATTTAAATACGCATTATTTTTTTATTCCACTCTCAGGACTAAATAGCAAGTTTGAATAATAGTGAAATAACCCTGGTGGGGTACATTTTTCTAAAGATCAAAGTAAGCTGTTCATTATCTTGAGACTGGTCCCTGTGAGAAGTAGTTGGATCTCTCTCAGCATGGTTTACTGTAGCACATGGTAAATATAGAATCTCTAAATGTCTGAGTGTGTGATGCATTCTGAGAAGCTGTTAATGTGGTTACCACTGAAGAAAGATCAGCTGAGGCTGCTGCATTTGTGAACATACATGAACATACCAATCTAAGGATCAGGAGGGAAGAGAGAAACTAAAGTGTTGTTCATAGCAGAGGCATGAAGAACTTGATGGAAACAAAAGTAACAATAATAGAAGTAGACCTTTGAAAGTGTAGAGAGGCAGAGTGAAGTCCATGGAGAATGAACGTGCTCACATCCATCTTGAAACACAAATAGAGAGGTCTGATGAGAAGAAGCTGAAAGCTCGGGGCAAGGAAGAAGAAGAGAGAAAAGAGGGGAAAAGACCTACCACTGGCATTATTGTTTTTTTCTATATGATCTTTAATGCAGATTACTAAAGAGGAAGAGGACCTATGTAATGCAATGCCTCCTTTGGGGAAAGTTTGTGGGTAGAATTTTTTCACTCAATATAGAGAGAATTATTTATTAGATAATTTTATTTTCAATTCAATCATAATTAATGACTAAGCATTATTTATAATAATCTAAGTGAGGCAGGATGGTGTTGCAATCTGGAATTGGAGGACTTGGCTTCATCACTTTACTACCCGTGTGACAAAGGGGACATCACTTTATTTCTCTGACCTTCAGTATCTTCACATGTAAAATGAGGAGGTTGAACTTGATAACTTCTAAGGTCCCTTCCATTTCTAAATCTGGGACCCTCAATCCCAGAAATTAAGTAATTAATCATCAACTTTAGGTCAGCAGAGAAAAAAATGAGTTTATTTTGGAAAAATTATGAAGAAGGAAGTAAGGAAAACAGGAATAAGCATTTAAAAATACCTATTATGTGCCAGATCATGTGTTAAGAGCTTTACAAATGTTATCTCATTTTATCTTTGCAACCATCCTGGGAGGCAGGTACTATTATGATCCCCAGTTTGCAGTTGATGAAACTGGGACAGACTGAGGTTAAGAGATTTGCCCAGGGTCGCAGCCAATAAGTGCCTGAAGCAGGATTTGAACTCAGGTCTTCCTGACTGAAGGCTCAGTGCTCTACTGACTATTGTTGTTGCTACTGTTTAAGATGAGAAGAAGAAGAATTATTAATATTAGACCATCTTTGTGAAGGTTATTCCTTTAGAGCCAGGACCACAGGCTCCATTCTTTTCTTTAGGATCTGATAGTTAACATAGGAGACATTAAAGAGAAATTGTGATATAGTTGTTCACAGTATTGATAAAAATGATAGATTAGTTTAGGGTTTGATTTGGGAATATAATTATGATCAGGGAATATAATGTGATTAGGGAACAAAATTATCCAGGAAAGAGTTATAATAAGAATGAAAGAAAAAGAACTAAATCACGTTCAAAGGAGAAATGGCATGACTGGTATAATCATAATAAGAACTTCCCAGTTGAATGCAGGGAGCTAGCTGAGTTGAGTAAGGTGGCAGTGGGGTTTTGAGAGACAGTGTGGTATAGAGGAAAGGCCTCTGGACATGGAATCAGCAGATTTGAGTTGAAATGTAACTGTAATACTTATGAGTTGTAAGACTACAGGTAAATCACCTTTTTTTTTTTTGCTTTTTGGAGGGGGGGCAAGGCAATTGAGGTTAAATGACTTGCCCAAGGTCACACAGCTAGTATGTGTTAAATGTCTGGTCCTCCTGACTCCAGAGCCGGTGCTCTATTCACTGCGCCACCTAGCTGCCCCTAAATCGCCCTTTCTAAATCTATTTTCTCATACATAAAATGGGGACAACAACTTTTATTACCTATATACATATATAACAGGCTTTTTTTGTGAACAAATTGTTTTCTAAATGTTTAGCACTTTATAAATGAGAGTTATAGTGATTTTTAGTGTAATTTATGTGTTAGACCTTTCCTCTATAGCAGCGGTTCTCAACCTGTGGGTTATGTTCAATTCGTAACAATGAAAATACATCCTGTATATCAGATAGATTCATAACAGTAGCAAAATTACAGTTATGAAGTAGCAACGAAAATAATTTTATGGTTGGGGGTCACCACAACATGAGGGTCATGGCATTAGGAAGGTTGAGAACCACTGCTCTAAAATGACAGATTGGATATAGTGTTGGGGAACAGAGGTGATAAATGTTTAACAACTGACTCTCTGAAAAAAAGTACATATGACACACTTTTAAATTTAATCTGCTTATATAATTTTTTCCATCACTTACCTGAGTCTAGATAATCAACAGCAACAAAAACCAAGCTCTGATTTTTAGCTTACTGATTTCAGAGGTGTAAATGCTCACACTGAAAAATTTAGCAATCTGTTCAAATTCTCAGGAGATGGCACCAGCATGCTTCTGCTTGCGCTCTCTAATAATAAAGATCTCAATGGCTCATGTTTCAGTGAGAGTCTCCTTTGGGAACATCATACTACGACTTGTGTCTCTGAAAGGGTTCTTGGTTTCCCTGCAAGCACTTAAGCTAACAAGCATTCATATAATAGAAAAGGGTCATTTCAGAGAGCAAGGAACACAGAAAGGACCTCTCTTTGCGTACTTTGAAAGCAATTGGGCAAGTCTTTGCTGCTGAGCACCATGTTCCTTGTGAGAGGTTTGGTTTGAAGTTATTACAAATTCACAGAGCCTTTTAATGTAGTTCTTGCATCATGAGTGGAATCCTAGATCTTAAGACAGTTCAGCATTCTGTTGCCTCTTCTCAGCTTCTGTTGGGTCTATATGACCCTGGTCAGTCACTACTAACTCCCACACTCATGTTTATGTCTCTCAGTATGCTATGGAAAGTCAGGAACAGTTCCCTTGGATCTGGTCTGTGCCCAACTTTGCTTCAACACTTTCTTGTCACAGCTCTGGCAATCTGCTCAGCATGGTCTCTGACCTGGAATTCCAGTCCTCTTCAATGCCTTTTTGTTCTTGCATTGAGTTCTGGTAGCACAGTGGATAGAATGCCAGCCAGGCCTGGAGTCAGGAAGACTCCTCTTCCTGAGTTCAAAACTGGCTGTGTAACCTTAGGCAACTCCCTTACCCTTGTTTGCCTCAGTTTCCTCATCTGTAAAATGAGCTGAAGAAGGAAATGGTAAGGCACTCTAGTATATTTGCCAAGAAAACCCCAAATGGGGTCACGAAGAGTCAGACACAGCTAAAAATGACTCAACAAAAATTCTGAGTTCTCAAAAAAAACAAAAAAAAGAAAGGTAGTACAGGAAAAAGGAAAGCACAGAACTTGAATCAGATGTAAGGAACAGAAAAAGAGTGGTTATGAAACAAAACGAAAAAGGAAGTCCTGGGGGGATTAATTAAATTTATACAATTTTGGGTAAAGCACAACTGAAATTTGAAGCATGCATTACAAATCACATGGGGACATAGAAAGCTAGAAACAATAGCTTACAGGATTCTGAAATAAAGTAAACTGAATGGGATTTGAGTTTAAGAAATGAGGCTGATTATAAAGAGGAAAATATTTTGTATGTATGAAGGAATCAATTGAAATATCTTCCTATTAATAAAGGAAGTGAATCACATTGGAATGGGATTTTTTTTAAACAACTGAAATTTGGGCAGTTAAAATATTAGAAATTGGGCTGGGATGATTTATTGCTTGCACTATAAACCAAGGAGGGGCAAAGATCAGGTTTATGAATGAATGTTCACCCAAAAGAAACCTGAAAGTGAAAAAGGCAGCTAAAGACCTGGTGATTTTCATGCATAGTATGCATCAAAAGGTAGTTGTGAAGTTTAGAGCTGGAAGAGACACTGGAAATCATTTAGCCCAATCTCATTAACAGCTGTTATTAATAATGTATATAATTTTTATTAAATGAAATGTGCTAATATATGTTTAATAATAATAATAATGATGATTGCTGATATTTACATGGCTCTTTAAGGCTTATTCTTTACAAATATCTCATTTTATTCTCACCACAACCCTGGGAGGGTAAGTGTTATTATCATCCCATTTTCTAGATGAGAAAACCAAGGAAGACATAAGTGAAGTGAATTGCCCAGGGCCACAGCTTTTAAGTGTTTGACGCCTGATTTGTACTCAGGTTTTCCTGACTCCAGCTCTGGTACTTGATCCATTGTGCCATCTAGGTGACTCTAGGCAGATTTTTATTGATTTTTACAGAGGAAATTGAGGTCCAGAGAGGGAAAAAAACCCCAAAGACTTGCACAAGGCAACAGATAATTGTTGATGACAGATTTGAACTCAAAGTTTCTGACTCCAGATGCAGTACTTTTTTTAAAAAAAAGCTGTTCTAGTGTGGTGGCTAGGTGACATAGTAAATAGAGCACCAGCCCTGGAGTCCGGAGGTCCTGAGTTCAAATCCGGCCTCAGACACTTAACACTTACTAGCCATGTGACCTTGGGCAAGTCACCTACCCTCAATTGCCTTGCCTTCCTCCCTCCAAAAAACAAAACAAAACAAAACAAGCTATTCTAGGGACAAGGGGAAGACCAAAGGAGGGATAAAGCTACTCTTTGGGAGTGTATGACATGATGATGACAAACAATGTCGAAAAGACTGAACTTCTCCATTCCTATTTTTAGTTCTTATTCCTCTGCTAGGAAGTGTGATCTTTGAATTGGGAGAGATAGAACAAAAAATATTAACAGAGAGTTGGAACTCAAGATAGATGAGGAAGTGAGTGAGGACCTACATACCACTGATGTGTGCTCATGTCTCCAGTCCTGGATTAATTCCATTTTAAGCACTGAAAGAATTAGCCGATGCCATTACTAAGCCACTGTCTATAATCTTGAAAAGACTACAGATAATGGGAAAGATGTCAGAGGACTAGAAAAAGTAAAATGTCCTATATTTTTTTTAAAGGAAAAGGGTAGAGTCTATGAACTATAGAACAATGCGCTGGACTTTGATTCCTAGCAAAATTCTAGACCTTTAAAATAAAAAAAAATTATTGATATATTTTATTTTTTCCATAATTTTCATTTCTGAATGTCTCTTCCAGCCCTATCCAGTGAGCTCTTCCTTATTACAAATAAAAAGAACAAAGAAGAAAAGCAATTCTGCAATATCAAACAATAGCTCAATTGTGTCTGACAATATATATATAAAATATTCCACAAGCATAATCTTTCACTTTTCCAGAAAAGAGAGGGAATTACACTGTCTTAGCTCTTTTCTGGGATCAAGTTTGGTCCGCATTAGTTTTTGTCTTTTTGCTCCATTTATAATTGTTGTAGTTATTTTGGGTAGCATTTTCTTGGTTCTATGTATTTCACTCTTTTAAAATTCATATTAATCTTCATATGCTTTTCCAAAATTTTTATACTTATCATTTCTTATAGCAGAGTAGTAGTCAATTACATTCAGTTGAGACAATTTATTTATTGATTCCCAAGTCAATGGGTACCTACTTTATTTCTAGGTCTTTGCTACTACAAAAATAGTGTTATAAATATTGGTGTATGTGGCCTTTGACCTTCCTAGGATAAATGCCTACCAGTGGCATTTCTGGGTCAAAGGGTAGGTACAGTTTACTTATTTAAAAAAATACATACATTATTTGTCAGATCTATGGATAAGGGAAGAATTAGGATCAAAGAAAATATAGAGGGCATTACAAAATGTAAAATAGATACTTTTGATTACATAAAATCAAAAAAGGTTTTGAGCAAACAAAACAAATGCAGCCAAAATTTAAAGGAAAGCAGAAAATTGGGGGAAAAAGTTTTTGCAGCAAGAATTTTTGATAAAGGCCTCATTTCTGAAATATATTGAGAGCTATATACATGATTTTTTAACATACAACTCATTCCCCAATTAATAAATGGTCAAAGGATATAAATAGGCAGTTTTCAGAACAAGAAATCAAAGCTATCTATAGTGACATGAAAAAATCCTCTAAATCACTATGCTTTAGAGAAAAGCAAATTGAAGCAACTCTCAGGTACCTCACACCTATCATATTGGTTAATATGACAATATGACAAAAAAGGAAAACGATGGCTGTTGGAGGGAATGTAGGAAAACTGGGACACTAATGCACTGTTGGTGGAGCTCTGAACTGATCCAACCATTTCTGGAGTGCAATCTGGAACTATGCCCAGAGGGCTATAAAACTGTGCATATCCTTTGATTCAACAATACTGCTGCTAGATCTATATCCCAAAGATGTTAAAAAAAAAGGGAAAGGGACCTATTTGTACAGAAATATTTATAGCAGCTCTTTTTGTGGTGGCTAAGAATTAGAAATCAAAGGGAAGCTCATCAATTGAGGAATGGCTAAACAAACTGTGGCATATGATTGTGATGGAATATTATTGTTCTATAAGAAATGAGAAGCAAGATGATTTTAGAAAAATCCGGAAAGACTTATATGAACTGAAGTGAGCAGAACCAGGAGAACATTGTACACAGTAATGGCAATATTGTAAGATGAAGAATTATGAATGATTCAGTCATTCTCAGCAATATAATGATCCAAGACAATCCCAAAGGACTAATGATGAGGCATACTATCTGCCTCCAAAGAAAGAACTGATATAATTTGAATACAGATTGAAGCATGACAGTTTTCACTTTCTTTCATTCCTTTTTTTAAAATTTGAGTCTTCTTGTACAAAATGACTAATATGGAAATGTTTTACATGATTGCACATGTATAACCTATATCTGATTACTTACTGTCTCAGGGAGGGAGTAGGGGAGGGAGAAAGAGGATAGAATTTGGAACTCAAGAGTTAAAAAATCCCCAAATATTAAAAAATTGTTTTAACATGTAATTGGGGAAAAATATTTAAAATGCATACACACACACACACACACAATTCCAAATTGCTTTCTGGAATGGTTGGACCAATTTGTAGTTCCATCAATAGTATCCTTGTCTGCCTGTCTTCCTGGAAGGCCACCTTTTGACATTTTTTTTTGTTAATTTGTTACTTAATGTTTTTTTTTTAGCCTAATTGAAGATATGAAAGAGGAAGAAAGGAAATAAGCAATTATTAAGCACCACTGTATTCCAGTTGCTTTACAAATATTATCTCATATGATGCTCACAACCATCCTTGGAGATAGGCTCTTTTATCATCCCCATTTGATGGACCTAGCCCTTAATCTACTGTGTAACATAGCTGTAGTAAGAGTTAATGAAAGGGGCAGCTAGGTGGTGCAGTGAATAGAGCACCAGCCCTGGAGTCAGGAGGACTTGAATTCAAATTCGGCCTCAGATATTTGACACACTCACTAACTGTGTGGACTTAGGCAAGTTACTTAACCCCAATTGCCTTGCCTTTCCCATTCCCCAAAACCCCAAAACCAACCCAAAAAAACAAAACCAAAACAAGACCTAATGAAAACCTGGGCAAAGCTATATAGGCAAAAGAATGGGTAATATTGAAGAAGTTGAGGCGCTGACAGAGAGGTGATGCAGAATTAGACAACCTTTGTGGGCATGGCTAATTTGTCAGTCTATTTTGTATAACAAATCTGTTACAGAGGTTTTCTTTTTCTTTTTTCAATTGGGGGAGGGTAGGAGAAAAAGAAAATTAATTGAATATTAAATATTGAAAATTAATTGTGAATTGAAAAAAATTAAATCTAATTTTAAAGAAAGAAATTGAAGACAGTATAATAAACATTCTGGTGAAAGTAAGTCTATAATATGGGTTTATATGTGGTGTCTTTTTTGTTTTTGGAGTGAGGAAGGCAAGTCAATCGTGGTTAAGTGACTTGCCCAAGGTAACACAGCTAGTAAGTGTTAAGTGTCTGAAGCTGGATTTGAACTCAAATCCTCCTGACTCCAGGGCTGGTGGGCCATTCACTGTGCCACCTAGTTGCCCCCTACACTACACTACTTTTTACTTAGCTACACATTTATCTGACATTGATGATATTTTAGAATTTCACAGCTCATGTGGCCTACACAAATAGTCAGGTACACCTTTCTACCTCTTGTTACCTGTATAAATGTGCACCTAAATACTCTCTTCAGTCCGAGTGTAACGATCAGGCTTCTTCTGTGTGATTGTGCCTGCTCCTTGCTCTTGTTCATGTCACATTCAGCCTTCTTTTAGGAATTCACATCATGGTTGTCACTCTTATCACTCTACATTATCAAGTTAAATCAGTCAGTTGATAAGCATGTATTAACACCTGCAATGTGCCAAGCATTTTACTAGGTCCTGAGGATGCAGATAAAATAAATGAAAAACCCTCACTTTAAAGAAACTTCCTCTTGTTGCTGATATTAGTCCAGAAAAGGAATGGGGAAGATGGGAAGGTTGAAAAGGAAAAGTTAAAGGGTTTGAGGAATAAATGAAATATATTATTACACAAGCTGCAGGTTGGCCAATATGCTTTGGTTGTAAGGATGGAATGCATGAGGTTGTGAGTCACTCATATTAGAAAGAGAAAAGAATGAGTTAGAGTGTATAGCAGAAGCACAAGTCATGGAGCAGAAGGGAGCTTTTTTTAGAAATCCTGGCCTCTTTTTCAGGCAACTCATTGCCAGTACATTTGTTATCTACAGATTATTTTAGGGGCAGACTTGATGCAGTGGATAGAGTGCCAGGCCTGGAGTCAGGGAGACTCATCTTCCTGAGCTCAAGTCTGGTCTTAGACACTTCAAGTCACTTTAGGCAAGTCACTTAACTCTGCCTCAGTTTTCTCATCTGTTAAATGAGCTAGAAAAGGAAATGGCAAATCACTTCAATATCTTTGCCAAGAAAACCCCAAATGGGGTCTGAACAACAAGAAGAAGACGGAGATGATTTAAATGTGCTTTAGAGGTTTCTGGCCCAGAGAATCTGTGACTCTACGTTTAGATATACTATGAATCCCTGATGTTTGGTTAAATCCTAGTAAATCATAGGATGTAGAACCTCAAGGGCTCTTTGAGATGATCTAATTCAACCCTCTCATTTTACAAATAGGGAAATTGAGGTTAAAAGAGGCTCAACCAAAGTCATATAGCAAGGAGCAAAGTCAGGATCTGAATCCAGGTCATGTGACATTTAATGCAGTGCTCTAAACACATGCCTCTCTGTCTACCAATGCTAGATGAAGTTGTCAGTCTGCCAGCCCCTCCGGACCTTTCTGTACATTCTACTAACATGAAGCACATCTTGACTTGGAGCCCAGTGACTGTCCCTGGAGAAACAGTAAATTATTCAGTTGAGTACCAGGGGTAAGTTTTTATTGTTTTTTTTTGACAGTTTTTCCTTTAGAAATCACTTAGATGATATCTTTCTCCCCACACATATAACACAGGCTCTCCTGGAGTTTTGGAAGCACCTCTACATAGTGGGAACTCCCCCACCCCCCCAATATTGAATTTATACTTAGAAGATGTCAGTTTTAATCTTGCCTCAGTAACTCACTATCTGTGCAAGTCATTTAAATACACTGGGTCTTAGTTCCCTCAATGGTAAAATGAGAGGCTAGATTAGATGACCTTTGAAGTACCTAGGGGATGAGGTGGCACAGCAAAGTGCTGGGCCTGGAGTCAGAAAGACCTAAGTTCAAATCTAGCCTCAGATATTTACTAGATGTGTGACCCTGGGTAAGTTACTTAACGCTGTTTCCTCATCTGTAAAATGAGCTGGAGAAGAAAATGGCAACCCACTCCAGTATCTTTGCTAAGAAAATCCCAAACGGGGTCACGAAGAGTCAGACATGACTGAACATGAATGACAACAAAGTCCCTCAAGTTTTTGGATCAATGATTCTATGGCATTTGCAATCCACCTTGTTCTCTACTCTTGGCTCAGTATGGGCAACCTTAGGCCTGGAGCTTTTAAAAATTGCCAAAAAGATATCAGCAGAGAGAGGGAAGGGGGGATGATAAATCAACTCTGTGTAAATATGAGGCTTTAGATTTAGTTTGGGCACATTGGCTGAAAACCTGGTGTCAGTTTGAAGGCACCTGGATAGCCTGATAACAGATGGAGATAAATCCTATCTCCGCCGTCTCTGATGGTTTATTTAGCTTCTTGCTACAATTCATGCCTTTAGAGGAGTTCTAGGTGAGTCCCTGGCATTCAGTCAGCGATTGGCTGATTTGTGAAGATTCTCTTGGCATTTGTTGTTCAGTTATTTTTCAGTTGAGTCCAACTCTTCATGACCCCATTTGGAGTTTTCTTTGCAAAGATATTGAAGTGGTTTGCCATTTCCTTCTTCTTATTTTACTTATTTTACAGATGAGGAAACTGAGGCAAACAAGGTGAAGTGACTTGCCCAGGGTCACATAGTAATCTGAAGTTGGATTTGAACTCAGGTCTTCTAGACTCCAGGGTTGGGCCACCTGACTGTCCCTCTGTTGATAGAGTGATGTGGACATCCAAGGAGAAAGTAGAAATGGCCGAGGAGAAGGGATGTCCCTGGTCAGTTAAGGGCATTTCAGTCAATTAACAAACATTTATTAAATGGCTGTGATGTGCCAAGCATTGTGCCAAGTGCTCAGATGACGACAAAGGACAAAGAGCACAGCAGTTTTCTCCATTACAGAGCTTATGGCCTAATGTGAGAGACAACATGCAATTAGAAGATAGTAATTAGTAATAATAATGCTAATAACTAGAATTTGCCCAGCACCTATTATGTACCAGGCACTGTGACAAGATGTACAGAGAGTGGATAGAGAGTCATCAGAAAGGAGAAAAGACATTTGCATCTGAGAGGACCGAGAAAGGCAGGTCCTATGAAAACTGTATAGATTAGTGAAAATGGTGGGTTCTGAAAAATTTTTTTTCCAGAACTCAGATAAAATTATTAATAAATCTTACTGCATGTTTTTCTATCTTTTACTCAGAGAATATGAAAGATATTATACTAGTTCCATCTGGATCCCCAGCAGTTGGTGTTCTTCCATTAGTACCCCAGAATGTAATGTGACAGATGACATCACGGCCACTGTGGCTTATAACTTTCGAGTCAAGGCAACATCGGGCACTCAGAGTTCATCCTGGAGCACTCTGAAAGAGCTTTTCAATCGCAACTCAAGTAAGTAAATTCTTTTCATTCATTTATTCCATCTTTCATGTATTTATCTGTCATCTATCATCATCATTATCATGATTATCTATTGATGATCAATCTATTTATTCTATCTGTTTATTTCACCTTGGAGCTTCAGAAATGATGCCCACAGATTCTCTAGTCATAGCTTCCAAAACTCGGGTGTAGTAGTATTTTATATTGCTAATTCCTGCCCTGGAGCCCATGCTATCCTGGTTGGTGAATACCTTGCTTAATAAATATATCCAGCTAAGCTTCATGGCATGTCTCTCTTCTCTTCATATTCTCACTGGCTTCCACTAGCTCCCTCCTCTCTTCTTCCAACTCTGGAGCCATAATCAAATTAACGATGTTGTTACTGGAAAGGCTGCATCATTCTTCTCCTTTATGGTTCCTTTCACTATCTCTGTGGCATTCTAAACCAAAATACCATTCCCTCACCACTCCTTTCTAATTGGGGTTTGTCTCCTATTAAATTCTAAGTCATTTGAACTTAAGAGCTATCTTATTTTTGTACTTTGGATTTGTGTCCTCTGTGCTTAGCACAGTGAGTGGCCCATAGTAAGTTCATTCTTTCTTTCTCAAATCCATTCATTCAACTATATTCCCCTCACATTTTCTCAATAATATGTAACTACTGAAGCCATTTCTGAAGAGTTACTGGTACTCTACTCATCCTGGGAAGTGCTTAATACGTGTTTGTCAATTGATGAAGTGAAATAATAGATACGTAAAAAGTTCTTCTGGCAAGGTTGGACTCTCAGATCCTTAGAGAGCTTGAGTGGTTTAAGCCTGGGAAGATGTGCTTCCTTCAGCTGAGAAGAGAGCACTCTCCTCAAGAGAGTCCAGGATGGGGACAGATAGGTGGTACAATGGGTGGAGGACTGGTCCTAGAGCCGGGAGGGTCTGAGCTTAAACCTGACCTCAGACACTTATAGCTGTGCACCTGGGAGGGAGAGGGAGAGCCCCGAAGCAGCTGGAGACTCTCCCTGGGGTGTGCTGGAGCCCCCGATTGCCTAGACTTAAGTAAGTGACAGAGAAAATGTTAATGATGCACATTAAAATTAACAGTGTATCCTAGTACTCCTTTTTTTCCTTCTGGAAAGCCATTGTTAAACATACACTAGCATATCACCCTCTGCAGCTAAATTTATTAAGAGAATTAAGCGGAGTGACTGACTCCTGACTTCTTGGAGAAACAGCTGGGACTGTGTCAGTCCCGGTTGTTTCTCTATCAATCTACTCTGTTCTCCTTTCTTCCTACTGTTTTATCACACGGAACAATGAGTGACAAGATTACTTTCTGAGTTGTTTTTATATTTAAACTTTTGCCTACTAGTTCTTTTCTTTTCTTTTTAAATTCTAAGGTCAGATAAAAATAATTTTAGTAGCTTCTTAAGTTTGTTTTTTGCTAGAGAAAATGAGAGAGAAAGAAAACCTGTGTACATTTGATTGCTTAATTCAGCTTAGAGATCAACATCCAGGCTGGGCAATCAGCAGATTGCCTGAGGGCTTGAAGAATCTTATGAATCCTATTTGCATTTTAAAGTTGTTTTCTGTTTTTGAGTTTTGTGGAGAAGGCCCTTAGAACTGGCTCTTCCTCTGTAGACTAAAACCCTGAGAAACGAATATTATTTCCAAACTTGGTGCCAGGAGCTTTTCCCCCACCTCCTTCTCAAACAGAGAGGGATGGGGTGGAGAAAAGGAGCAGAGATTTCAAGGTGAGCCGGTCACAGTGACCTGAATTGGGTTGGGTTACCTTAAAGTATCATAAGAATGTAGGCTCTTCATTCTTGAAAGAAGAACTAAGGAAGAGCCAAGAGACAACCAAAGGAAGTTGGACTAAATCTTCTTTGTGTAGCTGGGCATAGTGTTTTAACATCTCTAATCAAAAACAAAACAAAAACTCTACATAATTAGTCATTAAAAAGGCCTGCCCTCTGAGAGAGCCTTGAAAACAAATAAGCTTAAAAAAATTTTTTTTTAATGCAAAGGTATTTAGGGTAGAGAGGCTATTGCATATTCATACCCAAGTCCATAAACTGTCTTGCCAACGCCTCTTCCCTTCTGTTAGGCCTCCACCTCCCCTAGGTACCTACCCTGGTGTTTCTTGGGGTTGATAGAGACTTGGGTCATTACGGACCTGCATAGTCTGTATAATTCCTAAGATCTGTAAAACCAAAGTCTAAGCTGGCTCTTCTTCATGCTCTTTGGCTCTAACTCCTGCAATGTCTATCCAACTTGATGTAGAAATTCCTCTGTCGCCAGTGGGTTTAGAAATTTCTCTGCTAAAAAAAAAAAAGAAATTTCTCTGCTGTTCTGCGTCTGCTAATGGCTACTGCACTTTGACATTCTCACTACCATCTCTGGGGGCTCAGACATTCACAGACTTCCCTTCCAGGGAACTCAGCCATCATCTCTCTAAGTAGCTTCTGTCTTTGCATCTCTACACTCTCTGATACTCTCCATCTGTTTCTGCTCTCCCTTAATTTTTTTCCAATTTACAAGCATTTATTTTCTTTCTTCTCCTCCTTTCCACTTTTCCTAAGGGGAGAGAGAGAGAGAGAGAGAGAGAGAGAGAGAGAGAGAGAGAGAGAGAGGGACAGAGAGAGAGAGAGAGAGACAGAGACAGAGACAGAGACAGACAGAGACAGAACTCATAATAATTATGGGCATTCAGACAAAACAAAGTATATATAGCGCAGTTATTTGAATTGAATTGACTATCAATCAATCATTACTATAGTATTAAAGGGTCAAGGGGTCTACAGTGGATTCTTTGAGTTTGAAATAATCTTGTTAAGATACAAGAGGTATGTGGAGGGGGGGAGAGAGGGTGAGAAAAGTTGAAACTCAAGGGATTGTGGAACTGAATCTTTTAAACTAAAAGTAAACAAACAAATTAATAAAGACAAAAAAAAGATGCAAGAGGTATGAAGATACTCTTCCTAGGCACATGCTCTACATATGTAACCTTCACTTTTACCACTAAGGATACTGTACACTGATATTTCCTGGGAAATTAAACCTGTCTAGACTTGTTCCTTTTCTCCCACCCTTTCAAAGAATTTAAGATTGTTCCAGTAGGAGGGAAAACGATCACTCACTCTTTGTTTTATCTTTCTCATAGCCATCCTCACCTCTCCCAGAATGAAAATTAGCAAGGATGGATATCATTTAATAGTGGAATTTGAGGACATGGGACCATATTTCGAATTCAATGTTACTTATTGGAAGAAGAGCCCCAATTCTCGGGTATGATTGCCTATATTTGACCTAAGGAAGGCCTTTGCCATTCTGCTCACTTTGCCATTCTCTGATTCTACCAATACCTTGAGAAATCAGTCCTGTTCTGAGGGGAATAGGACTGGAGTAAGAGCTGTTCTGGAAGGTTTTTACCTCATTCATGCAGCTCAGCAAGATAGGAGATAATCTTCTGGACTTTGAGGATTAAACTGGAATCACTCAGACCTGAGTTCAAGGTATGGCCTCAGACTCTTACTAGGTTTGTGACCTGGGGTAAGTCACTTGACCTCTGTTTGCCTCAGTTCCCTCAGCTGTAAAATGAGGGTAATAATAACATTTGTGGTTTAGTCATGTCCAATTCTTTATGACTCCATTTAAGGTTTTTCTTGGCAGAGATACTGGAGTAGTTTGCCATTTCCTTCTCTTACGCATTTTGCAGATGAGGAAACTGAGGCAAACAGGGTTAACTGACTTGCCTTGGGTCAAGGTCACACAGCTAGTAAGTGTCTGAGGCCGGATTTGAACTCAGGAAGGTGAGCGTTCGTAACTTCAGGCCCAGCACTGTATCCATTGTGCCACCTAGTTGGCCAAATGATAGCATTGTTTTGAGGACAAAATGGCATAATATTTGTAAACTGCCTTGCAAACAAATCTCAAAGTACTATATAAATACCATTATTATTGTTATTCTTACCACCACCACCATCGGCAGTGGGCTGGGGATGGGGTTAATACAACATGGTAAGGCAGGCTCTGGAAGATAAACCCACAAGGTACAATACTACTCTTCAGCTATGAAAGAAAAAACCCCAACAACCCAGTAGCAATAATGATAACAAATGAAAAATTCCAAACCAGGCCGTCAGGATGCTGAGTAGCTCTTTCTGAGCATTCATAGTGAAACACGGACAGGGTTTGTGTAGGATGGTAACATGTGGAGAAAACCAAATCAATGAAATCTCAAATCTTTCAAAATGAAAAAAGGGAGATGCTAAGCTTAAGAAAAAAGGGCATGTTAGCTCTGAGACTGGTACCTCTGTACCGAAAGTTCTGAAATCCATTACTGTGTGAAGGGCTGCTGAAAAGGATGGTCATTGGCCAGCAGAGTGAATTTTTGAGGCGTACCATTTCTTTAAGGTATGATATTACTGGCACTCTCCGATACAGTGTACCTTGATCTACGCTACTGTTTGGTTTGCCAGGACCTTAGGCTGACCCCTTCTGTGAGGCATATTTTTGGGAGGACCCCTTTGTCTAGTTGGCAGCATGCCTTGCAAAAAAAAATGAATGAAACGGATATTTGTAGAATTGAAGTGTAGCAGCTATAATTGGCGTGGTCTAGCCTTTCAATTAGGGATCCATTTTAGGTTGGTAGAGGCAGCACAAATCTCTTGGGAGGGGAGGAATGACACTACCTCATCCTTAACTACCAGCGGCTGTTGAACCCTACTATTACTTGATCTAGTTTTTTATTATTCATTAGTTTTCTTTTGCAGTGACTATGTCCTAACAAGTTGTGTACATGGCAAAACACGTCCCAATCTTTTTCATCTCATTGAAATTGGCTTATAGATGCCTCAATCTGCCAACGTTCACCTGGAGGTGGGGCATCTGTACCCGCAGGTGAAAACTGATATAGGGTGTATGCCAGGGAAAAGGGTGGGAAAAGGAGCAGGCCTTTGAAAACCAGGTCTTATGGTAATTAAAATACTGAAGGGAGAGAAGCTTGGCATTGCAACTTGGCTGTCTACTAGAGTGTAAAATTCAGTTACAGATTACCAAATCTGAGATTACCATACATACCATGTATGTATTGGGGTAGGTTCTGACTTGGGAGGGTCAGACACTGACTGGGAGAACCAGTACACCAGGTCAGCAGAAGCCCCTGTAAGAAGAATGGAGCCAAAAAATGAAGAGAAAACCCATCTTGCTGAAAACTACTGGTCTTGAGTACTCACTGTTACAATCTGGCACATGAATGAGTAATATGATATTGTTCACAACCCCATGAGGGTACTGGTAATGAGAATTACATGTTTTAGGAAACGTGTGATGAGAACAGAAGCAGGCAATCTACATTTCTTTGGAATGGAGCTCTTCCTGGAGGGGAAGTCTCATAATTCTTCCTTCCTCAACCTAGTATAATAGATAGAACAGGGGATTTTAGGTCAGGAAGGTTTGTGTTTCAGTCCTATCTCGTACTTACTAGCTATATGACTCATGGTGAGACTTAGCTTCTCTATAAAATGAGAGGGTTGTACTAAAATGTCCCTTTCACCTTGAAATCTAGCACCCTCTCAGTTACCTTCCTTCTCTTGCCTCTCTCTTTCATGTGAACTACATATTAGTAGGCACTTATTAAGTGCGAGGTGCTATGTAAGTTCTAGGTATACAAAAAGAGGCAAAAGACAGTCCCTACCCTCAAGGAGCTTACAATCTTAAGTGGTAATGGAGGGGGACGGGATGAGAAAACAAACATTTATTAAAGGCTTACTTTGTGCCAGGCTCTGTGCTAAGCACTTTATAAATACTGTCTCATTTGATCCTCAGAACAACCCTGTGAGGTAGGTTCTGTTATATTTATATTATATATTTATAGCTGAGGAAACTGAGGCACACAGTTTAATGGACTTGTCCAGCATCAGAGAGCTGGTAAATGCCTGAGGCCAGATTGGAAGTCAGGTCTTCCCAACTTGGCTCCAGCACCCTATCCATGGTGATAATGAGCTGCCTCCCACCAGAGCCAGGCAAGGTGTTTCTGTTGACTTCACGCAGCAACTTTTCCTAAGAATATTTCCTACTGGTAGACATCTGAGCTGAGGCTGGGGTAGGCAAAGCAGACAACTGCCTTCGGTGCACCTCCACTGGAGGTAGGGAGAGAACAATGAGGGACACTTTTATGTGTATGTCTAATTGTGAATTGATATTATGTACAGCTTGCTTGTCCTTCAAAATATATAATAAATTCATTGTGTAACTTTCAAAACCATTCTAGTTGTCGGTGATTCCTTCTGGCTGTCTTTTTGTTCTCATTGCTTTAGAGCCCTATCCCTAGTCATTCTCTTCTTTTTCCCCCACTGGGAAAAAGAAAAGAATAGCCTGTAACATATACATAGTGATGAAAAACAAATTCCCACACTGTCCATATCCAAAATTGTACGTCTCTTTCTGCACCTGGAGGCAGGATGACAGTATTATGCTTCATTGCTACTCTGGAACTGTAGATGGTCATTATATTAATCAGAACTCTTAAGTCTTTCAAAGTTTGTTTTTCTTTATGTTGTTGTTAGTTTCAGAATATCAGAGGCAATTAGGTACCTGCTAAATGATCTAGTCCAACCTCTCATTTTACAGATTGGGAAACTGGAGCTCACCAAGGCAACGTGGCTCACTCATGCTTACGTAGCCCTGTTAGCAATAGAGCCAGTACCTTAATGCACATATTCTGACTTCAATCCCAGTACTTTCCATTGAAATAACACACAGAGGCTCATTGACCAGGGTGCACAAATGTCTTCTATGACTTTATAACCACTAAAAAATAAATTTCTTGGCTAAGCCCACTCTCTGATAGAATGTTATTCAGTGGGTCCTTGGAAAGCAAGTCCATAAAATCTTTCCTTTCCCCCAATATTTCTGGAATAGAAACGAGGCCTTTTATTTTTCTTTCCATCATTCTCAGAATATAACTATATTCACTACGAATTTCTAGAAGGAACTCTACAAGATGGTGAGGGAAGGTGGCAGTCTAGTACATCTGGAGACCATGGAGGCGGGAGCTGAGTACTGTGTGAAAGCCCAGACCATCGTGGAAGTTATTGAGAGAAGCAGTGCCTTCAACCAGGTGGAATGTATCAGAGCACAAGGTAAAAAATGTCACCACTTACCTGGGATGAATGGCTATCTCTATTGGATGTGTGTTTGAGGAATAATCTAACCACATTTTTTTTTCTCTTTTCACACCCAAAGTAAGACTAATTTTGCTGATCAAATTGAAATTCACCCTTTCTAAGGCTCCAACTATGTTCAAGTCACTGTGTTAGATGCTAGGGATATGAAGATGGAAAAAATGAAGCAGTTTCTGCCCTCAAGGAGATTACATTCTAATAGTTTATGACATATATTCAGATGATTATAACTCAAGGTAGGTTGTGATGAGGAAAAAGGAGAGATTTTGATAAAGTGTCCTAGGAAACTTTGAGAAGGAAAATTCATTTCACTTCATTTGAGAAAACCAGGGAAGACTGAGTGACTTTCCTATCATGTCAAATCATTGGGTATAACTTTCAGGATGAGGCAGCCCTAGGCAGCGGGCTATAGCTCCTCTGGGTGGCTGGTTCTGTAGTTTGGCTTCATGCTTGCCTAATGTAGTCCTTGTGAGGTGACCTGGTTAAAAACCAGGTCATCTATAGGTATTTGGGTGGTCATTATTTGAAAGCATCTCTCCAGCAATTTCATCTCGATGAGATCCTGGAGAGTTCTGTGACTTTTAAGGAAGTAGATACCACCAGTTTCTTTGGTCAAACTTTTGGACAAATGCCAATCAGCAGAAAGAGAGACTGGCTATCTTCAGGCATATGGTGACACTCTCCCTGTTGGTTTATTTCACAAAAATTCAGAGCTGGAAGGAGCAGAGGCAAAGTGGTGCAATAGAAAGATTTCTGGAATTAGATTCAGAGTGCTTGGGTTTGAATCCTAACTCTGTCAGTTAGGTGCCTGGGGAATTTTGGACAAATGTTGGGCCCCAGATTCTTCATCAGTAAAACAAGAGGACTGAACTATTGTCCCTTCCAGTCAGGGATGTGCTGGTACATGTTTGACAACTGTCTATCTCTCAAAAAAAAGGATGCTCAGCATAATTTTACATTTAATCTGCATTATGAACATTTTCACTAACGCTTTCTCAAATCTATCTGGACAATCAATAAAACACTAAATGAAGTCCTGATTTATAATTTACCAACTTCTGAGGCAGAAAGTCTAACATGAAAAATTTAGCAGTTGGCTCCTGAGAGCTCGAGCTAGCTCCAGCACACAACCTAGAACTCCCAGCTCTAAATCTATTATCTTTTTTTTTTTAATCTTTTTTTTTTCCTTTTGAGATTATTGGGGTTAAGCGACTTGCCTGGCATCACAGGGATGTCAAATGACTTGCCCAAGGTTACACAGCTAGTAAGTGTCTGAGGTCAGATTTGGAGTCAGGAAGATGTCTTCCTGACTCCAGATCTGGTGTCTACTGCACCAACTAGCTGGTGATCCCTCTAAAGCTATTATCTCAGGTCTAGCTCCTCTAGTTCAGCCCCCCCCTCCATTTTCTATATGAGGAAATTGAGCTCCCGAAGGGGAAATGACAGTTCCCACCTTGTATAAAACTAGTTAGTCATAGTGAGAGAAAAGAACTCAAGGCACTCAGACCCTTTGTGTTCTTTGCGTTGGTTTACTAAGTTCATACGGATCTTTACTTTTATGTTTTGCTTTGAATTCAGAAATTTGTTTATCTATAATATGAATCAATGACCTTACAAAGTCTCTAGTGGCTTTCACAGAATTTGAGAGTTTGAAGGAACAATTCCATCCAACCCATTCTTGAAAAAAAGTATTTCCAACACCACGATATCTCATTGTTTGAAGAAGTCTGATAAAGGGGAACTCTTTGTTCAGCTTCCCTGGATGCCCTAGGACACCTACACTGTCATGCCACTAAGATCTGGCCTTGCTGGCAGCACCTAGTACCTCTCCCTTCCCTTCTAATGGAGCTTCTATCCCATGTCACCATTTTATCAGGCTCTCGGTTAAAATGAAAAACTAACCCACCTGAAAATGTTGATGATCTTCAGTAGCTTTTTATCCCTCCCCTTTAACATCCTTTGGATTTTAATAAGACTATCTGTAAACTGCTTTTTGTTGTTGTTGAGTTGTGTCCAACTCTTTGTGAGGTTTTCTTGGCAAAGATACTGGAGTGGTTTGCCATTTCGTTCTCCAACTCATTTTACAGATGAAGAAACTGAGGCAGAGTACAGTGACTTGTCAAGGGTCACACAGCTAGTAAGTGTCTGAGACCAGATTTGAGCTCAGGAAGAGGATTCTTCCTGACCTAATGTTTTGATTGATTGATTTGATTGAGTTTGGCAATCTATTAAGCTACCTACCTGCCCCCTTTAAACTATTCCTTAAATCAAAGGAATGATTTGAATAATGGAATTTCAGTCATGGTGACGTCTCACTTTATACTGTATAGGTAATCGTCTTCCCCACTCAGACTTAGTTGCTACTTCTGCTGCTTAAGTTGTGGAACGTTCTAGGCTTGGAACAAGAAACGTCTTCGGGAAGCTCCTATCAGTCTATCCTTTGTTCCTTTGTTTCTAGATGAATCCCCTCTGCTGACTGTGGTCCTGGTCTCCTCTGCTGGTTTTATACTGTTCCTAGTGGGTCTGCCTTTATTCATCTGGAAAACGAGCCAGTTGCTGCGGTACTCTTGCTGTCCTGTCGTTGTCCTGCCAGACACATTGGTATTCATTTATTTACTTTTTCTTTACAATGGGGCAGGGACTAGGTTTCATCTGGAACATATGCTTGGGGCACAAGTGCATATTCTGACAGTCATCCTGCACATGAACAGACAGTAGGAAAAAAAGTATTTATGGGAGGGACGCCATGTTATCTGATGCTGGGTAGTGACATGATATTGTGGTACTATTTCTTATCTTTCTTTTCTTTCACATAGAGGAGAATTGTTCCGTTATTGGTTTTTCTGTTTGATTGTGGGTGATGAGCCTGTGGGTCCCCAATTATTCCCTCTTGTCTTGCTTTGTTTGAATGATTGCAAATTGCTTGGCGCTTGGATGAATGGAAGATTGTAGTTTATAAAGAAGCTCCCTTTTGGTTTATTTCATTCTCTCTGTAGGATATGAAGTAATCAGAGACAATAATTCAAGTATCTAGGTAGCTGCAGGTGAGCTGAAATTTTGATTCAGGCTAAGATTGTTGGGGTTAAAAAGGAGCTTGGGGAACATCTAGTCTAAAACCCCTCAGATTACAAAGGATGAAACAGGTCTTTAAAGGTGTAAGGACTTAGCCTGAATGTTCTTTCCATTGTACTACATTGACTAGCAGGAGTAGGAGAACATGGGATATAGCAGAAAGGGTTCTGGCTTTGGAGCCAAAGGACCTGGCTTCAAATCCCAGCTCTTCCACTTACTACCTATGGATGTTTCTTCATCTTCCTGAATCTCTGTTTCCTTACCTGTAAAATGGAGGTTGAACTAGCAGTTTTAAAAAATCCCTTCTAGTAATAGCATCGTGTGATTTTATAACCTGGCTTTTCCCTCCTACCACCTTTTCAGGCTTCTTATACCTTCCCTTCCCTACTCCAGGCAATCTGCTATCCAGTGACACTGGCCTTCTTGCTAATGCTAGAACAAAACACTCCGCCTCCTGACTGCCTATTTTTACTGGCTATTCTCTGGGCCTTCAACACTCTCTTTCCTTATCTCCATCTCCTGGTTTTCCTGACTTTTTTCAGGTTCCAGCTAAAAGCCTTCCTTGTGCAAGAAGGCTTTCCCAATTCTCTTTAATGCTATGGCCTTCCCACTGAACTCTATGCCCGACTTACCCTGTCTCCATCTTGTTTGTGCCTCTCTGTTTGCACGTGGTGTCTCCCATTAGACTGTGAGCTTTTGGAGAGCATGGCTGTCTTTCGCCTTTTTCTGTGCCCCTTTTATTTAGCACAGTAGCTGGTGCGTAGTGAATGTTTCATAAATGTTTATCGATGGAGTGAATCAGTATTGAGCACTCTTTATTCGCCTCTAGTTCCATTTGACTGACAACTGACGCAGAATCAGATGGTGTCTGAGTAGCTACAGTGAGATTGAGACTCTAGGGACAAGGGCATGACTTGGATAACATCTATGTGTGCAGAAAACAGTCGTTTAATGTTATGGTTATAGGGAATACTTGAATCTTGGCCCCCACCAGGGCAAATAAGAATAGGAAGTAAAGGTAATAAGTATTTGTTTAAGTGGCTACTGTGGGGTCAGGTGCTGTGCTAACTACTTTACAAATATGATCTCATTTGATCCTCACACAATCCTGGGAGGTGGGTGCTATTATTATCTTCTTTTACATTTGAATAAACTGAGGCAAAAAGAGGTTAAACAGGTAAAAAGAGGTTAAACAGGTTGAATAAACTGAGGCAAAAAGAGGTTAAATGCAACCCAGGGAAGCATGTCTAGTAAGTATCAGAGGTGAATATGAACTCAGAAATTCCTCACTCCAGGCCCAGTATTTTATCCATTGTACCACCTACCTATCTCTAATAATATATAATGAAAGGTGAAGACAATAGGGATGAAGACTTTTTTTTTTTAAGTGGATATTGTTCATTTTGTTCTTTGTGCAGTACTAACTATCTAGAACACCTCGAAACAGAAAGGAGCAGCCTGCTTGTAGGCTGACAAATCTGTGTGTTTGTATCTGAAAAGTGGATGTTTTAAAATAAACGTACAATTAACTCTTTAAAAATATTTTATTTAACCTATATCAAATTGCTTACCATTTTAGGAGGAGGGCAGGGTGGCAGGGAGGGAGGGAGAAAAATGTGAAACTCAAAATCTTGTCAAAATGAATGCTAAAAAATTGTCTTTATATATAATTGGGGAAAATAAAATACCATAAATATTTTACTTTTTCCAGTTACATGTAAAAAAACCTTTTAACATTAATTTTTTTTAAATTTTGGGTTCCAAATTCTCTCCCTCCTTTTTTCCTTCCCCCTCACTGAGAAAGCAAGCAATTTGATATAGGTTATACATGTGCAATCATACAATACAATTAACTCCTGATTCCTCACAATTATGTTCATAGAAGGGTGGAACTGGACAATATAGAGAGAAGAAATTCAAGTCAGTTAATTTTTTTAGTTTTTTTTTTCTGGGTAAAGGTTTGATTGGTAGAATGTTGAAATTATCGATAAAATTTAGACTTGGGATAATCTAGTCCAGGTTTCTCCAATCTTTTTCTAACTGGGAGGAAAAGAACCTCTTAGCATGGGGAAATAGTTGTGGTCTCAAAGTTATGAAGCCCTGGGTTCAATCCCTATCTCGCCTACTTCCTAGCAATATGACCTTGGGCAAGTCATTCCCATTTCTGAGTTTCAGTTTTTTATGTGTAAAACGAGAAGATTGGAATAGATGATCGCTAGGATCCAGATTTCACATGCATGTAGATTTTATTTTCTCAGTTTTATGACTGACAGTGTGGGATTGAAGGGGGTAGGAAGGGAGTAATTGGGACAGTCCATATCACTGAAGTGGGAAAGGAGGCATGATGGCAGGAAGCAGTACAAAGATTAACCAAGTAAACCATGAAGATTAATTAATAGATCAAGATGGACCTTTTAGGCGACCTCCAATTTAGTTCTCTCCCTGATTGAGGATTACCCATAGCTAATGATACAGTTTGGACTTTATCCTGTAAGACAATTCATTAATGCTGATGAATGTTCACTTTAAAATGTTTTCCCTTTCAGAAAATAACAGATTCACCTCAGAAGTTAATAAGCTGTAAAAAGGAAGACATTGAATCCTGTGACATTGTTGCACGGGTGATATATCCGGAAGAGCTCTTCCGTTCATGGATCCAAGAGGCTTTATAGAAGACTGGCTGAAATACAGATCAGCAGGACACCAGCAGCAACAAGACAGGAGGACTTCACTCTTAGAAGAGGAAACGAGAGAACAAGGATGGATAACCTGTAGTGTATTTGCCTGGAACTAGCTGGTGGACAGAAATAGCTTCAGGAAGACTCTTACCAGAGAGATCCTGGTATCATGGATGGTTCGTTGGTCTAGAGACAGGAAGATCTAGGCTCTAGTCCTGGTTCTGCTTGCTAACAAACTATGTGAATATGGCCAAGTCACTTTTATTCACTGGTCTTCAATTTTCTCATCTGTAAAATGATGGGATTGGAATATATGGCCATATGATTTTATGACACAGCTTTCTGACATACTAGTATAAGTTGACATTCATGCTAGCCAAGCAAAAACTGGCAAAGGGATCTTCTACTTAACTACCTTCATAAACACTCTTATCATGAGCCCTGGAGGGTTGTGTCCTTTCATAGACATCCCTACCCCTGAGCAATACAGGAGCTGCTTGAGTGGTAACTACAGATATATTGACATTTACTTGGTCTTTTCAGGTGTTGAAATATATTGGTCAGAGCTTATTAATTTCTAATTGGTATTATCTTTAAAACTTCTTTTCATTGAAAAGGGAATGGTGATTGCCACTATTGTGGGTGCATAAAAACTGAGAGAACCATTTGGAAGGACCTTTTTGAAATGAAATGAGGACTTGGAGCAGGTCCTGGTGATGGTGGGACTTCAAGAAGTGACCAGGAAAGGGTCAAATGGTTCAGGATAGCAGCTTACATTCTTGTTCTTCCATTTGTCACAGGTGCATCTTTCTGACCAGACTGTAAGCTTCTTGAGGGCAGGAATCACATTATGTTTACATTTTTGTATCTTTCAGCACTCAGAGCAGGGATCTGCACACAGAATGCACTTAATAAATGTTTGTTGGTTGGATGAAAGTCTGAATTATTGCCCTTTTCAATGCTTGCTTGCATTATATTTTCTTTTCTTTGAAGACCTTATAATAGATAGTTGTATTTATTTACTTTTCACAAAATTTAAGCATTTGTGGCACATGGAGAGTCCCTCACACCTGGATCCTTAATAAATACTTGCATAATTTACTTCTTGCACTGCTATGCAGACCATTTTGTAGACAGCATGATGTTGCAGAAATTAGTTTTTGCTCTGCTTAGTGGTAAAACTTGTCAGTAAATGTAGTACTAGGCAAAGATTAGGCTGGATCCTATGAGAAATTGTATGCCGCTTTATCCTAAGGATACCAAACTGTTTGCAACCACAAAAGCTCTCAACCCTTCTTACACTAAATTTCTTCTGGTGATACTATGCTGCTGAGGCTCGCAGAACGCCGTAACTCTGAAGGAATGACATTTAGAAGTCACCCAACAGGTAATGAAGGAAAGCTTGTAAGCAGGTTGCAACATATTGCCATTAATAGTGCAGGGCTTACATGAGAAAAGTGACATAAATTTCATCATCGAGGCCTAGAATCAGGAAGACTTCACTTTAAATTCAGCCTCTGACCCACACTGGCTATGTGTGCTTGGACAGGTCACTTAACCTCTGTCTGCCTCAATTTCCTCCACTGTAAATCGAGAACCAAAATAGCACCTACAGTTGTGGTGAGGATCAAATGAAATAGTATTTATAAAGTTCTTTACACAACACCTGGCGCATAGTAGGTGCTAGCTAAATGAATGTTGTTGTTGTTGTTATTATTATGCCAGAAATGGAGGTGGGCTGGCCAGATGGTAGCAAGAATTAAAGTGAATAAATACATTGACAGCCTGAGTACCACGTTGGTATCCCGGAGATGATGAGAGAAACAGATGAAGGCCTCCCCTGTATGGGGTAGAACTCACCCAATGAAGGATTTGTGGAAATACACAGATTAGAAGTATTAGAATGACAAGCGGTGGAGGGATTGAAATCTGTGTAATTGGAAAGAATCACTATGTTGATGAAATCAGAGATCACTGTAATTACTAAAGTGGAAAATAACATTCTATTATGACAGAGGCAAGGTGATATTTTCTATATCAATATGTGGCTCCTTATGAGCTTATTTGAGCTCGACACCACTGCATCATCAACTTTCTAAGACTGTAAGTTGCAGAGAAGGTGGCCGTCTTCATTGGTAAGACTTCCCCTGGGAGCTTCCTATACTAACAAAATCACAGATCCAAACTCTGTTCCATTTTTATTATAGAGAAAAACATGTACCAAAGGCAGTGTTATTTCCTGGGAACGCTAGCAAACATCCAGGTACCAATAAAACATTTAAAATTCGTACAAATGAAATGATAACTTTTAAATAAATTATTTTAGGATTGCCCTTAGAAACAGAAAAAAAATCTTAGATGAAAGTCAAAGAAGTGAATTTAATTCATTACAGTCAAAGGTTCAGGCCTCCTCAGCTAAGGCCTCTATGCTCGGAGTGTCCAGAAGAGGGCAGCCAAGATGATAAAGAACCTTGGCATTATGCCATATAAGGACTAGTTGAAGGAATTGGGGGTATTCATCCTGGAGGCAAAAAAGATGCAAAGGGAGAGGAGAGTTTGTGGTGCATGATGACTCTTCAAATAGTGGATGGTTACCTAATGGAAGAAGGGATAGCATCCTTTTCGTTGTTAGTATCCCTTTTCAAGGATGGACTAGGAGGCTAGTTTTCAAGAGGCACATTTAGTTTTCACAGAATCACAGATTCTCTGAATTGGCACCATTTGGGGACAAGTTGGATAATAGTTTCCTCTACAATGTACCTGATAAAAGATCAGGTTGCTTGAAGTCCTACAGGGAGGGGAGCCAGACTATCTCCAGTCATCCTGATCTATGTCTTGCCACTGGCCCCAGATGGCCCCAGAGGAGAAAATGAGGCTGGTGACTTTGCACAGCCCTGCCTCACTTAAATCCAATTCACCTGCAAGTCATGACATCACTTCCCTGATGTCACGGTCCTCCTCCAGAACCAAAAGACAAACAACAACAGCAAGAGGAACAACAGCAACAATAGCGAGGGGGACGCCCACTAAGATCTTTGTGTAAGGAAAAACTTCCTAAGAACTGGAGTTATTTAGAAGTGGAGTGGTTTTTTGGGGGAGAAAATAGAGCTCTTTTACCCTAGGCCTTTAAGGTGGACTGGAGGTAAAGGCAGGGATGTTGTGAGACATAAGTGATATGGTGAATACAAAGACTTTGCAAACCTTAAAATGCGATGTAAATGCTATTATTGTTGTTGTCATGATCCTGGGGTCACCAGGCCTCCAGTCAGGGGATGATTTCATTCCTTGAGCCTTCTATTTCAGCCCTGAGAACAGTTCTGGGGTATGCTGATAAATGTTTAATAACCAGAAGAAAAGGAAAGAAATGTATGTACACTCTCTTTTAAGTCAAATATAAATTATTAACACTTTCTTAAAAGAGGCTCCCAAACATCTTTGACCTATTGCCCTCTTTAAAAAAAATTATTCAGCACCCCCTTACATGTGAAATCAACTTTCTTTAACTCTTTAATGGTTTTAAAAAAGTATCTTTCATTTCAAAAAATATATGTTTTTTTAAAATGGTATATGTTAAATTTAATAATTTATTGTAAATTTGTGGGTTTTTTCCTGCATTGAAATTTTGATGATGCAATGTCATATCATGTAACTCTACACTATCTTAGTGTAAACAAGTAATTACAGGCACATATTCCTGCTAATCATGCTGGCCTTTCTGTGAACTTGTAACATGCTCACCTGCCAACATTTGCTTGTTAAGACCTGTTGGTGGACTTATCCACTGATCAGTTATAACTTGCATTTTACGTGTTTATTTGGAAAACAATGTAATCACTACAGCTTTAGCTCTGTTACACAACAGATGAAATATGGACAAATGGTTTTTCAAAATTTTCTTCTCTTCTTTCTTTATGCTTCCTCTGTCCCCTTATTTTTATTCAATGCCCCCAATTGCACCTGAGGCTACTACTGCTCCCCCATCAGTCCTGTGTCCCCCCAGGGGTTGCTTTCTCTCACTTTGGGAACCTATGAACAATCAACAAAATAATAGATGAAGCCCAGATTTATAGCTTGATTATTGAGGCATAAATGTGCATGCTAAAAATTTAATGGCCAACTACGTAGTGAACTGGATAGAGCACTGGGCTTGGAATCAGGTAGATTCATCTTTATGAGTTCAAATCTAGCCTCATACACTAGCTGTGTGACCGTGGGCAAGACATTTAACACGGTTTGCCTCAGTTTCTTCATCTGTAAAGTGAGCTGGAGAAGTATCTTTGCCAAGATAACCCCCAACGGGATCACAAAGACTCAAACACACAACACAAAGACTGAAACAACCTAATAACAACAACAAAAGTTTAACAATGGGCTCTAGAAGGTTTAACATACCCCTGGATAGAGATGGGCCTTTTGACATCCCTTCTGTTACCTTGAGTGAATTTGTGCTGTGTCCTGGGATGGGGCATTTCTACATTAGGAAAAGATGGCAGAGAGAGAACATAGCCAGCCTCTGAGAGTTCATCACTCTCTCCTCGTTGACACCAGGTGTTGTGGTTTAACTGCACTGACAAGTGCTTACTTAAGCACCGGAAATACCCCCTCTTTGGATTCCCTGAGTTTTGGTACAGCCTCTCCTGCCATTGTGTGGTCTTGAGTGCAATTAATCACTCACTCACTCTATCAATAAACATTTATTAAGCACCTACTATGTGTCAGGCATGACACTAAGTGCTGGGGATATGGCAGTAACCATTCACTTCACAGGACCCTTTCCATCACCCCCTTTCTGTGCTGCCAGCTTACGTTCCTGCTAAGGTGCAATGACTGAGCATGGCGTGAATTACTCCCATACACCTGTTTGGGGGCACATGGTTAATGGTGTATCTGTCCCTGACAGTTTCCCTCAGCTTCCTGTATGAATCATTACAGAGCCCAGCCTCTGTGACAAATGAAGCATAGAAAAGGGGAAAGGTAAATCTCTTTGAGTTATTTGGCTTTGGGTTTGAGAGAGCAGAAGGATATGTCTTAGTCCTCAACTCCAGGGAACTCCTGTCGAGGTTTCAGGAATGGGGCATTTGCTCCTCAGGACTATGACAACAGCTTCCTTCCAGGCCTCTCAAGTTTCTCTCCCCCTAATATTGTTGGCTTGTTATCCCAAGTCAATTCAATTCATTTTAACCAATACTTAATCACATTGATTTCAATATAATTTATTGCAGTTTAGCTGGCATTGCTCCGAAGAAAAATTCAAGTACTGAACCACCCTGCCCCACAGGAATGATGGAAATGCTCTGAAATATTTTACTACTAAAAAAAAGTATCACAATCCATTGCATTAAATGGTTAGTATTGGTGGTGCTGTTACTGTTTTTGGGAATGAATGGGAAGTATTTATTGAAAAAAAATATGTTAGGTACAGAAAATATAAAGTGAATTCAATCTGTATTTTTGAAATCATTGTATTGCTGAGACAGTGCTGTGTTAAAAAAAATAAACAAAAAATAAGCAAAAAACCCAATTTGTTAAGGGTCTACTGGACATAGTGTATTCTGCAAGGTATCAAAATGCAATCATGGGATAAGAAAAATAAGGGCATAAGTGTGGGGAGGGGGTGGTTAGTCTCCATAATGAGAAGGACCACGTTATTTTCTGAGAACAAAAGGAAAGAAGAAAAGAACAGGTGTGGAAAGGGAGAGGTTTTTGACTTGAAATTCACAATGAAATTGCTTCAGTCTTAGTAGATTTTGAGACAAGGC
>CM053582.1:225717705-225739944 GCA_028627135.1 Pseudochirops cupreus
CCCCCCCCCCCCCCCCCCCCCCCCCCCCCGCACCCGGAGAGGTTAGCCCTTTAAGAGTTCCGATTTTCTTCCTGTTTTGTCTAGAAGAGTACAAAATTGTACTGGTAATTTGATTTGTGATCCCGTGGGAATGGGAATTCTATAGACCAAGTGAGGTGATGGGGTAATAGTGGGGAGCCTTCCTGACATTATAATAGGTCTTTGGTTGGACAGCTTGTGGTTTTCCTTTTTAATTTGGAGAGTGGAGAATTATTTAAACTTTGACTAAATCCCTGCATCTATATTCTTTTTTTTTTAATGAATACTATTTTATTTTTTCTCAATTACATGAACATAGTTCATGGGATTGGTCTGATAGACATCACACACTATGTTTTGATTGTACTTTCTCTTCTTTTGCCAACACTTACTTGTGTTAAAAATGTTACTCTACATTCCCATGAGCAGAGCAATAACTTAGACTGGTTTTGGGAGAGGCTGGAATGGATTTGGGAGAGCAGAGGGTTCACTGAAACCTGTAATTTACAAACTTTGCTCTAGGTAATTGCAAGCCACCGGGGTAGATCACTTTGGATAGTCTGGAAAAAAAAGGATTTTTTCCTTTGCGATGGAGATTTCTCTCTTTCATCTGCTGGTGGCAGTCATGAGCCCTCCCTACGCCCTTTTCTTCTTTGTTCTCTCTCTTCTGACAGCAGTTCTTTCACTCAGCTGACCAAGAATAGGACAGATTGATAATGTAACCTTCTTTCTCCCAAACAATGCGGAATAGAGAAAGGGCAGGGGAGGCTATTAGGGAGCTGCTGCTCTTGCCCAGAGAGACTTTTATACAAACTGGGGTGGGACACTTTGGACACTTAAGGGAAAGTAACGAGATCTGAGCCTTCACTATATGGATCTTCAGGTTTCGATTTTTAAAAAAGGTAGCACCCAGATGAAGGAAGCACTTGTTCTCAGAGCGGGCATCAGAAGTCTCCTTGCAGGTGTATTAATGGGCAAACATTTATATATACATTTACACACATCTAAATATGTGAGTATATGTGTATATATATATATACATATATATATACACATATATACATATACACACACACACACACACACACATATATATATATATGTACATATACATATACACATACACACCACACATAAAATTGTGCATGTTTATATTTGAATGTTTGTGTCTTTTGATTATACACAATTCTGTAACACAGGCCCATAGATTTAGAGCTGGAAGAGATCTCAGAGGTCATCCAGTTCAATTTCTTCATTTTATGGATTAGGAAACAGAGACCCAGAGAGATTAAGTATTTTACCCAAGGTTGCACAGCTAGTAAGTGGCAAAGCCAGAATTCAAACCTGCATCTTCCAGTTCCAAAGTGATTATTTTTCCCTCCGTAACATGCTGCCTCCCTCACAGAATGCTTTCTTCTTTCAGAAACGTTCTTGTAGGTCATGTATTGGATGAGCACGTGAGTTACCTGAGCAAGGATGAGAAAGGTTTCAGTCTTGAGGCTCTCTTTGTAGGTCCGGGCCCAGTGATCACATTTAAGTCCTGACTATTTCCTCTCCAGTTTGGTGTCAGGACTAGTTCTCTAGCTTCTATTATACGCTGCCTCTCATAAGTTTTACAAAGTACCTTTCTCGTAACAGCCTTGTGAAATGGATTGAGTGTTATCATCTTCATTTTACAGAAGAAGGAATGCTGAGGCTTCGTATCCTGGGATCATAGATTTAGATTTTGACGTGACCTTAGAGGCCATATAGTTGAGTATTTTATAGATGAGGAAACTGCAGCTCAGATGGCTTAAGTGATTTATCCAAGGTTGCGTAGCTAGTAAGTGGCAGACCTGGGATTTGTTGGGAAACTATTCTTTTTTCTTTTTGAGAACTATTTATCCTTCCATATTGTGCTGCTTGTTAAATTGTACTGGTAATTTGATTTGTGATCCTGTAGGAGTGGGAATTTTATACACCAAACGAGGTGATGGGGGAATAGTGGGGAGCCTTCCTGACAGTCTCATTCTGGGAGTTATAATAGGTCTTTGGTTGGACAGTTTGTGGTTTGCCATTTTAAGATGGAGAGTGCAGAAGTCTTAAAGGAGAAGCTGGCTAATTACTTAAGCTTTGACTAAATCCCTGCATCTATTGTCTTTTTAAAAAATGAATGATATTTTATTTTTTCCAAATTACATGTAAAAATAATTTTTAATGTTTGTTTTTAAAATGTTTGAGTTTCAAATTCTCTCCCTCTCTCCCTTCCCCCTCCTTGAGATGGAAAACAATTTGATATAGGTTATACAAACTGAATTTGTATTCTTAATCTCATCCCCTTCTACCTTTCTTTGAATCACAATCCATCAATAATCTCCCTTTGTTTCATCTTTAATATCTCTCTCTCTTCCCATTGGCACCTTCCCCTTGGGCTACAAATGACCTCACTTCTCCCCTATTCTGAAAAACTTCTTATGACTCTCCCTACTGTCATATGCCACCTTTGTCACCCTCTTTCCCTTCATCAATAAAATATGACCTTAGTCTAGTTAGTTGGATGACTTTGGACAAATCATTTAACTTCTCTGGGCCTCAGTTTCCTTATCTGTAAAATGAATGAATTAGCTGAGATGATCTCTAAAATCTCTTACAGCCCTAAAAGCAATGAACCCATTAGCCTAAGGTCTAATTGAATATGTAAATGAAAATGGTGTAGTTCTTCCACTTTACTTAAAAATAATGAAAAGGTGTTTAAAAAATACACACTATGTGTTGACACTGTGCTAAGTACTGAGGATACAAAAACAAGTCGATAGTCCTTGATCTCAAGGGCCTCGCATTTTAACAATAGGCAGATATAGCACTGATGGGGGAGCTAGTGTTGGAAAGGTGTGGCCTACATCCATGGCGACTTGGTTTGGAAATGGCTGGAAGTGGTATGGGAACCTGGTCCTGGGCTCAAGATAAGATACAAACTCACCTGTTAGAGCCCAGAATACAGGAGCTTGGGGGGGTGGGTGGGGGATGGGTCTTCATCCCGATGGGATGGGGAGGAGGATGTCAATAGGGTAGACAGCATGGTTTGGAAATGTCAAGAACGTATGGGATTAAATTTAGACAAGGGAGACATCATAACCACACTGGAGTTTCAGCTATTCAGTTACTAACACTTTCATATGTTCTAAAGCCTTGAAGGCCAGGGGAGTACAGTGGAAAGAGTAGACTTTAGAATCAAAGGACTTACTTTCAGACGCCATCTCTACTATTTACTACCTGTGCGACCTTGGGCCAGTCACGCTTTCTCTGGACCTCAGTTTCCTCATCTGTAAAATGGAGAGGATGACTTTTGAATCCCCTTCCAGTTGTTGAGCTATGATCCTATGATCTATTCCTGGGTCTCCATTAGAATACAGTTCCTTCGCTGGAGACAAGTTTAAGCATTAGGAAAATCTTCCAAAGTACTTAACTATGGAAGGAGGCTGTAGAATGTCTTTCCCTGTATTTTTACGTGTAATTGGGAATTTCTTGGGAGAATGTCCGTTTGGGCTTCTTTGGATATTCTTGCCTTGAGATGAACAAATGAATCCCTTTTGTACAGGCTTTGCATTTTGTTTTTAAATTTCTATAGCAGTGGCAGACACACATTTCATGATACAAACCAATTAAAGTCAGTATACCCTCAAACCTCCGAGAAGCAGACAAATAAATAAACACATATAATTTAGTTAGTCATCTGAAGTCCACGGTGTAGATTTGAAATCTACAGAGGAGAGTCACTGCATAGATTTTCTTTGCATCCCAAAGTTTGACGTGATGCAGAATCAGTGAGAGATTGGAGCTTCTCATGGAGGCCACTGGGTGTCAGCCTAGCTCTTCTCGTCCTGCAGGTTTAATTTTGACTCCATTCCTCCTTCCAGGCCCCCACCCCTGCGTGTGTTTGCATCCTCTCCCTGAATATAACAAATGTCCATTGTTCAGGGTATTTTCTCCAGCAAGTACTCTAGGGAGCCCAAGGGTTTTTGCATATCAGGCCAAGGGACCAAGGGACCTTTAATAATGATATTCAATGTCTAAACGGGGTACCTCGTGGCAACGGCTCTGTACACTCTCCCAGTTTGATATATGAGATTATTATGTAGAGGTAATATAGGCTAAGTGATGCTTGTCAGCAAGTACTGTTGATGTGAAATCCTGTATGAATTGTGAAGCCTACTGGAGGAGAGACAGTCTCTTTCTAACCCAAATAGTGAGCCGGAGAAAGAGAAGAGGTGATCAGAGTGTGTTTGAAATGTCTACACATGCCACAGTGGACTCGAGACATTTGCCCTCATTTTGTTCTTGGCAGCACCTTACTGGGTTTTCTTCCAGAAGCACAGGGAGTGAGGCTGGAGACCTACTTATCTCTTGCTCTTGTCTCTCATGGAGATAAACACTAATGCATATGCCAGCCTCTCCTTTTCCTTCCTCTCTGACTGCCCCCCACCAAAAAAAGTCAGGTGGCAGGGATAGACCTGGTTTAATTCAACAATTCCGCCTATATCTATTTTGTTTCCCTTACAGGGTTTACTGTGCCAGATGCTGGGGATACAATAATGTATAACTTCAAAGTTCCCAGCCCCAAGGAGGTTACAATCCAGTAGAGAAAATGATGTGTACACAATTATAAGTTAAAATGTCTAAAATGGAGGCAGCTAGGTGACTTAGTGAATAGAGTTCTGAGCTTGGAGTCAAGAAGATCTCTCAGACACTTACTACCTGTGGGACCCTGGGCAAGTCACTTAACCTCTATTTGCCTTAATTCATTTGAGAAGGAAATGGCAAACCACTGTAGTATCTTTGCCAAGGAAACCCCATAGATAGTATGGTCCAGGGGGTCATGATGCATCAGACATGACTAAATGACTGAACAACAAGTTAAAATGAGTAAGTATGAAAGGTATCAGATTTACATGGAAAATATGACATAGGGGATACAGCTAGCTGGAAGTTTAAAGAGGCATGTGATAAACTGAGTTTGGTCTTGAAAGAATAGAAGGATTTAAATAAGAGGTATCAAGAGAATCCATTCCAAGCATAAGGGACATGCTGTACAGGCATGGAGGCAAGATGAAATTTGAGTGCATAAATTATCCAGTAGGCAATGGGGAGGCATTGAAGCCTTTTGAGCAGGAGAGTGCCCAAAAGTGCATTAGAGAGATGTCTTCGGCAATAGTGGGAGGAGTAAATTAGAGACGGAGAGAGGATGAAGGCAAAGAACTGAGTTAGGAGACAAGGTAAGGAGTAGCTGCACTGTGGTGGCAGCAGGAGAAAGGTCGAGGAGGGAGTGGTTGTAGGAGATATTATAGGGACAGAATCGACATGACTGGACATTGGCAGTGAGGGAAAGTAATGAGTCAAAGAGGACCCTAAGGTTTCAGACATGGATGCTTGAGAGAATTGGGGTGCCATCCACAGGAATAGGGAAGACGAAAGGTGGCATAGATGTTGAGGAATAAAGAGGAGTTCCATTTTGAGCTTGAGGTAGAAATGTCTTGTGGAGAGTAGGAAGAATGATGCTGGAGCTCAGGGGTGAGGCTGGCACCAGATTTTGAATATATTCACATGAATGTGATAGTTGAAAATATGAGTGGTTGAAGTGATCACGGGGAGACAAAGTTGGGAGTATGGCATACATTGTTTAATCTAGAGAATAGAAACTTTGGCTTGTAGTTGATATAGACAAATTTCCCTTTATATGTAGTATTCAGATTTCAATTCAGTTCTCTCAAGCTTAGATACAGGAAAGGGCCTTTTTAAAAAAAACTCAATTAGAATCACTTAATTTTTTCAGCCTTAGTTTCCTTACATGTGGGCTAAAGTTTATAGTGCCTACCTTATGGGTTTGTTATAGGGAAAGCGTCTTGTGAACCTTATGGTGCTATAAAAATCTATCTCCCCACAGCCATATCTCTCCTATTTTTTTCTATCTCCTCTCCACACCCTTTCTTTCTTTCTCTCCTCTCCTCTCCTTTCCTCTTTTCTTTTCTCCTCTCCTCTTCCTCTCCATCATCATCATCATCATCATCATCTTCTTCTTCTTCTTCTTCCCCTCTCTCTCATTTATCTATCTAGTTTAATCTATCAGTATGACATAATGGAAAAAGGGTTGGCCTAAGCATCAGGAAGACCAGGTTCAAATTCTCTCTTATACATACTGGGAGTGTGACCCTGGGTTAACCTCTCAGTATCCTAGGTAACTTTCTAAGACTATAAGGGCGTGTCCCAAAAGTCTTAGTGCATCTTTAACCTATTAAAACTTAAAATTGCACAAAGATTCTTGGGATACTGTAGACTGCAAAGCAGTTAGTTGCCCATGTGCATGGGTCAAGGGAATTTCCAAATTAAGAGTTCCTGGAACCACTGAAATCACAAGGATGAGCAAAAAGAAATGTCCAGCTTATATATGAGATATCTCTACCCAGATATTGGAATTGGAATCATAATCTCTTTAATTAGTGACGGGGTCAGATGAGATCATATACATATAATCAAAAAGCCTTCTGTTTGCCAGGCACTGTGCTTTATTCCAAATGGTACTAGATAAAAGCTTTTAGATTAATTGATTGATTTCTAAACCTTAGGGTACTATGGAAACATCAGCTTTTGTTATTTGGATTTGAGAGCCAGAGTATCTAAGGAGTTCTTCAGGTTTCGTGACTCACCCTCTTCCTGGCAGGTGGCAGAAAGTCTGTCAGCTAGACAACAGACATTTATTAAGTGTCAGGCACTGTGTTAAGCCCTTGGGTACAAAGAGAGGCAATGACAATCCCTGCCTTCAAGGAGCTCACAGTCTAATGGGGAAGGTAACCTGTAAACATCTTTTTACTTTGGAGATACATACATTGTAAAGGGGAGGTAATCTCAGAGAGGAAAGTCAGAGCCTTACCGAGGGACCAGGAATTAGGCCCTAAGGAGAGTTTTAAGGCGATTCCTACAGAGGAAATGAAGCCTGAGATCTCAACCACGTGGCATTTGTTATTGGTGAGGGTAACCATAAGCATCAACAATGCAGGACCTGGCTTAAAAACTTTTTTGTTTTGCTCTTTGTATAGTTTTCTATTTTTCACTCAAGGTTTCCTTGTTCATATGCATGTGACAAGTACAGGAATTAGCACATCAATGCATCATACATACATGTGACCACTCATGCCCACCTGTATGTACACACATGTAGGCATGTACACAATATGGATAGGTGTGTGTGTTTCTAGGAACATGTTGAAGTTACTTAAAGGCTTTAGAGCCAGTGTTCCAACAAGAGTGGGATGATTGGGGATTTGCCCCAGGGTGCCAGTAGGAGGTGGGGCATGTTCTTTACTTTTCAGTACTCTGTGTTCATAAGGCCACTGACTAGTTGTGTGACCCTGGGCAAGTCACTTGACCCTGTTTGCCTCAGTTTCCTCATCTGCAAAAGAGTTAGAAAAGCAAATAGCAAACTGCTCCAGTATCTTGGCTAAGAAAACCCCAAATGAGATCACAAAGAGGTGGATATGACTGAAAATGACTGAAAAACATCTGCATTTAAATTAAAGTCTAGGCTAGACTGTGTTTCCTTTGCTCTGTTTGACTATTTTTGCCCTAGGTGAAAGAATTCCCAGGTATGACTGTGTGTCCTTTCAATGAAGGAACTTCAAAATATTCGTGGTCCCAGCCCTTATCTGATTCCGCTTGTCCATAGTCCAGCAGTTGGGCTAAGAACAGTGCCTTGCACATCATTTACATTGGAAAGAACTGATGACAGTGTGACTTGGGAAGAAGGCAGGAGCAGGAGAGCAGCTGCACAGGTAATAACCTGAATTAGAGCCATTTCTTAATTCTTCCTGGATGCCTGGGACTGAAGAGGGGGGTGAATGGCAGGTGATGCATAAGGATAGGGAGTAAGGAGCTGAGGAGTGAGGGTAGGGAGGAGGGGAAGGGAAAACACTCAGGGATTCCTGCACCCAGAAAAGGCTTCCTGATTCTGACAAGGATGCAGGGCATTCTGGGGAGAGGAAGCAGTGTTCTTTCCTTTGGCCTCTGAGTCTCAGTGAATCACATGGCAGCTGCAGCCTGGAGATGGTTGGAGAAACTCTGGGAAAACCAACTTCCTGAACTACAGAGTCTTGTTGAGAGCATTAGCCAGTACTCTGGGAATCATAGGATTGAAGATGTAGAACTGAATGAGACCTCATGGGGCCATTGGCGCCAACCCTCATATTTTACAGATTAAGAAACTGAGATTAATAGAGTTTACATGACTTGTCCCAGAGTCACACAACTTCAGTTTCTGATGTAGAATTTGAACTCTCAGATCTAGTTGACTCCAAGTCTGGCTCTCTGGACACTGTTTATAGATCTTGGGCACCATAATACATTGCAAAGGCATTACGGGTAGCATGCCATTTTACTCAATACCATTCATTCTATTGCTATGCCCTAGCTCATACTTACTATATTCTCTTAATGAAAGCTTTGTTTATTAAGTTTAAGTGGCATATTATACAGTTCCTCACTTCTGTCTGCCCTGTCACTTTAGCAGTGCAACCACTCCTTAGTAATCTTTGAGGGCATACAATGTGTCAAATTCTGTCAAATTCTGTGCTGGAATATCAAAGTCTAGCAGAAAGGACCCATGTGGGGCTTGGATACCCTGTACATCCTATCAATACTGTAAATTAGGTTAGCTTCATCTAATTTATCCTTAGTGAACCAATGTTGGTTCTTCCTTTTTTTTTTCTTTTCTTTTTTTTTTCCTTTTTTTTTCAAAGGCACACAATTGATCTGTTCAACTAGAAAGCCTAGAACAGGATGAAGAATGGTGAATCTAAAGTTGGAGGGCTGGATTTGAATCCTGGATTTTCCACTCATTAGCTATGTGACTTTAAGCAAGTCATGTAATGTCTAGGAACCTTACATTCCTTATCTGTAAAATGAGTACTTTGAAGTTCCTTTCCAGCACCGATGAACTCTCTGAGTGTTGGACTTCAAAACTTATAGCTTATAGGTCTTAGAATCTACATGTGTCCCTCCCACTTTGAAAACTGGAACAGCATTCATTCATCTAGAGCTTCTTGGAGATTATCAATAGTGCTTCTATAACCAGCTCTCCAAGTGCTTGTAGCATTCTAACATCTAATTCATCTGGGAATACAGATGAACTCATTTAGAGGCAAGACACTCTTGGACTGTTCCTTCTTATTTCTTGATCTTCAATTCCTTCTTATAATATTCCTTCTATGCTTTCCAGTTTGAAGATTTTTTTTTCTGGATGATGAAACTGGAAGCAAAATAGGAATTGTCATTTGGCTTTCTGTCTGCTTGATGGTGGTACATGGATAGTGAGTGCTCGGCCTTGAATCAGAAAGATTCGAGTTCAAATTTGATCTCAGACACTTATTAGCTATGTGACCCTGAGGAAGTCATTTAACTTTTAAGAATTTCAGTTGTCTCATCTGTAAAATGGACCTCCCAAGGTTGTTGTGAGAATAAAATGAGATAACATTCTTTAAGTGCTTTACAAATTCTAGTCTCCTTCCTCCTCCTTCCTCCTCCTTTCTTCTTCTTTTTCTTCTTTTTCTTCTTCTTTTCCTTCTCTTTCTTCTTCTCCTTCTTCCTCCTCTTCCTCTTCTTTCCTCTTCCTCATCCTCCTCCTTCTTCCTCCTCTTTTCTTCTTCTTTTTCTTCTTTTTATCCTTATCCTTCTCCTTCTCCTCCTCCTTCCTCCTCCTCCTTCCTGCTCCTCCTTCTTTCTCCTCCTCCTCCTCTCCTTCTCCTCCTCTTCTTTATTTTTATCTATCCTGAGCATTGGATATATCCTTTTCTTGTTCTTCCATTTGCTCTGAACATAATAAAATGTTTTTGGTTATTGTTGTCTTTTTTTTAAAGCATGTTCTTTGGTCAATCTTGACTGGTTCTGGACTTTAACTTTTCTGAAAATATTCTAGGCTCTGTTATCATTTTTTATCCTTCCTGGCTTATGTTCTCCCTCTACCATGTGCATGTGTGATTTTGTAATCTGATCTGATTCCTATGCAGATACTTTGGATTTAAAAAAAATATGCCTCTTCTTTTTCATCATCATGTCAATTAATGGTGATTGTATAGTCATTGCATTTTTGAATATCTCCTATCAAATTAGAGTCATATTTCCTTTCATCTGGCATTGGAGACTTGAACTCCTTTATAGAAAAAAGCTACTTCTCTCTGGGGCTTTAGTTCCCTCTTCATGTTTCTTCTTCCCTTTCAAGTTTGAATATTGTTTTGCTTGACTGTGAAAATGGAATTTCTGATCATATGATAATTCATATCTTGCCTCTGAAATTAAAATAAGTCTGCCTTCCTAAAGTTTGGGGCTCATGACTGTGCCCAAATTTCCCTTCATCTGATTTACAAGCTCCAAGATAGTTCCATTGGTTTTATGTTAGGTGAATGGGGATAGCTAAGGCTCATTCTGTACACAGAATGAGGGTAGTGAAGCATAACTGAAAATTTATCTGTAGAATAAATAATTATTGATCTCCCCATCTGCTATCACACATATGGATAGAATAATAAACTTTTAGAAATTTAAGGGATTTACTTCTAGGTCATCTCATGACCATCTCCTAGAGTCAAAGCAAGAGCTCGTAAGTAGGACTTTGTCTAGGACTCTCAAATTTAGAGGGCATTAATAGCACTTTAAATCCTTTAACAGTGTAGAATTGGCCTTAAAAAGTTGACTTGAAGGTACTTTTCATCCCACTTGTCTCAGTCATATTTTGGGAAGCTCATTCCAGGTGTGAAATGACTAGTTATAGTAGGAACCAAGAGGGTAAGAGACTTTTCCAAGATCACGCAGTAAGTTTGTGTCAAAGCCAGGATCAGAACCAAGGTTGACTTTTAGTTTAAGAGTAATCCATCTCTTAACCTACATCTTTTTGCCAGAAGTGATGATTTTCTGACCCAGAATTTTGTGTGACCAATTTTTCCACTGGGGTGTAAGCTCCTCGGAACCTACTGCGAGCAAGCTTAAGCTGATCCTTAAGAGTCAGTTCCTTCTCATTCATTCTTCAGGCATCAGCTTATTAACATTCCAGTGCATCCACTGGTCTCTGGGGACCAGAGATGAGCCCAATTATAATCTTCTTAACTTGGTTGTTTATACTTTGTTCCCCAGGTCTTTAGAGTGAGCACTTCCCTTGTCTGCTTACTTCTTTTATAGAACACATATTAATTGATTAAATAAAATAATTCTTTATTTGCATTCAGCAAAATGATCCCCCCCCCACCCCCAGTAACAATTTCCCATTGATAGAAACCCAATCATTTGGTTTTTAAAAAAAGTTTGACATTTAAGTACCCAGAGTGTGCAGAGCACCTGAGCTAGGTACTGGAAGCTTTAAAGCTGAGAACAGTCATGGTCTGATCCTTCATGGAATTTGTAGTTAGTAATGAGGTGAGACACACCCCCTTCAATACATGATAAATATAAGAAAGAGGGATACAACAAAATGACTTAAGAACTGAAGAAAGAAAGTTCATTTATCAACAATGGCTACCAGGGAAGTCTTCATGGAGGAGGTGACAATGGAAACAAACATGAAAGGGTAGGTAGAAATTCAACAGGCAAAGAGAAGGGAAAAAGATTTCAGGCAAAGAGAAATTGTGAGCAAAGGCATGGTGGTATGATGGCAGAGGGTTTATTTGGAGGACAATTTAGAATATAGTTCATATTGCGGGGAGTAGTATGAGATAAAACAAGAAAAGTAAAGTAGGACCTGAGTACCCAGTAACAGAGTTTAAACCTTGCTTCATAAGCAATAGGGAGCCATTGAAGATTTTTAGGCAAGAGTGTTTCCCCTTCCTATGACAAATGCCCAAGTCACAGTGGGAAGTGGAAGGCCATTCTTCTTATAGTATTTTAGCAGTTAGATTTTTACACTGACTCTGTAGCTGAATAGGGCCTGTACAGTGCACATGGGCAGTGTAGTTTGGGGATACTTGCACAATCCAAGGTAGCATTATTTCCTTTGGCTCTTTCCCTATGCTGGCCCTTGCTCCATGTGCACAGGCATCACTACAATTACTCTCCCAGGGAATATTACTTTCAATAGCCCCTTGGTTCCTATAACCTGTATACTTATTCCATATTTCAAGGAGATTGTAAAATATGTTAATTCTTCCTCTCAGCTTACTTCCCTTTGCAACTCCCATTCCCACAGTATAGTGATTGTTGTTACTTTCAGATGTTTGTACACTTTAAAAAATAGCAGTGTTTGCCCCCTCAAATGGTCAGTCCTGGAGCCTGACCAAGTCAACTGTGAATATCTCAAGTGGAGAGCTATGGGCAGTATTTTTTTTTTTTTTGCCTTTTGGAGGTCATTTTGGGTAAAGAGACTTGCCCAAAGTCACAAGGCTAGTAAGTGTGTCAATTGTCTGAGGCCAGATTTGAACTCAGGTCCTCCCAAGTCCAGGGTCAGTGCTCTATTCACTGAGCCACCTAGCCACCCTGGGCAGTATGTTCTTGCCAACTGAGATGCCAGTGAGACTTGAGGAAGAGATCGTAATCACCTTCCTTCTCCACCCCACCAATATAGTCCTTCTCTTTGGCTGATCTGTCATTACCTTCCTTTTTTTATATATAATATTTTACTTTTTCCCCTAATTACATGTTAAAACATTTTTTAACATTTTAAAAAAATTTTGAGTTCCAAATTCTATCCTTACCTCCCTCCCTCTCCTCCCTAAAAAGATAAGTATTAGGTACACATTGCATTATAGTAAAAGACCATTTTAATCCAGGATATGATAAACCCAAAGATCCAGACTTTTGGAACAAAAACTCATTATCTGACAAAAATTGCTGAAAGACTCCCATTACCTTCTAAAGCAGTGGTTCTCAATCTGTGGGTCACGACCCCTTTGGGGGTTGAATGACCCTTTCACAGGGGTCACAGGGGTCGCCTAACACCGTCAAAAAACACATGTTTCACGATGGTCTTAGGAACCGAGACACCGCTCCTCTATCCGTCTCCAGGCGGGTCTGCCCACATGCAGATACGCCCCCATATGAGTATTAAAGGGTCACGGCATTAGGAAGATTGAGAACCACTGTTCTAAAGGATTGTCAATAAGTTCCATATTCTCCTGACCTCCATTGTCATTTGAGAGGTTTCAGAGGAGAGGAAAAGCTGTTTTTCACCATGAAAAAGGTTGGGGCACTATAACAAAAAGCTTCCATTTCTACCAAAACTCAACAATAGCATAACAATTTCGATTATCCATCAAGTTTGTACAGTGGGATACAACCTGTGTAAGATCTTCTGGCAAATACTAAATTTGTTCATTTTTTCCCCCTCTCTGAAAATGAGAAATGATGTCCTGTGGCCTCTCTTTTTGATTTCTAACCAAGAATATAATGTGGACAGATAAAAAAAGATGTACGTACCATGTATAAGTGATAATAACCATGACAAAGGAAGCTCAAGGAACATTAATAAAGTAACTTATCTCTAGTGTAGCACCTTATGTAAGATGCATTTTTCTCTAGAGCCAAATAGGAAAGAATACATATAAATAAGGAGATAACTGAGGTCCACAATCATATGATGAAGCGAGGAAGGAAAGACCCTCCAGAAGGGAAGGATTTTTTTTTTCTAGTGCAGGTAATTGGCACAATGGGGGCATGATTTCCATTTAGCACAACAGAATTTAACATGTAAATTGACACTCAAGACTCTATATTCTACATATACAAATCCTGGCAGACCTTTTTATAGAATATCTCTTGTATCCACCCCCTGCTTTCCATTCACATGGCCACTACTCGAGTGTGAGCCCCCTCTTCACCTCTCACCTGAACTATTATAATAAGCTCCTAATAGTAATCCTATGTTTTAGTCTTTCCCCTTTCCCATTCATCCTGTATATTGATATTCCTAAAGCACGAGTTTAGTCATGCAAACCCCTCCAGTTCAAGAAGCTTCAGTGGTTCCCTATTATCTCTAGATAAAGTACAGATCCCCCTTTTTGGCAGTTGAAGCCACAGTCTGGCTCCAGTATTATTTTCTAGAACAATTTCACATTATTTCCTCTTGGGTACTCAACTCATTTGCCAAGCTAGACTACTTGCTATACTTCCTGCAAATGACATTATGTCTGACACTTCCACGCCTTTTTTGGTGGGGGAGGGAACTGTGCCCCAAAGCCTGGAATGTTCTCTTTCCTCATCTCTGATTCTTGGAATTCCAAACTTCCTTCCAAGTTCTGTTCAAAGCCACTTTTCTACAGTATTCACCACCCCAGTGATTTGGGCTCTCTCTTTGCCAAAATTGTATTTTGTACTTAATTATGTGTAGACACAGACTTTTCCCTTAGACGAATGTAAGGTCCTTGCTTGCAGGGATTGTTTCATTTTTGTCTTTGTATGCCCAGGGCCCGCCTCCAGCACAGTGCCTGACACAGAATAGGTACTTAATGACCAACTTTTGAAATGAATTGAAGAAAGGATGAGCTTTTTACTTTTTCATGGTAAGAAGCATGAAACACATTTAAAGGCAAATTTTCTTTGTTTCTTAAAGGTAGCTTTCATCATATCACAGAACCACAAAGTTGAATGGGATCTCAGGAGTCATTGATTTCAACTGATATCTAACCAAAAATCTTTTTATAATATCCCCTACAAGTGATCATCCAACTTTTGAATCTGCCCACTGAAGGGGGCTATATCTCAATGAACTATATCTCATATTGTATCCATTTCATTTATAGATTACTCAAATTATTTGGGAATTTTTCCTTATACCCAGCCTAAAACTAGGTGGCACAGTAGATAGAGCACAGGTTCTAAAGTTAGAAAGACCTGAGTTCAAATCTGGCCTCAGGCACTTACTAGCTACTGTGCCTTTGGACACGTCACTTAAGCTATGTTTGCCTCAGTTTCCTCATCTGTAAAACCCGGATGACAATAGCACCCACCTCCCAGAGTTGTTATGAGGACCAAAATGAGACAATAACGGTAAAGTACTTAGCACAGCACCTTGTACATAATAAGCACCAAACAGATGTTTGCTATTGTTGTCATATCTACTCCTGTAGCTTCCACCAACTGTTTGAAAGTCTGCGAGTAGAATAAGTGTGACAATTTTCAAATGACAGCCTTGGGTTAAAGGGTATGAACAGTTTTCTGACTTTTCTCTTATAATTCCATGTTGTTTTTCAGAACAGCCAGAACAATTCACAGCTCTGCCACCAGTGAAATAATAAAGAAATTATATTTTCAGAGGAAATTTGAAAAACCAGTGTCCATAGGAGAGTGGTGAATTTGGTGAGGGGTCTGGAAACCATACGCTGTTAGAAATGACCTAGGAGCTAGAGGATTGACTAAAGAAGCTGGACACCTAAACAGACCTAAATGATATTACAGCTATTGATAAGAGAAAGAGTTAGCCATTTTACGGCTAGTTAAAGGTTAGTAGCATCAAACCCCCAAGTTTTGGTGTAACACAGGCATTTTTTTTAAGGCCAGACCTGGGCATTCTGCTACATATTTATGACTGAATTGGTGGAGAGGATGATGAAGCCTATAATCAGTTAGTGGGAAAGCTTTTGGAGAGGGCAGACATTCATTTTTTCTTTTAGAGAGGACATCAGTTGTCCTAGACTTTCTTGGGGACCAATTTCAGACATGTAGAGAAAGTGAGAGAGAGAGAGAGAGAGACAAATTCTGGAAGCTGTAGGCATGTAGAGGAAGCTGGTTCTTCAACATGGTCCCAAGTTCCATTTTAATTCCTTAGAGATTTCAGAGAATTTCCCTTAGGGCGAGATCTTGGTCTCTCTCTTGATTGAGCTGAAATCTCAGCTTCCTTCCATCTGAAGAACTCATTTACTATTTTGTATTTCCGTATGTATTTGATCTATAGAACACTAATTTCTGTTTCCATTGACTTGGATAAATTGATTTACTAACTACTCACTATTTATGAATGTCTTTTGCATAGCCAGTGTTTGGTGGGAAGGAGTTAAACTGTGGATATAAGCTTAAGATAATCTTCTCACCTTAAGAGTGATCAGGAATGTAGCCTTTTATTTTGAACCTCTCATACCCCTAGACTCACAATATTTATCGGAGCAGATGGACATAATTATAGCTTAGTACTTTTCTCAAAGACTGGAGAAAAGAGCTCTGAGCACCTAGCCTTGCACTGCTCCCAGGCTTGTCTGGCCCTCCTTCCAGTTATTGCACCAAGCATTCCTACTCTCCTCAGGGGTGGCAAGGACCTCAGATCATATCTACCATGAGTGGGTCTGTCTGTCTAGAAAACACACGTGGACACTTACATGGACAATAAGTAGTTTTGCCACTTCAAGTGTTTTTCCTGCTGTTTGAGCCTCTACTCTTCGCAAGATTAAGGAAGAAGGAAGGTGTAAGGATTTGTGGATTCAGGTTAAATGTGTTAATCGTACCCTTGGTCAATGGTTATACTTTCCTGTATTCTGCTTAGAAATGAAAATACTGCTACTGCTGATCCCTGATTCTACCTTTGAGTTTGGGGAGGCCCGCATTTTGTATAAGTCCTATAAAGTACTTCAGAGCTTTTCTTTTTTAAATTTGCTTTTAGTTTATAACATTCCGTCCTGCAATCTCTTGAGTTCCAAATTTTCTCTCACTCCCTCTCCTTCCCCCAACTTGTAGCTGTTTTCAAAAAAGGTTGTGGAATCTCCCCCTGGAGATTCTGAGGCAAAAAATAGCTCTAGGTTGGGTCACATGCAGTACTAGGTACTGGCAAAGGCATGAACTAGATGGGCTCTCAAGGAGCAGTGGGAAGTGTTCTAGACCTGGAGTCAGAGGTTGTGGATCAGTTGTTCCAGTTGTGCCTGACTCTTTGTGACCCCATTTGGGGTTTTCTTGGGAAAGATACAGAGGTGGTTTGCCATTTCCTTCTCTAGCTCATTTTACAAATGAGGAAACTGGGTTAAGTGACTTGCTCAGGGACACATGGGTAGTAGGTGTCTGAGGCTAGATTCGAACACAGGAAGATGAATCTTTTTGATTCCAGACCCAGTGCTCTGTGCACTGTGGCGCCACCTACCTGCCCCTGGATTCAGTCTGGGCTTGTCACTTACTAGCTATGTGATGTTGGGCAAGAAGTTCTCTGGCCTTTTTGTTCTGTCTTCTGTAAAATGAAGGAGTTGGTCTAGAAGACTTCTAAGGTCCCTTCCAGCTCAGAATCCAGGATCTTATCAGCTATGATCCAATGATTCTTTTATTTATGATGCTGCCAATTAACTGCTCTGGGCCTCAGTTTCCTCATTCGTAAAATGGGGGAGGTTGGTGTAGATGACCTCTATGGTCGCTTGCTCCAAATCCATGATCAAATGATCTTACTTACTCACCCATTATGCAAACATCTTAGTGTTTCTGTTTAGATCTTTGTGGCCCAACAGATGAGATTAAACCTGAATCCTGAGCTTGCAGGGGAAAGGAGATGAAATCCCTATGTGAGTCCCTCCTTTTAGGATTAAAAGGGAAGATATATAATGAAATTAATCCAGTCTTGAGGCTGAGAGACAGCAGGACAGAACACCAAGTAGAAAGGAGGTATCACATTTGCTCAGGGAGCACTAGGAATAGAGTAAAGGTACATTGCAATTTCACATACTCTGCCCTCCAGTTTGGACAGAGCACTGGGATTTGTGGGAGTTGGTTAGAATGCGCAACACTGATTTCGGCTTGTACACTCAGCTCATCTCTCACCTCTGCCCCCTCCACTTTGCATAGCCACATTCTTAAGTGGGAAAGTTCTGGTTATTATCCCAGTTATGGGAACCATTTCCTTTTCTGTTTTATTTGCCCTTATCCTCACATTCCTCTGAGTGTCCTTTCATTGGCTGCCTTGATCTGCTCCCACTGAAATGCAGTTATCAGAAATCAACCTCTCTCACCCATTTCTGCCCTAAGCAGCTTTTGCCCACTGGTGAATTTCACATTGTGCTGGAAAAAGTCGGCAGCTAACACTAACAGCAATAAAATATGTTTGTATTTTTTAGATGACTTCTTCCATTGGGGACCCCCTTGTCAGAGTCAGGCATTGAACAGAGTGTGTATGTATATGAGCTGGAAATAGAGAGACAGAGAGACCCAGCCTGCTGAAGCCTTTCTCTGACAGCTAATTTCCATTTTGCGGTATCAAGGGGTCTGTGCCAGTAATTGGCATGCAGATTGTGTCTGATGGGCCTGTTATACAGAATAAAAGAATCTGCTAGTTAGAATAAGCCAACCCCAGGCTGATGGATGGGGCATAAGGAGGTCATTGCAAAAGGAAAATTTTATATATTTATAGGTAATATCTGTACATGCATATATATGTACATAAAATCATTACAAATGTATATATAAAATCATTATATGTGTATACGTTTCACATGAGTACTATTTCCCCTCCCTTCTCTTTCTTTATCCAGAAAACTCTAATCTTTCATATTTCATTGAGACAAATGTTGCTTTATTTCTCTTCCTCTCTGTTTTCCCTTGAAGGGATATTTGATGGAACCCACTCTTGGTTTTAATAAAGTATTGGGGCAAAGGAGAAATTAAAGCCGTGTCATGGTTCATTAGCAGCCTAGGATCTTCCAGGATGGGTCCAGGCTATACATTATACTTCGGGAATTAATTGGTAGAAGGTGTTCCTCCCTTCCATCATTCTTAATCCAGAGCCTTGAATGTAAGGAGCTTTCAGAGAGCAGCAGAATACACACCACTTAGGATTTTTCTTTAGCTTTGTCTAAATCATTCATTAGAATTTTGTTTGCTTTTTTCCTCCTTTATGTGTTGGTCATTTGAGGAAGTGTGGCATTTGTAGTAATTTGTATATTCAAGTTTGCAAGATTTAACCATTGTGAATAATGCTGTTTTTCTACTGGATTGTAGCCTTGGGGGGTAGATAGGGTTTCCTCAGAATTGTAAGACTTAAACACAAACTGAGAGGAAGGCTAGCCTGAGGCCAGTTCTTTTCACTGGCCTCTGACATTCTAATATCTTCATCAATTCAAGACCCACTTCCCAATTCCTTCATTTATACACAGAGAAGTAGACACTTGGTAAGGGAATTTTGCCCTTCTGGAAACATTGAAGTTATGTCTCTTCTGAAGCATAGTTCAGGACCCTGGTCATGAGTAGGATACACACACACACACACACACACACACACACACACACACACACAAATTAGCTGTTATATAGAATAAAAAAATCTGCTAGTTACAATAAACCATCCCCAGGTTGACAGATGGGGCACCATAGTAGGAAGAGAAAGATGACCATCCCATGCAAGATTCCTTGGGTGCTGGTTTTGTAAAGACCTCATTAATTATGCAAATGCCTTGTAACTACTCTGTAAGAAACTTTCTAGCTAAACTAGACTGTGGCATGGTAGATGTTAAATAAAGGCCTTTAGCAACTTCATGCATTTTGTAGTTATAGATGGGTTGTTTTTGAACAAAGGAGGTTGTAGCTTGACTGAAACAGCATTAGATGCCATGTAAAACAGGGCAGCTTGTTTTGGGCCGGCTCTACCTGGCGCAAAAGGACAGAAAACTTGTCTATATGGTCAGTTTTACTCCAAGGCATAATGTCTTCAATGAAGGTGCTGACAGATGACAGGATAATAACAATGACAAAAGGAATAAATCTAGAGCTGGAAGGTCAGAGGTCACAGAGGCTACCCTAAATTTTACAAAAGAAGGAACAGGTCAAGGGGGATGAACCTGCCCAAGATCACGCAAAGGACCCAGGTATTCTGGCTACAGAGTCACTGAGCTCTGCCCCATATCACTCTTCTCCCGCATTTACCTGTAACCATGGCTTTAGGTTACAGGGTTCAGATGGCCAAGCTTTCTTCAGTATATTTTCCACAGAATCATCGATTTTTAGAGTTGGAATAAACTTTGTCAGTTATCTTGTTTAACCTGTATTTAAAATCTTGGCACATTCTCATTCCTGGAAGCTTTGCCTCACAAAGCAGTGGTCATCCAGCCTCTGTCTGATGCCCTCCCATGAGGGGCAGCCCACTACCTACAGAGGCAGCCCATTTCAGCTTTGGACAACTCTAATTGTTAGAAGATTTTTCCTCACCTCGGGTGGAAATCTACCTCTTTATAACTCTGCTCTGCTGTTCCTGGTTCTGCCTTCTAGGACTGAATAGACTCAGTTAGATCTCTTTCATGGGACAGCTATTATGTGACCCTGAGTCCTTTTCTTCAGAGTAAGCGTCTTGGTTCTTTCCACTGATCCTCATGTGATAAGGACGCAAGGTTTGAGAGACAGCATGGTGTGGGGGAAAGAGTACTGACCACAGGTCAGATGTCCTGGCTTCAAATCTCATCTTTAGTATGACCTTAGGCAAGTCACTTAACTTCTCTGGGCCTCAGTCCCTCATTTGTAAAGCAAATGGCCTCTGAATTTCCTCATAGCTCTTCATCTGCTATTCTACAACGTCTTTCGGTCCTTCTAGTTGTTCCTCTCTGCATGTTCACCAGCTTATCAATGTCTTTTCTTAAACCATGGTACCCAATAGAACACAATGCTCCACGTATGATCTGACCAGAGCAGAATGTAGAGGGAAAAGTACCGCTTACTTCCTGGCAATGGGCTTCTTGTAAGACAGCTCAATATCACATTAGCTTTCTGGATTGTTATATCATAATGTTGACCTAGGTGGAGATACCAGTTTCTAAAACTCCCAGATCTTTTTCAGATAAAATGTTGTCTAACCTGTCTCTCCCATTCTGTACTTGTGAAGTTGATTTTTTGAACCAAGTAAAAGACTTTACATTTATTTCCATTGAATTTCATCTTATTTGATTTAGCTCACTGCTCTAACTTGTCAAAATAACTTTAAATTATATTAATTTTTTGCTAGCTTTAAAAAATTTGATGAGTACTTCATGTAGACCATTATCCGAGACATTAAAATAATATTAAAGAGCCCAAGGCCATTTGCAAATTCTTGGGGCCTTTGTCCTAAGTCTTTTGACTAAAGAGCATCCAGTAAACTGACATTAACCTTCAGACATTTAACCTCTTTTATTCTGACCAAACAGCTAGTTCTGAATCCAATTAATTGTATTGTCATCTAGCCCAGAGGTATTAAACTCCTGTCTGAGGGCCATAAGCAGCTGCAAAACTTCCTTGCAGGCTGAGTCAGATTAAAATATAATTGGGAGATGTTTAACAGAATAAAAATTCAATACAACGTGGCTAATACTAATTTTTGGTTTTCTAAGTCAATATTGCAGCCTAATAAATCCTGTTTCTATTTGAGTATAATACCATTGCTCACAGATCTCTATTTTTTCCCCACAAGAACAGTACGAGAGAGTTTATCAAACACTTTGATATATTCTTGGCAAACTATAGCTATAATGCCCCCCTGATCTGCTAGGTTAATAACCCTGTTAAAAAAAAAAGAAAGAAAGAAGGCATTGATTGTTCTTAAGGAAGTCACTGATTCTTTGCGATTATTGCTTCCTTTTCTAGAGGCAAATCAATCATCTCTTTAATATTCTGTACCAGATTTTCCCCTACTATTCAAAGTCAAGCTTACTGGCCTATACTTTGCAGATTCTATTCTCTTCTGTCTTTTGAAATTCTGGACAACATTTGCCCTTCTTTCAAATATTACTGACAGTGGTTCAGTAATCACATATGTCAATTCTTTCAGTTACCCAAGGATGTAGTACATGTGACCAGGTTACTTGAATTCATCAAGGGAACCTAGGTACTCTCTTAAAATCTCCCTATCTATCTTAGGTATCAATTCTCTTCCTTTGTCCTGTCACTTTCATTGCAAAGACCATTTCCCTTGGTAGAGAAAATCAGCATAACAGTTGTCTAAGGAACTCAGGTCTGGTGCTCTATTTAGCATACCACCTAGCTGCCCCTAAATGTCCTGATGATTAACTTTAATATTATAGGCACCTCTAAGACTCTAAGTTAGCCTCAGTTTCCTCAGAGAAAGTGTTTGCTTATCTGAGAGTTTTCCATACCAATTAATTTATAGGTCTAGTCCCTGTCCTATACTTAATGGAGGAAGAAGGAATTAGAAGATGAAAAAGATGAGAAAGAAGATGGAAAAGAATGGGAAGGAGAGAGTATGGTGTATTTGTGATGTTAATGGGATATAAGATCTTCCCCACCCATTAATAGACCTCATGTGGAACCCATTAAGGGGAGCTTGCTTAGGGGGGG